>CM076578.1:1148439963-1148824166 GCA_034641835.2 Pinus albicaulis
TGTATGTTCTTCAGCACTTTTTTCCTCCTCCTGGAATTTCAAAAATTAAGGGTAGGTCTTTGAAATTAAAATCTGCTAAATATTGCATTCTAGGTAGTGCCCTTTATTGGAAAGATCCAGGAAGTGTTCTACTGAATTGTCTGGTTGAAGATGAAGCTAAGCAGGTAATGGATGACTTCCATAGGGGAGATTATGGAGGCCACTTGTTTTGGAAAACAACAGCAAACAAAGTGTTGAGACCAGGGTATTATTGGCCGACTCTGTTTTCATATTTGTACAAAATTGTCACAAACTGTCATGAATGTCAATTTTTTCAAGGAAAAAGTAAAACTCCTTCCTCTTCCGTTGAAGCATATTGTAGTAAATGCTCCTTTTCAACAGTGGGGACCCAATTTTATTGGGGAAATTCGTCCCACATCATCAGCACAGCATAGAAGGATTCTAACAGCCACTAACTACTTCACCAAGTGGATCGACGCTATTCCTACAAGGAAAGCTACAGACATGGTAATTATTCAGTTTTTAGAATCCAATATTTTGTCTCGTTTGGTTGTCCTCAAAAGATTATTACAGATAATGCAACAACATTCAAGTCAAAGAAGATGATTGAGTTTTGTCACAAGTATAATATCAAGTTGGGCCATTCCACCGCATATTATCTGCAAAGCAATGGATTATTTGAGTCCTCTAATAAATCCTTCACTAATATCTTTAAGAAAATGTTAGAGGAAAACAAGAAAAATTGGCATAGAAATCTTACCAATGCTTTGTGGGAAAACCGAGTGAGCACCAAGAAGTCTATTGGTATGTCACCCTTTGAATTGGTTTATGGTACAAATACAGTGTTTCCTACATCACTTGCAATCCCAGTTATGAGATTATTGCAGGAAGTAGGCAGTGAGGAAGATGATATTCAACGTCAAATCAATCAAATGATTCACCTTTAGCAAAAAAGGGAGGAATTTTCTTAGACTACTTCTAAACTGTAGGAGAAAATCAAAAATATTTATGATCGCAAAACCATGGTAGATAAGTTTCAACTGGAGGATGTAGTGTTGCGGTGGGATGCAAAATATGAAGAGAAAATAAAGCACAGGAAGTTTGAAAATATTTGGAAAGGACCTTACAAGATCTTAGCTTATCGAGGATAAAATGCCTATTTTCTGAAATAGATTAATGGACAAGAATGTTCAGGAGGACCGATAAATGTTAGGATCTTGAAACATTATTTTTTCTTATGCAACTTCTGAGAGAATGTTTCACTTTCATTGTAAATACCAGTTTATATTTTATGCAAGGTTTGGAGCAGAAAATCATTTAGGCTTGGGGCCCGAGGTGAAGGCTATAAAGCTTGTTGATTTTCTGTTGTTTTCAAATTTTTTCAGTCAGTTTTGAGTTAGTGTCAGAGTCATCTTTTGAGTCAGTTCTTAGTCACTTTGAATGGTTTCTGAGTGATATTTATAGTCTGTAGTCTTTTAAATTGTTTGACCGTATTTTCCTAATGGTTAGGCACTTGTTCTATGGTGTTCTTGACACCTCCAAGGATTTTCCATCCCTAATAAGGCCAATTTTAGTGTCATTATTTGCATAATTCCACCAGGGATCAAAACACATTTTTCATGTGCATATTAGGTGTCTCACTCTGAAGAAATTTTCCATCATTCCATTAGGTCATGATATAAAATTTTTCCACTGGTGGTTGTCCTTGTCAATAAGCTTCATTCTCCCTCAGAAGATCATATTGGCTGACTCATTTTCATATCTCCTTGAGCATAACAACACCTATGGAAATTCTCTTTTCACTTGCAAGTCTTTTAAGTCAAAATCTCATTCATAAAAGTCAGGTCTAAAGTAGTCCAATTAGGTCATTAGGTTTTTATATTTCTCAAGGTCACTCCTTCATTTCAGATGAGGTCAGCACATATATGAGAGGGTCTAAATAAGATTATCATGATGTAATTATCATACTTTCAAAGTTGTAATTTTTTTAGTTTAATGACTTTTATATCAACATGTCATTTTGATATAAAAAGTCAAATATGTAATTTATTTATGTTTATGTTTTTCCAAATGTAATTTTATGCTCATATGTAATAAATTCAATCCCAAGCTTTCAATGCAATCATTCGGCTTAAATGAAGCAAAGAAAGCCAAACTGCATGACTTGATCAACCTGCAATGCTAAAAAATCATAAAGTTAAAGAGTATCAATGCCAAAGTCCAAAGGGAAAAGTGAACATTAGAAAAGTGTGTGATTCAAATTAAAATTTCAAATCCACAATGCTATAAAGCCTTTCAAAACACCTCAAAGCAAGTCATTGCATCCATTCAACCATCAGAAGTTTCCAGCAGAGGAGAAATTTTCAATTTTTCTAAGCATTTTGGGTCAAATTTCAAGGTGTTGCGCATTTTCCTTGGTGATGCGCATTTACCCAAAGGCGCAGCGCATTTTCCTGATAACTCCACACAAAAATAAACTGGCATTGCACTTTTTCATAGAGGCGATGCACGTTTTCCCGGGCGCTACGCGTTCCTCCAGAACACTGCGCGTTTGCACAAGGAGGGTTTCAAAGCATTTCATCACCTCCAACAAGCTACATTTCCTCACCAAATTCTTCAAAAGGCTTTAAATCAGTAAGTATACCTTAAAAACACCTCCCCTCTGATATATTTGGTGTTCCATAAGAATATTTGAAGTGCTTGTTGCTATGAAACCTAGTTTCCATTTTCATGCACTAAATCCATATCCATGTCCCTAAAACACATATCAGTCATAAATATTGTTAAATCCTAGGGTTTTCATATACCTAGGTTTTCATTTACATTCATTCCCTCCATTTTCCTAAGCTATTCATCTCATCTCTCACTCCCTTCATTCATTCCATTTACCCTAGGGTTTCCAAAGCCTTCAAATTCAAAATGTTTGAAGAGGAGGACAAAGGTGTCAGTGAGGAACAAACACCAAATAGAAGTAACCACAAAGGATGGAAAATCATCAGATATGAACCAGTAACCACAAAGGAGCTCATGGCTTCTCCTCTCACTGTGTAGAAATTATATGCACTACGCATGCATATGTCCAAGATTCTCCTGATCACACACTATTTTAACTTCATGCACAATACAGAATATATTCCACCATTGATCATCACATGCGGAAATTAAATCAATTGTAATGCACACATGAAACCATAAAAATTCACACACATTAACACAGTTGTTTTAACGGGAAAGCCTGAAGCTAAAAACTCCAACTATATGTATATAATATATGTCATAGAGATCATGTAACATTCCTCATACAAAGCTAATCATATCAAGCTCTCAATACAATCCAATCGTTACACACTAATCAGGCCCGATCTTGCAAATCCATGCACCGATATTTGCCAGCCTTTAGCCTGCCTCTACTGTGCAATTCCTGCTGAAGAATGGCTCTGAATGAACTCGAATTCAGCCAGCCTTGCTCACGTAATATTCATAGGCATCTCCACTGAGTGTTGGATGCAATCACTGCATCATTATAGTCACAACTGATAGTCACACTTGCTCTTTCACCTACCTCTCCACTGGTCTCCACTGAAACTGTCCATGCACTGTAGTTAACTGATGTATTCTTCAGTTGATTAATGAGTTAATATTTAGTGAATTAATTAATAATTAATTCACACCACTCTCACTAGTGTATCAAGCAGTTAGACTAGATACAACTAGCTCAATTGTGTCTAAGTGAGTTAAACTGAACAAAACTCCACCAACTACTTCTACAACTCCACAAAACTCTGTCACATGAGTTCTAACTGAAGTCCTCCATGCAATAGCTCTACTAAACCCTCAGGAATAGCGTAATTCCTTCTATCAGCTGCTATGCCACATCTGTGCACTTAACTGAAGTGCTCCAAGAGAATAAGATAATGTTTAGAGTTCAAATATTATTAAGAGCTAATAATATTCGACATATCTATTTTTAGACTGGCAATCTAAAAATAGATTCCGCCCAATATGTCTAAAAATAGAAGTCCATCTATTTTTCCAAATTGACCAACCATCCACAAATAGTATCTTGCAACTCATAGAATATGATCGACATGTCTCAAAATATACATAGTCTAAAAATAAACTTTGCACCAAAAATCACCTATGTGGGCCCCACCTAGTTTACGTGATTATTTTCCAACTAGGATCAAGGATCATGTTTCAGGATGCCTCCTTCATTGTTTCTTGTTGCAATATTCAACACTCCCTCTCAACAAGAAAGGATTGTCTTTGCATGCGACATGCAACTCCATGCATTCGCCCTGCAACCTTTGCAAGCGCCTTGCAACTCCATGCATCTGCTCTGCAACTCTTCCGAAACTGAAAAGGCTCCAAAAAACTCAATCAGTATAATGCATCTATCATCAAAGTCTTCGATTTCTGCTTAGCTAGCCGCACATGTGTACTCAAGAACCACCACGCTTGTTGAACTCGCACCCATGCACCGCATCATAACACCAACCGCGCTCCGCATCCGGCACGCGCCGACCGCCTCTCGCATCAACTAACCAATCATGCCATCGCTACTCTCTCGTCTCTATACCTGTGTGTTCAATTCATGAGATCCACACCATCTCAACAATCCTACCGAAATCTCCTCTGGGATTACTCATGCATGTCGCCCCCCACCTCTCACCCGGTGGCATAGCCTATACCCCTCCCCGCTCTATCCGTACTCTAGGCCTTCCGAGGAGTCTCTTGCTCCTACCCACAGATCCTCATCTTGTGGCTGCTCCACATCCTGAGGTTCACTCTTACTTGCATGCAAATACAGCTCCCTCTCAAGCTTCAATTTCATGTCTTTCTTGCACTTCCGAATAGTAGGAAGCTCCGTAGAAATCCCATCTACTTAAAGTTTGTAGAGATTCTTCGCTTTAATTCCAACCTTCTTGACTTTTCCTATTGCTTTGTACCGAAGGAAAACTTTTCCTTCACTAAATACAACATGATACCCTTTATCCTCTAACATTGCGATTGAGATTAAATTCTTCTTTAAACCTGGAACATGCACTACATCTTGTAAAATAATGAGTTTACCTTACTCCCTTTGAAAGGTAATGGTACCAATGCTGGTCGCATTGTATCGTCCATCGTCACCCAACTCAACATGCAACTAGAGATATTTCTCCACCAAGTCACTGAAAAGGTTCACATCTCCCGTCATGTGAAAGGAAGCACCACTATCAAAGTACCACCCCGATCCCAATGCACTAGACACCATGCATGCGATCAATGAGAAGTCCAGCTCAAATTGTGAGGCAAGAGCCTCACCAGCTACAGCTCCAGCAGCCTGCTTGTTCTTCTTATTCTGTGGAAAATGTGTGGTGAAATGCCCATGTTCGTGACAGTGAAAACACTTCACTTTGGACATGTCACGCTCTTTGCCATCCACACCGGATTGAGAAGGATTTTTCTTTCCCTTCCCTTTCCTTGCTTTGGCAGCCAAAGCACAATCCTCTTCATCATCATTCTTTGATGAAGAGCCATCCCTGGTACTCCACCTTATCTCCTCCTGCACAAGATCCGACCAAAGTCGCTCCCATCCTGGTAGTTTCTCCCAACCATTGACAGAGTCCTCGTAGCTATGCCAACTCTTTGGAAGCCCAAGGAGAGCCAAGCTCACCAAGTCTTCTTCATCCACACTAACTCCTACACTCCCAAGCTCATCCCTGCAGTGGAAAAACTTTGTAAAGTATACCGGAATAGTGTCATTCTTCTCCATTTTTATTTTCCTGAGCTTTTATTTAAGCGCCAACTTCCTCTGGTCACTTCTGCTTTGGAAAAATTATGTCAAAACCTTCCACATCAAGAATGGAGTGGCTTTACCGTGAAGGCTGGACACAATGTCATCCTTCACACCTTCCAACAGAATCCTTCGATACCTTGCTACCTTATTTTTCCATGCGTCAAGTGCGGCTGCATCGCTAGAACCTGGTTTAGGAATATCAACATCTATGAACTCCTTCAACCCATTATCCTCCATCACTGCCTCCATCCTGTCCTTCCATGCAATATAATTCAAGCTGCCCTCAAGGGAATACTCCAATCGCAATCCGCTGAAAGACATTTCAATGAATGCTCAACTTCGACCCCAAGAAAACACTACAGCGAATTCGAATTCCACTAGCACAAAACTCAACCGCTTCAATAATTTCAATCTTCTCCAATGATCAATATCGCTTTGATACCATGTAGAAATTATATGCACTACGCATGCATATGTCCAAGATTCTCCTGATCATGTAGAAATTATATGCACTACGCATGCATATGTCCAAGATTCTCCTGATCACACACTATTTTAACTTCATGCACAATGCAGAATCTATTCCACCATTGATCATCACATGCGGAAATTAAATCAATTGCAATGCACACATGAAACCATAAAAATTCACACTCATTAACACAGTTGTTTTAACGGGAAAGCCTGAAGCTAAAAACCCCAACTATCTGTATATAATATATTTCATAGAGATCATGTAACAATCCTCATACAAAGCTGACCATATCAAGCTCTCAGTACAATCCAATCGCTACACACTAATCAGGCCCGATCTTGCAAATCCATGCACCGATCTTTGCTAGCCTTTAGCCTGCCTCTACTACACAATCCCTGCTGAAGAATGGCTTTGAGTGAACTCGAATTCAGCCAACCTTGCTCATGCAATCTTCATAGGCATCTCCACTGAGTGTTGTATGCAATCACTGCATCACTATAGTCACAACTGATAGTCATACTTGCTCTTTCACCTACCTCTCCACTGGTCTCCACTGAAACTGTCCATGCATTGTAGTTAACTGACGTATTCTTTAGTTGATTAATGAGTTAATATTTAGTGAATTAATTAATAATTAATTCACACCACTCTCACTAGTGTATCAATCAGTTAGACTAGATACAACTAGCTCAATCACACTTAACCGAGTTAAATCCAACACAACTCCACCAACTACTTCTACAAATCACCAAACTTTGTCATACAGTTCTAACCAAGTCCTCCATGCAATAGCTCCACTAAAACCTCGTGAATAGAATAATTCCCTCCTTTTCAAATTGCTAGGCCACATTTTTGTGCGCTCTTTAATCAAGTGCTCCAAGAGAATAAGATAATGTTTAGAGTCCAAATATTATTAAGAGCTAATAATATTCGACATATCTATTTTTAGACTGGCAATCTAAAAATAGATTCCGCCCAATATTTCTAAAAATAGAAGTTCATCTATTTTTCCAACTTGACCAACCATCCACAAATAGCATCCTGCAACTCATAGAATATGATCGACATGTCTAAAAATAGACATAGTCTAAAATAGACTTGCGCCAAAAATCAATTGTGTTGGGCCCCACCTAGTTTGTGTGATTATTTTCCCCATCCTAGGATCGATAGATGTGATGTTCGTGATGCCTCCTTCACTGTTTCTTGTTGCAATCTTCAACACACTGTGTCGTTTTTTAAACGTGTTGGTTATTTTTAGTTTTGTGAGAAAGTGCAGTAGATTCAGTATCACCCTATGTTGACAAGGTTGTTCATTACAAATCTTCATGATAGCCAGGTCACTCTTGCTGGAGTCACTTTTACCATGTCCAATAATTCCATTTCAGCTACTACAGGGATCCCTGATGTGGGAGAGAAATGGTTTAAACAAGGAAACCTTGATTAGAGCTACTATGAACCATATCTCAAACCTAGATACAAGGATGAAAAAAAGACTGTTTTCTCCTTCTCTCATATCCTTGACCGATATGTCCCTATGATGAAGATAATCATGAAATATTTCACCTGTGAGGGGAGGTTTTCTTGACTCTATTCATATCATATCCGACTCCTCATTCACTTCACTAGAGTGAGAATGCTTCACATACCCTACTATCTCTCCTGAAGCATTGACAAGAGGGCATACATAGTACAAAAGAGGGATTATAATCATCAAATGCAGAGTTTTTTCCATGACTCCCTCATGAAGATGATATTCATGCTTTAGCTTGAGAAAAAGAACATCCCATGGGACACATTCATAGCAAATGAAGTCTTCACTACCCCATCTAGTCAGCATGATCAAAGTATCCGTTCATCATCTCATCCTCCCATATCCACTCCTCCATCTCAGTCTGCATTCACCTCATGTTGATCCTACTTCTTCAGCTTTCCATAACCCTTCATCATCACATCATGATACTAAGTCATCAAGCAGTGAGAAGGACATTGAGGAAAATTGGTCTAATGTGACTGATGTTGATCCATTTCCCAAGACCTATTAGAGAGGCTACAGACATGTGTTTGCTTCACTTGGAGTGAAAGGGGCCATGCCTTATTCATAAACAAAATAGGTGGACAAAGGAAAGGAAAAGACTAAAGAGCCAATCATTGATGAACAGGAGGATAAACATGAAATAGAGTAGGAGTTTCAGCTAATTGACCTAGATGAGGAGGATGAGGGCAGAATCACTAATGCAGAAATCAAAAGAAAAGAAGCAAAGATTAGTGAAATTAAAGCTAATCTTGACAGAGCAAAGTATGTGATTGATTTTCTTGAGAAAGAAAATCAGCAGCTGAAGACCAAGCAGATTATCAATGAGGTCAGGACCATCAAAGCACAAAGAGAGGAAGAAAAGGCTAAGGCCTTACTGGAGGAGACCTTGGACAGATTTGGTGAGATTGATGATGAGGAGGATCAACCTCCAAGATATAAACCAAGGACTAGAGGGCTAAAAATAGCTCTAGCCCTTGAGAGACAGAGAGAAGCTGAGTTGGCAAAGTAGCTCACTCCAAGTGAGTTGCTTGCCCTAAAGATTAGAAAGGATAGAGAGTCATGGCTTGATAGAGCCAATTTTCATCTGGATAGTTTTCTAGAGAAGGCCAAAAAGGCAATTAAATTCAGAGGAAAATGGGAAAGCACTACGCCATGAGAAACAAAATTGCAAGGGCCAAGCTCAAACGAGCCCATGCAAAAATTCAAGATTTGACCAAGAAAAAGGAGGAGTGGTTATATATACTTTATGAGGTGTCTCTTCATGCCTAAAGCACTTGATAAGCAAGTAACCTTGCACATTTTGGCAAATTTTGGCACATTTGGCACTTTAGTGCATTTTTTGTTTTTTGAGTAATTTTGGCACATAGAAATTATGCTAAATGCGCAGCACCCTAGCTGTTGTGCTCTTTTTTGGGGAATCCAAATGACAAATGGCCACCACCATCGTGTTCAGAATGATTAATAAATCAACCATAGAAAGTTTCAGAAAATTTGGAGGAGAAATGGTCCCTCAAGAGTGAAAAAAACCACCACCATGTTTCTACCTCCTTTTTGACCTAGGTGCTGCACGTTTACCAGACTTTGGAGATTCACTTTTTGACATGGCAGATGAGCACCATTTTGGGAACTGGAGGCATATTTGGAAACTAGACTCAGAGAGATTTCCAATGAGCTATCTTGGAGCTGATTTCGACGCCAGGAAGGCCTCCAAAAGTTTCTTGAAAAAGAGGATATTTTTCCTATTAGGGCGTTGCGCGTTTGCCAAGAAAATTCAATTTTCACAGTCTTCAACAATTTTTTGATTTTCACTCCAATTTGACTTTTTATCTTGGGAAATGAGAAATTACTGATGTACAAGGTCAAGATAAATTTAAATTTCATTTTTTTGTTGTTATCTAAGGTAGATACATTAGGTGAGTCCTCTAGAGGTCAAATGAATCGGTTTCCTCTCTTTTAGAGGCAAATTGTTGGGTCTTCCTAGTCTTCAGTTTCTTGTTTGGGAGTAGGTGAAATTGATTCCTATCTCATGGATTCGACTCCTTGAGGCTAGGGAGAGTGGTTTTGAGGTCTATTTGATGTATTTTCTTAGTCATTGTAATGGTTGGACTCACTTGGAGGTTTGGCATCTCAAGAGACATACTTTTGTATCAATTTGGCCTGGACATTAATTAAATTTGCAACTATTTTTATGGGATCCATGTGGTATTGTGTTTAGTTTCAATTTTTTCTTTTGTTCTCATATGTTGGAATGTTTTTTTACTTCATCCATCATTTCATTTCTATTGAATGAGTGTTTTCAAGTTAGATGAACAGAATCCATAAATTCTATGCTTTGTTTTAGGTAAACATTCATAATTTGTAATTTTTTTTTATTTTAGAAAGAAAACATGAATTCACCATGCTCTTTCTAGCTTCTCACATTTCTTAACCATCCCATCATCAAAACCCTAAAGTGCTAAAAATTGTACCTACCTTTCCCCATAGAACACCGTTCAAATTTTGACCTAATTTCCTTGCCCTAGCTGCTTGACTCCTCTTGATCCAGCAAAACCCTATACAATCAAAATCAAAACCCTGAGCTACTATACCTAGCCTAATATCTTATTTCCTTATTCATTTTAGCTATGATCTATACGGAGAGAGACCTCTCCTTGCCTAGTAGGGCTAGCTACTTGGCTAAGCGTGGTTTGAGGTTACCTCAGAATTTCCTTTCTCAGCCTGAGGTTCAATCCGAGTGATAACACCGCTATCAACATACCACACATCTTTGTTGTTTTGAGCCTTGAGAGTGAGAAAACAATTATCAGTATCCTTCTTCTTCCATGTTCGTTCGTTCTGTGGCTTCGAAGATTCTTCTCGAGGATTTTCAAGTTTGAAGTCTCTGTTTATGTGTCCAAAGTTTCGACATTTTTAAAATTCCATATTATTTCTTAAATGTTCAAATCTATTGACGTTTCATTGAGCCCTGGGAGGTTCATATTTGATAGATCTCCTGGAATTGTATTGGTTTCTAGGGTATGTGCGACATTCTATAGCTTCGTGACCAAATTTTCCACATGAATAACAATAGCCATGAAAAATATGTTGGTACCTGGATGGAAATATTCGCCAAGATTCTTACGAATCTTGTCCAATGAAGTCTACATGCATGTCAGATCTCATAGGTTCATTCTATTTTATTGTAGAAGGTCCTGCTTCTTCTTCTTTGTAACCGAGGCTAGTTTTTTCATTGTAAGATCGTTTATTGTTGATGAGTTCTTCCAATGCCCTTAAGTTGTTGAAATAGTTTTGGATAGTTTTTCCCTTCTTCACTTCCTTACACAGCGAGACTACTTCAGCTTCTAATGCTTCCCTTTCTTGGTTGGGTTCTTCCAACTGCTTTTGAAGTGTCTCTTCAATACATTCGCGTTCTTCAGCTTCAATTTTGAGACCTTGAACTTGTTCTTCTAGAGTATTGGAACAGATCTTCTTAGCCTTAAGCTCTTTTATACGCCCGATTTCCTCCTTAGAAAATTCTTCTATAGTAAACCCTTCTTCTTTGTTGTTTTATACATCTTTTTTATTGTCCTTGGCCATAAAAAATACTCTTGCATTGCCTTCTTCTTCGTTGTCACTGTCTTCATCGGACGATGAGCTATCTTCTTTAGAGAGAGAGTTCCTTTTTGAATCCTTTATTTTTTCCTTGCTTGTTGAATTTCTTAAAGATTTCTTTCCTTTTGAGTTGCCATAACTTCTGTTTGTACATTTTGCTGCGAAATTCCCAACCTCACCACAGCCGAAACATATCAATGGAAGTTTACCTTTTAATTTTCCCTCACCAATTTTTAGTTTTCTCGTAAATTAAGTGTATTCTCCCTCTGAAATACCTTCTTCATAATCTTCCTTTTATTCACATTTGCAGGTTCAGGTCTTTGCCTTTGAAGGTTGTTTGTCATTATTGGTTTTCTTAGATGCAACGAAAGCAATATCTAGATGCGAAGTACCCTCTTCTTCATCAAGTCTCATTTCATATGCTATGAGAACTCCATGTAATTCCTCTTTGCTGAGTTTGTCTATATTTGCACTGTATTCTAAGACCGATACCTTTGGGTTGAATCTCCCTCGTAACATTCTAAGAATATTTCGTATAATATTCTTCTCGTCAATAGGCTCTCCCAATCCTTCCAGTGTGTTGGTTATTTCATCAATGTGTTGGAAGTATGCAGCAATGTTGTTATCTTCTTTCATTCTGAGTTGCTCAAATATTGCTCTGTAGATTTGAAGCTTTGATTCTTTGACATTTGAGTCACTTGCATTATATTCTCAAGATTTTCCCATACATTTTTGGTGGTTTTACAACCCAACACCTTATGATAAGCAGATTCAATAAGTCCATTGATAATAATATTCTTTTCTTTTGCATAATTTACCAAATCCTTATTACCGTGTTCATCCGCGATTGGTGTAAAGCCATTTTGACCAATCTCCCATACTTTGTAACCTTGCGCCAAGAGATAGAACTCCATTCTTCCTTTCCAAAGTTCATAATTATTTTCATTGAATATAGGTGCACCATGACCTCCTTCCAGTTGTTAAACTGTTATTGAAGAACCAAGCTCTGATACCAATTGTTGGAAATACTGAAAGGGGGGGGTGAATCAGTATTTCTTGCAATTAGTATTATTATTAATCTTTCAGAGCATTAGTTAATCTTCAATTATTATCAGTGTTTGTACAATGATAGCAGTAAACAAAAGGAACACAAATGCACATATTTTTTAAGGTGGAAACCCCCTTCGGGACAAAAACCACCTGAATATTTTTCTAATAATTCTTTAATATTCAACTCCAATTGAAAAGAAAGCTCAAACTTCCTAGAATATAGAAAATAATTCTTCTCCAGCTCCCACTGGATGGACGCTCCAACACCCGATATTATTCAGTAGTCAACTGAACGGATGCCCCAACACCTAATGAGCTACAACTCACCCTAGAACCACCCTACCACCCTGAATTTTCACAGGCTTGAACCTGTTGGTCACTTCATGCACCAGCTTAGCACCACCCTACCACCCTATAGAAGAATATAAGAAGAATTGACTCCTGTACCAGGGAAAATGGTCCACTTTACAATGATATAGAATGATGTAGAAGAAGAAGACACACTAGACCATAACCCCAATTATGACACAACCACCTAATGATGATCCTAGGCCTCCCGACATTGCCTCTTCAATTATTGGTAGATAGACACTTGTAAAAATTTTATAATGATGCTTTTACAATGACTCAGTACAATGATACCCTTACAATGGTTGTATGCAGTGCTTCCCACTTGAAGGCTTCAAGTGGTGAACTTCTTACTGTTGTTTTGCACCTTGATTGATGATATTCTCATGCTACCCTTTCTCATTCTTCAGAATATTAGATCATGCATTGAGTCTTATCTTGATGAATATATAATACCTGCAAAAATTCTTCAAGTAAACACCCATGACATGATAATAGAAAAACTTACCTCATCATGTAGAGCATATGTCAGTGCTAAAAAAACAAAAACAATCAAACAAACAAATTAGAATACAAAGAACCAAATGCAATTAAGAGATGAACATGCATATACATAATATACTTACTTGGAACTTAGCTTTGCTGCATCATTTTTCTGCACCTTGCTTTGCTTTGCTGCCCTAAAAAGTCTTGTACTTTGCAGCCCTTGACAACACATGATCTAGTGTTTTCTTGCCTTCTAGGAGCTCGATATTGAATCTGATGTATCTTTGTTATTTCATATCACAAATATGTGGTTTTATGTCCTTTAGTAGCCCTCTGAGTCTTCTTTCCAATTCCATAGGTCTAACCCAATTTGGATTCTTTAAGACAAATTTATGCCCAATCTCTCACAATGACCTAATTATGGACTAGTTTAGTAGAGTGAACTTGTACGGAGTTATACATGTCATTCTTTCCTCCTTCAGCTCTTAAATTGATATACAGAAAACTAAAGTTTGTGCACTATCTACCACTTCTTACAGAATTCAAATTCGATGCTCAGAGAGAGAGTTATGACGATTTTACCAAGGTCACCTCTTTGAGATGAATTTCAAGAGCCTACAAAAACCGTAACTTCCACAGATCATATCCTTGAAAATATTGCGAACCATCATCTAAAATTTTTACACGAGTTTCCTCAAGATTTCAGCTTTGCATGATAAAAATTTCAGCTTCTGAACCTTCACATAGAAAACTTTATAGCGAAAATTCCACGATGACCTATTTCAAGTAGAAAAATCCCTACATGAGGAGGATATGAGGATCATAATTTATATAAATTCTTAGGTTGAGAGGGTATTCAACAAGTGAACTTGGGAGGGATTTTAGGAACTTAAAAAATATTAATTATTTATTTTTCAATGACCACAACCAATGATTAGTGTCATGCTACAACCCCAAGGGTTTTAGCCCACTAACTGGGGTTACTAACTTCAAACATGAATATCTCTCAAACCGTGAAGAATTACGTAGAGAGCCATATATCAATGGAAACATCTCAACAAGTAGAAAACATAAAAAATATCCTTGACCCGGAATATAGTAATTTGTTAGGTAAAAATTCCCATGCAAAATCGGGGTAGCCCCCCGGTGCTGCTTGGGTTGACATCAATGACAACCACTGATCAAAAATTTTGAAGAGTATAAGGGCCATTTGTCAACCTAAAAGGCACAACCAAGAACACAATGTGCCCTTCATGTGTTCTAAAATTTGTTTTGGGAATTTCTTATTTTCTTAATTTGATTTTATTTCAGATCAAGCTTTGTAAAATAAGCCACTCCATGTAGTTTACCTAATAGCTCATCAATATTTGGGAAATGGAATTTATCCTTAATGGTGATTTTGTTTAGATCTCCATAGTGAGGATACATCCTCTAAGAATATATATATATATATATATATATATATATATATATATATATATATATATATATATATATATATATATATATATATATATATATATATATATATATATTTCACCATCACTATTGGTGTTGAAAATGAACTCCTACTATATTGAATTATACTCGAATCTAGCATGTCTTGTACCTTTTTCTCAATCTCCCCTCTTTGTCAATGAGGATATCTATAAGGCCTTTTATTAGGAGGAGTACTTCCATGTATTAATTCAAATTTATTTCCATGATCTCTATAAGATGGAGGTAGAGCTTTAGGAATTTATTGGAAAGACTTTATAGTGCTTTTCCAAGGTGCATTTTAATTCCTTGGGAATATTTTCATCTTCCCATTTAACTTCCATAAAATACAATTTAACCACAACTCCCTTAATTCTATTTGTTAGGATCATTTCCATTTTATGAGAGGTGATGAATTGAGTCCAAATTTTAATTCTTTGAGCTCATATTGAATTCATTCCAATTCAAACATAATGAATAATTCATTATAGTTTAGAGAAAATTTACCCAATTTTCTCAAACAGTAAATCCGTAGATAAACATCTACACCTCCAATTGGAATGGCATACATTGATTTTTCCAAATTATATTCTCCCATACCCAGTTTTATGTTATGGCATTTACCCACACAATCAATACTTCTTCTAATGGCCACTAAAACTTGAAAAATGTCATTGGATATACTAAAAAATTGAGGAAATTTTCTAATCTTTTATTAATGAATTTATCGGTATTACCTAAGTCAATAAGCACTATGACCCTATACTTCTTAATGTAGCCTGTGATATTTAGGGTTCGAGGAGATGATAAACTTGCCCATACATGAACATATATCTCCCACCTGTCTGAATCAATGTTGTGCACAATTTTTGTCTTTATTTCCTACTCGTTTAAGTTGGCAAGTTATTCCTCATTTCTTTGTGTATATGCCTCCATTTCCTCTTCGTCATTATTTTCCAAGGTGAGCAACTTTTGTTCTAAACAATTATTCCCTTTTTGACCTTTTTTTGTTACAACCAAAACATGCTCCTTTTGCTCTTCTTTCTACCATTTCCTTTTTTGATAATTGAGTATGCTAAGGTATGGGTGTTGTTAAACACACACATGGTGGATGGAGAAACTAAACATGCAAATAGGAAAGATAGGCATTCGTTGTATATTACCATTGATATGATGTACATTTATAATACAATGAGATGACCCTTGGACTCATCTTCCAAGGTCACTTGGACTTCTTTGTGACTCTTCGCCTTCCACACCTACCCATAGAGGATTAGGTGTTTAGCATTCCCCCCCTTAATCTGAAGGGGTATGTGTGAGTCCAAGAAGAGAGTTGTAATACAAATATGCAAAGTATGCATGGAAGCACTTAGGCTGAATCAGCTCTCTGAAATGTTGGCATAAAGAGGTGGTTTAAGGATGACCACCAACACTAGAACGCAATGCTTATTGCAGTTCCCGGAACTCTTCCAAAACTGGCAAGAAGCTGAGGGCTTCTGCTAAAGGAAGTGTCCCTCATATTTGAAGAGGGAGACCTTCAACCTAAAATAAGGGAAGTCTACAACCTGTTATGGTTTAAGGATGACCACCAACACTGGAATGCTTGATGCATTTCCTGGAACTCTTCCAAATTTGGCACGAATTTGAAGTCTTCTGCTAGAGGAAGTGTTATGAAAAAGAAAGAATATGAACCTCGCATGGATGGTTTAAGGCTATCCATCAACCAAAGGCATGCTCATGGGCATCCATGTCTTTGGCTACAACTCTGAATCTGGAATGAGAGATTGTGACTCAAGCTCGCTTGATGTGGCGTCGAAGCTTGTAGATTACCACCATTTTCCCCCATGTCAAGTACAAGGTGAGATGATGACGAAAACTCAACTGCAATATTGTTCAATATTCTAGAACAAGTTTTGAAATGTGACTTAAACATCTTCTTTGTTGTTGATGCCCATTGCCAAGAAGCGATCCATCCAAGATGAATCTTTGTTCTTGCAGGAGGCTTGTTTCTGAAGCATCTTTGTGAAGAATGGGTGTGTCGACCACAGTGCTTGCATGGGTGAAGATCGAAACATTGATCTTTCGTATGGCCAACTTGATCACAGTGTTCGCATTTTACAATCTGTTGTTGTTGTTGTGGAAGTGGAGCAGGATATGGAATAGTTGAATGTGAACTGTCATAAAGGAATCTGGCACTCTGAAATTGAATGGGCTTGGAGTAGTCTGAAATATAAAAGGACAATTCCTTGTCATATCCAAGACCAGTTCTGTGCTTTTTGTGGAAAATCTCTTCCCAAGGTTTGATGATGGGCTTGGGAAGTGCAGACTAAGCTGCTGCATCTGCATGTAAATCTTCTCTTGTAGAAGGAACTAAATGTGAATCGACTGCAACTTTATATTCTTGCTTCTGATGGGAGTCCCTCTCAATTTTCCGAACAGAAACATGTTCAGAATGATGATTCTTTTGTTGAAGTTCACCTTGCTGGAGCTAAGACTCCAACTGAAAAAACTCAATCTTGTCTTGTGCATCTTGCAAGCAAGTTTGAATATTAAAAAGAGCGTTCTTGCTCATTTTTACCATATCATGAACAGTGGAATGAATGAGGTTATGCAACAACTCTAATGCATCATTGATTTTATCCATTTTTCTCAACAAATCAAATTCAAAAAAAAGATATTCACAAGATTGGATGCTTCACTATCAATGAGAAAATGGTCTTGAGCTTGGTATATTACCTCACAATAAAGACGAAGGAAAATTCCAAAAAAATCTTAATGTGGCAAAACTATGAGTAAGTTTATGATGCCACTACTATTTTTAAAATGATGACCAATTTTCAACATTTTCCTTCACATTGTCAATATCTTTCAGAGAGTCACCCCTCTATAAATTCCACAAATCTTGGTCACGTTTTCATAATAGAAAAAAATACAGCAACAAATTCACTCTTCACTATATAGAAAATCCATATATCCATTTATTCATATACCATATTTGCATATACCATCTCCCTTCTCTTCTTTTTTTTTTTTTTTTTTAATAAAATAATGGAACTAATTGAATTTGAGAACAAAAGGTCTAAAAACAAAGTGGCCTCAATGCTCTAACAACATATTTTTCAATTCCTCATATGTTACTCAAGGCATGCCTCCAAGTACATGGCCATCTCTTCATATACGACTCTCCTTTTAGAAAAATGGATTTGTTCCACCACTCATTTTCCACGTCGAGAGCAGTGAGGATAGAGCGGGGGAAGGGGTGAAAAGGTGGCAGGCTTCCATGAGGGGTGATGCATTGAGTGGCATGGATCAAAGGTTCGAGGGCAGCGTGTGTTGTGAGGAGAGTCAAGGGGAGCTCAAGGGAGGGGGCCGGCGTGAGTGGGAGGACGAGGTGGACGGCGGGGGTGCGCTGTTGTGAGTAAGTGGGGAGGGCCGAGAGTGGGAGAGCAGGGATGGGGAAATGTGAGGTGAGGTAGGGAGACAAAGCGTCGAGGGGGAGGTGCCACGGGACGGCTGAGGGTGCGGGAGGTTAGGCAGCGGGAGTGGGGAGAGCGGAGGGAAGAGGGAACCGCGAGGAGGGGCGAGGGGAGGTGTGGGAAAAACCAAAATGACAATAAATCATATGCATAACAGTAATGATCAGAATTGTGTCTTTCGTAAATCTCACTCTGTTTCCATTAATAAATATTGGGAAGGGGCAAACGTGTCTCAACGGAGAGATGACTTAGAACCAGCATTGACACAAAAACTTTGTTTCTGGTAGAATTAACCCAGAGAAGATTGAGGCACATGATACACATAGCATATTCCTTGATAAAAATCAATTAATAGTAAAATTAATGGCTTTCATCAACCATTTTCTCACCCCATTAATAAAAACTCGGAGGGGGTAAAAGGTACTCGACAGGGCGATGACTCAGAACCAGCAGTAAATTGCAAACAAAATATTTCAAGTAGAATTCCTCATCTTAACAACAATATCATGGGAAGAGGAGCGTCGACGTAGTGAGAGTGGTCACATGATGACTGTGGGCACCGTGGCTCAGAAATCCCTAGCAGACGCCCTCTCCATCAAGCTCCAAGCAGAGGGGACAGAAAGAAAGAAGGCAACTTCAAAAATCTTCAGAATTATTCTAGGGAACAGTAAAAAAAAAATGTACGGTAAATAAATTTAATTGTACAATTGTAGAATTATTCCAGGAGTGCCAAAATTCCTAGAGCAGTAAAATAGAAAACTGAATATCAACTTTGAAGCCACAAGGAGGGGGAGTGCAGGTGAGAAAACTTGCAGACTTTAAAATGCACAGACTTTCAAATTCAGGAATATGGCAATACACAACGCTGCTCTTCGCAAAAATAATTTATGAACGCTGCAAAAATGCACAGGATTTTTGCAGGTTTAAACAAGCCACAAAAACAGGTGGCTCACACAAGATTGAGCTGGTTATGAACGTATCAGCTCCGATACCATGTTAAACACACACATGGTGGATGGAGAAACTAAACACACAAATAGGAAAGATAGGCATTCGTTGTATATTACCATTGATATGATGTACATTTATAATACAATGAGGTGACCCTTGGATTCATCTTCCAAGGTCACTTGGACTCCTTTGTGACTCTTCGCCTTCCACACCTACCCATAGAGGATTAGGTGTTCAATAGGTGTCTTATGAACCCCAAAACGATATCTTATTCCTATGTATGTTCCCATGGTAGACTTATGTGTATCATTATTCTTGGATTGAATATGACAAGAAAATTGCATATCTTCCATAAAATTTTCCAGATGTTTTAGGAAATTTTCATGTTTAATGTCTTCTTTTAATTGACCCATGTAGTATTTCAACAAATTTTCATCACTTATGTTATCCATCCTTGTGCCAAAATCTAGAATTTTGAATTACAATCTTCAATATCACCAAATTTCTTGATTCTTGTCAAGTGACTGAAGAGGTATTATTCCCAAGGTTTGTCATAACATGCTTCTAAGTCTATTGTAAATAAGCCCCAAGTATAATTATAAGAATATGGCTTCCTTTAACTACCCATTGATACCACTGTTAGGATTTTATCTCAAAATTCAAATTTGCTAACTAAATCCTTTACTCATCTATAATATTATGCAATTCAAAATATTGCTCTATTTGGTGCACTTAGGTAAAGACCTATATTCCAGAAACCTTATTTAATTCAACCTTAGGAAGGTTCACTCCCTTGGAAAACTATCCATTATGAGCTCCACAACTATAGTTAAATCCACTTGAAAAATTATTATTATTGGCAAGTTGTTCAACTTGAATACCACCTTAATTTTCATGCGTTCCTTTAAACACTATCAATTTTAATAAACCTAAAATTACAACTTTTATAATATTTTGTTCATTTCCATCTATCTTTTGTTCCATTCAATCCATATTTTTCTCCAATTGTTTCATATTCTTATCCATTTCTTCTTTAATTTCATCCATGTCCCTTTTAACTGATTCTTAGATCTATGGCAAATCTACCTTCATAATATTATTTATTTCCTTAACTTGACTCTCCAACTTGGATACATTGTAATGCATGTCTTCCATTTTTTCATCAGTCATGGGTGAGATTTTTGGAGGTTCAAGTGGTTAAGTACCTTTGAAGCACCCTTAGAATCCATTTGAGTAAATAATAATGCTCATCTCTTTTCATCTTTAAGACAAATCTTGAATCACCAAAATTAGATCTTCCAATCAAATGTTACGGCAATTGTAAGCTACATATCTTTCAAAACCCCAATTTGTAGACTATCTATATGACTAACCTTTACCTTGACATATCTATGAAATTGTGCCCTTCTAAATCTAAAATTTTGGCTTATAGTACTATGATATGTCTTCTTTACAATTCCATAGGTCTGACCAAAATTTGATGTGCCCAAGTGAAAGTTATGGTATCTTTCCCAAAACTTGTTATTTTTTGACCTATTCCTAAGAGTGAACTTGTAAGGCATGTCGCATGTCCAATTTTTCAAATCTAACTCTAAAATTTTTATCTCACATACTCCACTATGTCTCATTAGATATCTGAAAATTTCAAAGTCTAAAGTGTCCCAAATAAAACTTTATATTAAAAATCCCAAGATCGCTCATTTGAAATTGGTTTCAGGACCATCCACAAACCCTAACTTCCACAGGGTATATATCGAAAATTGTAACAAGTTGTTGTCTAAAATTTTGACTAGATGTACCCTTATATAACTTCATTATATGATCAAAATTTCATAGTTTTAAACTTCACATAAAGAAATTATCGAAAAAAGGTAAGATCACTCATTTGAAATTGATTTCCAAACCATTCACAAAACCTAACTTCCACAAGGCATATATCCACAAGTGTAGTAATACCAGAATATGAAATTTTGAACATATTTTTCTCAATATCTCTTCTAAATATGCTTAAAATTTCGCCATCTAAAGCTTCCTAGAAAAAAATTATAGCAAAAATTCCATGATCACTCATTTGAAGTAACAAAGCCCTCGGTTCATATGCTTCAATACCAAATGTTATGAACCATGCGCCTAAAAAATGATAAGAAACCAATAATTACAATCTACTTAGAGGGGTAAGCCTCCTTTTAAAATTAATATAATGTATGAGATAGCGTATGATGATTATAATATTAGCTCTCCTTGGTATATATAGAGGAGGGAAGGGGTACACTTACAATGAAAGTCTCTAGTTGATCTCCTAATATAACACATAAAATAATAACGAATGCTCATAAGGGCCTTAACACTGCATTGCTTGTTGTTTGGGTAAGTTTCCATTTACCTTACATGTTGCTTAGTCTATTTTTTAGTTCCTGCAAGATAGCCTTTCTAATTAAGGCGGTGGAGTGACCCTTTCTCTCTATCCACCCTTATTAACCTCTTTTGGAATTACCTCCTTGCAATTAGCCTCTTTTTCACCTTGTTCGTAGCCTTTTCTATCTTCCAATTTCAATTCTTTGTGCCCTCCTCTCTAGTTATCAATTTTATGTTCGATGCTTCAAAGACTCCCATTATTTGGTAGACATCTGCTCCCCCTCCCTATTCTTGATCAATTTCTTACCATGCCACATTCAATCTCCTCCCAAAGTACTTGTAGTCATTAAGGGAGACAAGGGAAACCCTATACGAGGGCCCAAGACAACACTGAGGCATCGAATATCCCCTATTAGGAACATACCCCCCATGCCACAAGGGAGGATTATAGTGTGGTTGAGAAGGAACCTTGAGTGGAAATATGTTTTTTACTAGATGGTGAAATAATGGAAAATGTTGGTCACTAGGTACTAGACACCAACATTACTCGCTAAAGGCATACTAGATACATGCAAACCATTGATCTATATTGGAAAATTAATTTAATCATGGTAAAGGTTTTGGTAGAGAGGACTAAAGCACAACAAGAAATACTCCTCATCATTAATACGTTGCAGCTGCAACTAAAGAAGTTGTATACCAAACTTGGACTTCCCTGCTTTCGATGAAGAGGAGGAAAATCTTGAAGTTATCCAAGTGGACTCCCACATGGATTAATTGGTGAAAATGATCATTTTAATTTTCTTGTATCTATGTAGCTAATTTTCTCCTTATGTCAACTACAATGATAGGTTAATATTATATTTCTACATAGAATTATACTTTTTACTTTATACAATTGTGTCATTATAGTAAGACTAGTTATTTTGACAAAAACATTATGCCTATGGTACTGATCTAGTTCCCTAATGGCAGGCCAGTTATATAATGTATCTTTTTTATTACTTAATGCAAACTCATCCCTAGCATACCAAAAAAAGTTACTCCTTATAATGAGTGGAAATAATAAGAGTTAAATGTTTTTTTAGTCATGGTAATCAATAACTCATTAGAGTGACCTATTAAATGCCATTACACTACTAGTGTTGGCTTGCGGGAATGGTAAAAGTGAGACAAGCTTAATACATGCTAAGGTTTAAGTCTCTCTAAAAACACATTTATATTTGCAATAGAAATAGATATCTTAAATAATTTTAATGGAAAAATTCATCCATGCCTCCTGCTCATGAATTTCTGGTAGAAAAATAACTTTTTCAATGAGGAGAGACCCTTTGACATCTCTCACTAAAACATTTCCTACTTAGTCATGGTCAATGATCAAAGGGTTTCTCTTAATTTCAAATTAAAGTGTTATATTCATCCACTCTTCCATGATAAAAAAATTTGAAAAGTAGTTCGACTATTATTCACAAGAGTAAACTAGTTATACACTTTATAAAAAAATTATAGCCCTTACACTTTTTTATTATAACATTTAAAATTAACCAACCATGAAATAAATAATTTATAATTTCAAAGAAACAAATAATAAATAAAGTTCACAATTTTAAATGTAACATTTTGGTTTTACATACATTTAAAAAAGTGTTAAAAATTAACCCACTACTATTTTTTTGGGAGAAATTCCAAAAGTGTTAAAAATGATAATATAAATCTTAAAATGAAAATATAAATCTTCATACACATTCTCAACATCAAACATTTTGTAGACACCCATATAACAAATGAGATTTTATGTATCCATATGATGTATAAGGACTACATCATGGAATCATATCTTTATCTCAACATAATTATGTTTAACCTTGGAGTCAATGTCCTTTAAACACTTGATCACATTAGGTATGTTCATTGTAAATACCATTAGCAAAGAGTAAATTGTAGTAAACCTTGAGGGGTTTGTTGAAGGGTGATAATTATATCAAAACACTATAATAGTCATGCAAATAGCCTATTTTTGTTATAGGTCTTTTGGGATTTGCAAGCCTAGCATATTTGCATTTATTACTTATCATTTAGGCTAAGACATCTATGATTTAGAGATTCCTAAGATCCATAAAAGCATAAAGTTAAAGGACATTATTCATTATGCCACTGAGTATGCTATTCTTACTGAGGCTATTGCTCACTTTATCTCTCAAACAATGCAAAAACACATTATAGCATATTTTATATTATAATCCCTGATGCACAGATATAATGATAATGACCACTATGTTGTATTCATAGAAATTTTACAAACACACACACACACACACACACACACATATATATATATATATCAATGGATTCAATCCGATCAAGCAATGTACCAAATATAGATACTAAATCCTTCTACAAATCAATTGCAGAAATTAAACACAATCGCCAATCACAACAAGTGCAGAAAGAAACAAATCAAACCACAATGCATATATTTTCCCAGCGAAAGATTACTGCTTAAAACCCCTCTATCTTTTATTGCATATTCCACAAGGAATCATGAAACAATTACAATGCACTCTTCTCACAAGAGTCTCGTGCAATCTTCTTATTGTTTCACATGGGTCTTGTGCAATCTTCTTATTGTTTCACATTAATCCAGACAAAATCGGGCAAACACTTAGCCAATTCTCTGCCTGTCTTCAGCCTGCCTTGCTCAGGAAATTCTTGATGAATGCAATCCCTATTCTTTAGGAATTTCAGCCTTCCTCAACTGCGCTGAGTATCATGGGCATCTTGTGGTGTTTTAACTGCATATGGGTAGCCTGCTAATATCACAACTGATAGTTAACTTCCCTTTAACCTTTGTCTCAACTGGGTCTCCATTGGAACTGACATGCATGCAGCTATTAATATTAAATCATCAGTTGCATGGCAGATCACTAATTGTCAATTAAATATGATTTAATTCAGTTGATCTCTCACTAGTGAAACAAACAATCATAACTATTCCAATTGAATTTAACTCACCTAACTGAGTTAACTAATTACTCATGCATTAAACTCATGCACTTAACTGCAACTTGAACTCTAAAACACATAGAATCACTCTGCATGCCTCACCAACCACCCTCAACTTGAAATTCATGAACTAATTGAGTCTATCACACTCAATTAACTATTACAAGTGTTTATGAGATAAGATTACACCTTATTGTCCAATTTAATTAAGGGATTATTAAATTTGACACACATCCAATTTATTAAATAAATTGAATTTCACACTAATTTATCGCTAGGACCCATCATTACATGACCTTTGGACGTCCCACACTAGTGTAGGTGTTGTCATGTTGTTTCTGGATGCCAATTTCGTTGTTTCTTGTTGCAAATTTCAACACTCCCTCTCAACAAGAAAGGAATCAATCTGTCCCAATTTGGTACCTTGGAATGTCCTGCATGCGCACATGCACCTCTTGCATGTGACATGAAACTCTTGCATGCAACACTTCTCTAGTGTTTCTTGCACATGCAACACTTCTGAAACTGAATAGCCTCCAAACAACTAAATCAATATAATGCATCTATCATCAGAGTCTTTTGATTGCTTCTAGCTACTGCACATGTCTACTAGACTCTCTGCATTGCTGACATCTGCATCCATGCACTCTGCACTGTTGCCAACTCTGATCTGTGCTCCAGTATTTGACACCTGTCACTCTGATTTCTATCCTCCTGGCATTTGACTACATCAATCTAATTGATCCTTCTACTGCTTCTCTGTGGGCTCCTCATAGCAAGGTTTGATCCATGATACACACCATCTCAATCAATCTTGCCCAAATTTCTTCTTGGGATTAAATTTTCACATCTCCCCATCTCACACCTGGAGGTATAGCTGCATGTACTCCCTCTGTCCTTCTGGCTCGAAATTTCCCCCTTCTAGAGGTCTCTGCATGAGTGTTTTCTGCCACTCCATGATCCTCATCTTGTAGCTACTCCACTTCTAGAGGTTCATCCTTTGGAACCAAGAGTTACTCATCTAAATGCAAATCAAGCTCCCTCTCAAGGGACAATCGCATGGCTTTCTCACACTTTCCTATGGTACATCCCTTGCATGTATCTATCTGTGCAAGAGTACCCTTTGGAAGCCCCGTAGAGATATGCTACATGACCTTCAAAGCTTCGTGGTGTAGATGGCCCAATCTCTTGTACCATAACTCACCCTCATCCCGGCTCGCCACTTTGTCTACTTTACCCATCAATGTTGTGCAACCATTTAAATCAATTTCATAGAGATTCTTCACAGAATCCAAATCTTCTTATATTTTCCTATGGCTTTTTGTCGAAGGAAATATTTCCCTTCACTAAAAACCACATCATAACCTCTATCCTCCAACATTGCAACTGAAACTAAATTCTTTTTCAAGCATGGTACATGCATTACATATTTTAATAAGAAGGGTTTACCTGACTCTCTCTCGAAGGTAATTGTACCAATCTCGATAGCACTGTATCGTCCGTCATCACCCATTTCGATATGCATCTAGAGGTCCTTCTCCTCCAAGCTACTGAAATTTTCTTTGTCTCCCATCATGTGGAAAGTGATGAGCTCCATCATTAGACATATTTGGAGGGGTTAATGGTCACCTTTTTGCCTTCTTAGATCTTGTTTTCTTGAATTTTTTATTATTATTTGGTTTTATGATGCTAGCATAGGTGGTGATTAAGGCTAACATACTATGAGTGCCTAATATGAGGTTGAGTGCATAAAATCATGAATTATTAGCATTTTTATAAGGATTTTATCATCAAAAATTGGAGGAGACAGCAAGGAGAAATTATAGGAGGATTTTCCACTATCCTTAACTCTAAAAGACAGCCAAAGGATCCCAAATATTCTCTCCAGAAATTCATATTCCAAAGGCAGCCAAAGGATCCCCAAGGATTCTCTCCAGCAATTTGAGTTCCAGAGGCAGCCAAGCAACTCAAAGAGGAGTGCACTCAATATTTGTTTACTTGGAGTCAAGTGGACTCAATTACTATTTTCTAGGGAGTTTTTGGTAGTTTCCCTGTAGAATAAATAGAGAAAATATAGAGCTAGGAAGGGTCAAAACTTTGTTGCAAGCTATTGAGTTTTTATTATTTTACTCAGTGATCAAACTTTCAGAAATGTATGAGGCTATTCTTTTATGAAATGAGCATACTGATTTCATTTTATTGATTTAAGTTTTAGAGAGCTAGGCTCGTGGGTTAGGGCCCAATCCATGTACCTCAGCCTCTCTGCTTTATTTGTTCTCTTCTTTCTATCATTTCACTAGTTCCACTTCTGATAATTTCGTTTATGTTTCAAGTTGTTGTTTAGTTTTTCTTTTAGTGTGCTTTTGTAGGTTTCATTTGGTTGTGAGTAATAGAATAGAGGATAAAAACCAAAAAAATTGTGGATCAAGTCCCCCTTCCCTTCTCTTCTCTATCAATAGAGCTCGAGGAGGGTGAACCTTCCCACAAATCCAAAAACTGACTTATGTTCACTGTTTCTGAGATTAAAAGTGGAGTTGCATTACCATTTTCTAGTCTTCCTTTTGCACAGTATTTTTACGCATTTGTCTATTTCTTTGCGCATAAGTTAGCAGGTTGATTGCAGGAATTATTGTTAAAACCCAAAAGCAAATTTTTGGTGCCTCCCCGCTTCATCTCCATCTCTATTTTCACAATCTGTGCACCTCCTTCTATGCTTTTTCCCGCTTACTCTCACTGTTGCACCCACCTTTTTTTTCATAAAAACACTTAAAATATCCAGCCCTCCTTATTCCTTTGTTCTTATTGGTCAAGATTTTCTTAACCTTTTTAACGCAAAACTCTTAAAAACCATTGAAATTCGACCTCTGCCTTTCCTCATCGAAACTCCCGCTACCGTACTTCGCAAATCGCAAATCGCACTTCGCGACCTTTTCTGTTTTCTTTTAAGACTTACCACTCCAATGCTGATTGTGATAACTCTGTTGCATCACACATCGCAAATCACATATTTTCTTCGATTCCCATTAACACTTACAGCTCCAACCGCCGATTGCAATAATCCTCTGTGCTCCGCAGCATTGCAAATCGCAAATCGAATTTCGCAACCTTTTCCCTTTTCTCTTAAGACTTACCACTCCTGACATCGATTGCGATATTTTCATCGCACTCCACCACCTGTCCTACCGCAACGTCACCTTCCGCAAATTGAATTTTGCAACATTTTCCCTTTCCTTTTAAGACTTACCGCTCCCGGCGTTGATTGTGATATTCTCCGTACTCCGCCACATTACAAATCACAGTTTTTACCCAGTCCAATTTCGCACTTCACAACTTCTACCCCATCGCATTTCGCATTTCGCTGCCACTCCCGAACATCACTTCCATTGGGCAGCTTTACAATATTGCGATTGCGATATCACATATCGCATATCGCACTGCCAGCCTGTTAATTTTGGGAAACTAGGTCCAAACTCCATGTTGTGATGCTCAAAAGACGATGCCAATATTTTATTGGATTCCTCTTTTGGAGAGGTGCAAGATCAATCTAAAGATTATCTTGATCCAATGAGAAGAACATTTATTTTGAATTAATTCCACTTATGTGCAAGGTCAGCCAGAATTTTAATGTAGGCTTAGAGCCCCAACAGATGTGTCACACATCCTCACTGATGGATATATATAGGTCAACGTTGGAGGTCATTTTCACCATCACTCATCACACATTCTCTCTTTGCCTCTGATTGGTTCGATCATCATCTTGGAGGCTTCTCTTCACTCACATGTGGGAAAAAGTGGTAGCTAGGGTTTCAGTCTCTTCTAGGGTTTCCAACGCATAATTGACTAGTGTTGACTTTGGTCAACGCTTGGTCAAATTGACTCGAAACTCTCCCTAAAATTCGATCTCCTCAATTCACATTTTTTGGCACAAAAACCCAGGTTGGACGTTGACTTTGACTTGGTTGTGTTGACTTTATGTTGATGTTTTTTTGCGTTGACCGTTGACTGGAAAATGTTGACTTTTGTTGAATTTGGGTTGACTGTTGTAGAAGTTGTCCGAGAGGGTTGTGTGACACATTCTGGTTGGTTGACCATGAAGAGACTTTGCTGGTTGAAGCATCCTGTTGACCATTGTAACGCACCACAACACATATATTTTGCTAATCAAGTTAAGTGTATTTTGGCTTGTCTTATGTTGATCTATTGGTATGTTCTATCAGCATTTTACTTTCATGTTTATGTGATTGCTATTTGATATCGGATATAAATTAAAGTTACATCAAGCATAGAACATCTATGAAAATTTACATGGTTTTAGAGCTAAGGTGAAGACAAACCCCAAGTTTGTATTGAGAGAAATCACTGAGGAAGTAGCATTTGTCAAGGACCCATGGGTACCTCAAATTATAACGACTTCAAAGCTGATGACAAGTTGAATGGAAAGGCTGACTTTCATGCCTGGAAGATGTCTTTGGATTTAATGTTCGAAGACCAAGATGTCATGGACTATGTGCAGGGTAAAATCCAAGAGCCTCCATCATCTGCACCTTCTGCCACCAAGTCAAAGTGTAAGAAAGGAGAAATCAAAGCAAATTTGATCATCCTAGATTCCATTCATAAGAGTATGGTTCCCTACATCTATGAGCTGGGCACATCTAAGGATATGTATGATAATTTGGTCAATATGTTTAGGGCCAACAATGTAAATCAAGTCCTTTTCTTTAAGAACTAATTGAAGAATCTTAAGAAAGGCAGGGATGAATCCATTCAATCTTATTTTCTGAAGTTGACTAAGATCAGGAATAATATTATTTCCATTGGAGAGAGAATAAATGATCGAAAATGTTTCTCACTGCACTTGGAGGTCTCTCCTTTAAATGGCATGAATTCATTACTAGCATTCTCAATAATAATGTGATACCTGATTTTGATGAAGTATTGTTGAGATGCACTCAAGAGGATACAAGGATGATGGAATATGAAAATTAAGGTAATGCTACGTTCACCACTCGTGCTAAGAAGAAGAAAAATGGTGGTTCGAGGAAACATGGAAAAGAAGGGGCCCAAGGAAAAAAAGGAAGATGTTACAAATGTAACAAGACTGACAACTATGCTAAATAATGTCCTAATAGAAGGGATTCTCCAAGGGATGATGATGACAACAACAACCAAAGGAATGGAAATCAAAGGAACAACATGTTCAAAGGAAAGAGGAAGGCTCCCTCTGGTCGCAATGGAAATGGGAAACCTTTCAAAAGGTCAATAAATTCCAGGTATGAGGAATCTAATGTTGTTGATGATAAGAAAAATGAATTCATTCTTGTATCCACCCTCTCTGTTGCATCTCCACCTGACACTATGGATGTCTGCTTGATTGATAATGGTGCTTCAAGGCACCTCACTGGGTTTAAGGAAGCACTTTCTGATTTGGTTGAGAAGGATACTAATCTAAAAATTATCCTTGGAGATAATGCCACCTATCCTATGAAAGGGACGGGGACTGTGACCCTCCACTTATCTCAAGGTCAAGTCCTCTCTTGCAAGATGTACTATATGTACCTGATTTGAAGAAGAACCTTGTGTCTATTTTGGCCATGGAAGAAAAAGGATTCAAGGTGGCATTTATTGGTGGGAAGGTACGCATCTGGAAGAAGAATTTCAAGGAAGCTATCACGATTGGGCTTAGAGTTGATACACTCTACCAGGTTGGAGGAAGTCCACTAGGGGCTATGAAATGTGATACTATCCATCAAACTGAACTATGGCACTAGAGGTTTGGACACCTTAATTACAAATCCCTTCCCGAAGCAAGGAAGGTGGTGACAGGGATGCCTGAATTAAAACATGATCATGAAGGTGTATGTCAGGGTTGTGCCGAAGGAAAGCATACAAGGCGACCTTTCCCTTTAAGTGTCACAAAGATATATGATGTCTTGCAATTCATACATTATGATTTGTATGGTATGATGCTCGTGACATCCTTGGGAGGATGCTCTATGACGTGTATAGATGAATTCTCTCGCAGACCTGGATATAATTCTTGAAGAAGAAGGATGAGGCTTTCATGTGGTTTTGTACTTTCAAAGCCTTGGTGGAAAATCAAACAGGAAAGAAGATCAAGATTTTGAGGACCGATAATGGCACTGAATATGAGATGAACGATTTCAATAACTTTTGCAAAGAAGCTAGCATCAAGAGGGAGACCACAACTGTATATACTCCTGAGAAAAATGGTGTTGCTAAAAGAAAGAACAGGAGCATTGTGGAAGTTTCTCATGCCATGCTATTTGACCAAGGTCTTCCAAAATTTCTATGGGCAGAAGCTGCGAACACTACTTTGTACATACAAAATCGATGCCCGCATTCCGCTCTAGACACCAAAACTCCGGAAGGGGTTTCTCTAGTAAGAAACCTGACATCTCTCATTTTAGATTTTTTGGTTGTCCCGTTTATTTTCATGTACAAAAAGAGAAGAGGAGCCAGTTGGATGCTTTTGGGAAAAAAGGAATGTTTGTGGGCTACAGTGAAACTTCAAAGGCTTATAGAGTCTATGTGCCTATTCAAAGAGAAGTGGAGATTTTCCACGATGTCACCTTTGATGAAGATGCTTCCCTCAGGATACTGAGCTCTGAGGAATATCTTGAAATAAGGTCTGGGAATTAGGAAGAACCGAAGGATGAGATGATACCCGATGTTGAAGGACCGATGGACCCCATTGACCCACCTCCTTCAATGAAGATAAGACCCTCATGGCTCAGGGATACTCTCGAGGATGCCGAGAGACATAAGGCCCCAAGTGGGACATTCCGTGAAAGCAAGAAGTTGAATAGATACCAAGGGTATCTAGCAGCCATGAGTATAATCATACAATCTGTGCCTAAACCTTTTGAAGAAGTCGTAAAGCATCAAGCCTGGAATTATGCTATGCATGAAGAGAATGAGTGCATTATGAAGAATGATGTCTGGGATGTGGTTCTGAGACTGGACGAAAAAGCTGTTTTCACCTCGAAATGGCTCTATAAGAGCAAGCATGGATCTGATGGTAGTGCTGAAAATTTCAAGGCAAGATTTGTTGCCCGTGGCTTCTCTCAAAAGGAAGGCGTAGACTATGATGACATATTTGCACCGGTGGCTCGATATACCACCATTCCATCTACCATAGTCTTTACTACTATGCAAGGATGGTGTTATCTCCCTGTAATTTCAGCAGATTAGCAAGACTAAAACTGCAGGGGCAACATGTGAACCACTTTGGGATTCTAGGATCTAGCCCTCCTGAATCCAGAGAGTGATATCTCTATAAAGTGCAAAGATTGATGTATCTTTAAGGCTTGAAATGTGATATTAGGCTAGTTATGAGGAACAAGGTTTTGTTTGTTTTGGTTGGGCTAAGATAAATGAAGGTGAAGGAAGTCTAAATGAAGGGTGAAGGTGTATGAAAGTGAAAGATTGATTCAGCTAAAAAGATAGGCACGAAGCAACTTCAATCCATTGGGCTTTGGAGTCATAGTAGGATTTAATTGAAACAACAAGGTTCAAGAGTGGTCCATGGGGCAAGTCATCTATGTCAAAGGATCTCTTTAAATTTGATTTTATGGAATGGAATGAAACAATAAGAAGGGGAATCAAAAAAATGAAGAACAAAGAGCATCATAAGATCAAGTAAGTACTTTGAAACTATCATGCTTTTGGCATGCACTTAAGAAAGACATAAAAGTTATCTAAGATCAGGTAATTACTTTGAAACTAGCCTGCTTTCAATGCACTTTCAATAGAAAACATTTAAAACACAAATAGAATAGCTTAAGATCAAGTAAGGACTTTGAACCTATCCTGCTTTTGGCATATTCAAAGGGAAACTTTTCAAAGCAACTGTTGGAGAAGAAAACTAGAGGACAGGGCTAACCATAGACTTCCTTAGTTCATTCTTTAATTAGTAAACTTATCAAGACAACAATTAATATAAACAAAGAATAATCTAAGATCAGGTAAGGACTTCGAACCTAGCCTACTTTCAATATACTCTTAGGGAAACTTTCAGACAACCTTTGGAGATAAAACGAGAGGACAGGGCTAACCATAGACTTCCCTAGTTCAAATTTACTTAGCAGACACTGAAAATAACATTCAAGAACAATTTTTAAAGCTTAGGCAGTAAGAGAAGGGAACACCAACATTCTTAACTGCTTGGACTGTATTAAATCATTCTTAAACAACACAATTGGAAGAAAACATGGAGATAAAGCTTATCAGTGAGAGCAGGGTACCTTTGACAGTAAATCCTAACTCTATAATTGCAGTTCTTTATCAGAGAAGATCTACAGATTGGAAACAAAAATAAAATAACAATTTACAATAAGAAAAACATCACCGTTGACATAGACCAGGATCCCATAAATCAGCTTGTATTTGATGCTTCAAACCAATTACAATCTTCAAGTCCAGTGGGTCTCTACAGCTTCAAACTTCTCATCTCAACTTAGGTATCTTCAATTACAAACAGAGCTTACAGTAGCTTCAAAAAACTATTTACATGCAACAGATATTCGGAGACCAACCTCTGCCTCATCTTCTACAGAGGTATTTATAGAAGAAATGAGGAGGTGGGATGTAAAATAAGATATTTAGGCTCAATTAATACAAATAAATGCTTCTCGGCCTTTGAGGGGCTCAATGGAGAAGCTTTTTGATATTTCCTCTATATTAATTGATTTTCATTAAGTATTTTAGCCACTTAGCAGAGTTTGTTGACTTTAAAATTCTTCAGGTAGAGTTTGTAATAACTTTGGTTGCTTTAAACAAAATATCCCTGACTGAGGTAATAACTCTGCATTCTTTTGATTTATTGAAAGAGGTAGGCGGCACTGTGGTGGCTGGAGAGGATTCAATTAGCCTCTGATTTGGCAGTGGAGGCTTCTCGAATTGATAATATTCTTTATCTTTCCCTAAAACACCTTTAATTTACTTTTAGTTCTATATTTTAGGTCTAATTAGGCTTAATCTCTGTCTTCTGGTCTTTATGTTGTCTTTAACTGCATGAATTAGGCCCTTGATAGTCGAATTTACGCCTTAATCCCTCAAAATGGTGTTTAAAATCTTTAAACATTGATTTCTGCTTTGATTTCATCCTATCAAACTGATACTCTTTGTCTGTGATGTTTGCTGTGTTTTCATGTTGCGCAGGCGTTATAGAGGTTTTTATAATGTCGCCAGTGTTCATGAGGCACCGATAAATCATGATGTGAAACCCTACGGAGTGATCTCATTTATGAATAAAGGCTTGGGGGATCGTCATCCCTAGCCCTTGATTTCTTTTAAGAGACAATGGAAAACCGTTAAAACCTGCAAAAATACACAAAAGTTATGAAAAATCCTGCGTGGATGGGTCAGACTGCTTTGGAGGTTGAGGTCAAATCGCAGCCGTTGGATGAAAGGATCCAACGGCGAAGATTGCTCGTTGGGATCAAAAGGAGAGGCGGTTAGAGAGGTGAATGAAGGATTAAGTCTGAACCGTAGATGCATATTGATTAACGGTTGAGATTAATCGGGATTATATAACGCAGAGGGGGTCACATTATAATGAAAATGGAGGAAAATATAATGAAAAGGGACAAAAAACCAGTGGCGGAGGAGAAATGGGTTTAATGAAAATTGGGGTTGCAGAAATATTCTGGGTCGTTGGATTAAACTAACCAATAGAGATCGACGGAAAAGATTCATTATAAGAAAATGTAATGAAAATGGGAATGGTGGTTTCGGCTATAGAAACCACTGGTGTCAAGCTGCTCTTAAGTGGTTTCCAAAATCTTCATAAAAAAAGCGATATGCCTCGCCACTTGCCACGTGTCCTCAGTAAAACCACTTTTTTCGCATTATTTTTAGGCGTTAAATCTCTGGCGCAAAAAAAACGCGAAACAGAAAGCCAACCGTCGGATGGATGGGCGCAGATCCAACAGTGCAGATCGCACGCGATGGAGGGTAAGATGCGCAGGCGAAAACGCGGTTAGGGTCAAAGGCAGATTAGATCTGGACCGTCGGATCACAAGAATGAACGGTCAGGATTTATCGATGGGGGACGAAGGTCCCAAAGGAGTTGGGCCTATCAGGTTGAATATGGATCGTAGGATTTGAACGATGAACGGTCCAAATTACTTCTCGGGGTAAATAAAAGGAATATGAAACAGAGGACGGGCGGAGATCGGAGACAATGTAGACCGTTGATCTACAGAGATCAACGATGGATCTTCACCGAAATATTTTACACAGCGGGGGTTCATGAAACAACAAAGGGAAGTGGGGTTTGATCTGGACCGTTGGATCTATGAAATGGACGGTCCAGATGGGATCGTAGGGTCACAAATCAGAGGAGAAAATGGAAAGACAACAACGAAATGCGCCGATGCGATTAAGCGCGAGCCATTAGATCTAGGAGATATCAACGATGGAGATTCAATCGGCAGGTGTAATGGTCAGGGCTGCGAGTGGAGCGCGATTAAATCTGGGCCATCGGTTCTTGTGGATTCAATGGTCCAGATTAAATCTCAGGAGCGCATCGGCGGAGGGGAAAAACAAAGGTTGAAATGAAAATTTGTGATGTAATTAGGTAACCACCGTCGGATCAAAGGATGATCAACAGTCATGATTAAATCGAAGATCGCATAATCGGGGAAAAACACGGGATGGCACTCCAGGCTTTGTGTGATGCGATTAAGCGGGAGTCGTTGATCTAGAGACTAGATCAACGATGGAGATTAAGTCATGAAGGCAAAAGGGAAAACAATGGATTTGGAACGAGGAAAAATATGGACCGTTGGATCTAGGGCAGTAGAGAAGACCAACGGTTGATATCTATTTACACAATGAACTATCGAGTTTATTTAAATATGAAGGAAAGTTGGGTTTTATGAAGATATAAAGGAAAAAACAAAGAAATGAAGGTTTACAACGGGGGTTTCGACCCTCTAAGTGCCCGTTTGCGGGGCTTATGGTCCTATGAAGCAGAGGTTTATGAAATTTAAGCCCTCGGGGGCTAAAACTGTTATAATGAAAAAATATTGTTTTTGGCTTAAAAAAACAGAGTTTTTGAAGGGATTTGAGGGCTTTGGTAGAGGAAAGAAGGATTTTTAAAACAAATGGAAGGAGTCCAAATGCTTTTAAAAGGGTTTGGAAGTGAATTTGAAGGTTGAATGAGGCTTATGGAGGAATTTTATGAAGGAAATAAGGGATAAAAAAGGAGTTTTTTGGATGCAAGGAGGGGTAATAATGAAGGGAAAAATGGGTTTTTGAGCAATCTTTCCATCAGGTAAACAGCAGATATTTTCAAGATTTATGAGGGAAACAACAATGAATATTGTCTTAAAGGAAAAATACCATCATGAGACTTCAAGAGCTAACAATTTTGAATCATGAATTTTTTCTTGAAGGCTACAAAAAAATTTTAGCCACCATTTTGATATGACAAATTTTATAGGTGGCTAATAGATGGAATCTTCATCAGATGGATGTGAAGACCACCTTTCTGCATGGTGCGATAGAGGAAGAGGTGTATGTGGAGCAACCTCTGGGGTTCGAAGTCCAGGATAGAGAAACCCATGTATGCAGGTTGAAGAAAGCCCTCTATGGGTTGAAGCAAGCCCCCAAGTCTTGGTATGAGAGGATAGATAGCTACTTGATGAAGCTGGGCTTCACTCATATTAATGCTGATCTGAACCTTTACTTCAAGGCTGATAGAGAAAAGTCTCTCATTCTAGTTCTCAATGTTGACATCTCTTCCTGACAGGTGTTGAACCTCTCATTCATCAGTGTAAGAGGGAGCTCGCTTCTGAGTTCGAGATGAAGGACCTAGGAATAATGCATTAGTTCCTAGGCCTAGAGGTCTGGCAGAGACCTGGTGTTGGGGAAAAATAATTTCCTGTCATTTAATTTGTCAACCTGGGTTTTCGTAAACTTTTGAAGCATGTGTGCACTGTATGTGCTAGAAATTGTCTTTCAGTTTAGATCAATCTAACTACAAAATAATGAAAACCAATTCATCTAATCTATGAATTCAAATAATGAAAATGAAATTCAACTAACCTATGAAATCAAGTAACGAAAAGAAAGAAAACAAATTCAAAATAAAATATAGCGCGCACAATCACACTTACAGGAATTGAAATTTTAATCTAAGAAAGCATTTCAAAGCATGTAAAGGAAAACAACTAAGGTACGTTCAATCACTTCAGCATCCAATATGATAGAATCACCCTCTTGAGATGATGTACAAGCAACCGATTATATTTTAGTCTTTAAATCTAGGAAATCAATTAAAACATGCAAAGAGAAAACTCAATAATTGCATAAGTTAGGTATTCAAGTATTCGGTTTAAAAATATGATAAAATCACCTTCTTGAAATGATCTTTAAGAACACCCAATTATACAATTGAATAAGGATCTAAAAATCAATGTAAAAGCATGTAAAAGTAAAGATCAGTGATTGTGTAGGTTGAACATTCAATCACCCAATTTGGAACACCTTCTTAGCCTAATCTTTTAGGAACATTCAATTATACAATGAATTGATAGTTTGATCTAAGAAAGTAAATAATAGAACATGAAAGGAAACTAAATAATTGTGAGCTCAATTGCCTCAAACTTAATCCAATTGTAAAATAGATAAATCTATCCTTTTGAAAATTTTTTAGAAAAGAAAAGATTACACATTCAATATAAAACTAATACTAAAAAAGAAAATAAATTTTAATCTATAAAAGCAAGTAAATCTCACACATTTTAGGTAGCTGATCTAAAAGTATGAGATATGGTAAATCTAGATGCTCCATATTTCAGTAAAACCAAGTCAAAATGAAGGAAAATTCATGAGTAATGTGCCACAATCTAATTCTGTATTCAAAGCTTGAGCGTAACTCCAATTTTACACATGATTTGATTGGAGAAACCTTCCCCTATTTATACAAAATATGAAAAGATGTCTCATTAATGAGAGTCCATGAATCTCTCCCTATATCTCTAGAGTTACAGTCCAAATAGGAAGTGATACGGCATATGTCTTCTTAGAGTTACAATACAAATAGGAAATGAGACACATATCCTTATGATCCCATGATCTTTTCCATCCAAATTCGAATTTGGCCTTAGGAGGCCACATAAGAGTCTTTTGGAAGCTTCTTTTTGACCTACACATGGCAACAAACTCATTCCACTTGTTAGGTATAAGTATGTGCATATTATTTTCTAATTTTTAACCACAAATTCACTTAAAAATACTAGGAATTAATAAAGTTTGGAAAAACATAAATGTAACCCAATAGTGGTAATGGTAAGGTAAATGTAATGAAATGGAGGTGGAGTGAAGGTGATAATATGGAAATATAAGTAAAAATGTAATGGACGTAAATGACAATTTCAAGGCCCAACATACCCCCCAACTGAAGCTATTGCATGTCTTCATGCAATCTATCACATTAATTCTTTTTTATCCTTTGAGCTTTGGCTTAACTTTGCATGATATCATTTGATAACTTCATACTTCTACAAAGTCTTTTAGTTGAATTGCAACATGGTTGGTTCTTGTGTTTCAATCATATTTTTTTTTGCATTCAATTTTGACCTTTGAACTTTGCATAATGATAATTTTATTATTGTTGCAAAGTATATCTTTCTTGGATTGCATCATGGTTGGTTCTTGTGTGACAACCATGATTGTGTTTGCATCCAATTATTTTTCAAGTACTTTTGAAAAGCCATTGTGTGCTCATAATAATATTGTAATAGTTAATAACTTTTGAAAGTATGTGGGCTTTTGAATGTGATATGAATGTGGAAAAATGTGAATATGAATGTATCCCCCCCACAACCGATGGTATTGGAAATTTTATGAAATGAGTAAAAGAAGTGTTTTTTCCAAAAATTATCATTCTAGCTTTTCAAGGAATTCTATGGTAAAAATTTAGAAAACGACATACCTTAACTTACCCTTTCAAAATGGATGAGTTGCATGTGCGGTGGCTGCAAAATTCTAATCATAATATTCTTCATGTGGTTGTACAAGTTATGGATAAAAGAGTCAAGATGACTTTTTATTGCTTCTAATAAAACTATTGAATTTGCTACAAAATGATGTTGATTCTACAGTTGTCCTCTGATTCTGTAGCTTCCATTTGATTTTGTAGTTGCCATCTGATTCTGTTGCTACCCTCTGATTCTGCTGTTGTCATCTAATTCTGTTGCTGTCATCTAATTCTATAGTTTCCATCTAATTCTACAGCTACATATCTTCTTCATTTGCTTCAAAATGCTGAAAAATAATACCCTTCATGTCTTCAAAACTCGTTAGCATAATTCTTGCTATGTGAATAGATGTTCTGATGTCGAATATAGCAGGAAATCGTTGACTTAGTGGCCATTAATGGATGTCACTAGTCAACACAAGAACTCTCACCATTGATGACCATGAGAGTCAAGCTGCTCAAACACATCTTGCTAGGTACGAATAATTTTGTTGTTGTAGAGTACTTAGAAGATCCGATGAAGAATGGACATTAATGTATTCCCATTGTTCCTCAGCAAGAAGACTTTCCATTAAGGCATGCAAGCCTCAAGGTGTTTTTGCAAGTATTTTAGACTCAAAGGACTATGGACTCAATAATTTGCATTGAAGCAAGGTTTATTTGCGAAATGAAAAGGATAGGAGAAGGAAAATGGAAATGGAAGATGACAATGGGAAATAAGCATGTAAGTGAGCTTCTTGTTTTTATTTATGGGTTAGGAGTAGACAAAAATTAATGAAAAGTGTATGTGAATAAAGGAAAATGAACAACTGACTCTTTTTGGGAAAATTACTGTGGCTTGCTTTGAATTTCTTGGTTGGATTTATAGTTCAAAAGGAAGGAAAGGTAATGGTCTTGATGGATATGGACATGGACTTATTCTTATGTTTCTCATGAAATTGGTCCTTTGAAGACCAATTGTGCACATAATTGGTTTCCTTCAATGTGCATTCGATCATCCCAAACCTGCAAAAAAAACTTGGCATAAAGAACATAAGTGTGTTCAAAAGAAATGGCCAATTCCTTCTTGATTCTTACGCAAAATTTGAATGCCAAATAAAAAAGATTAAGGAAAATCAAAAGTGTTATATTTGGTCCAATTCATGATATCAATAACATTCCATTTTTAAGAAATAACCATGAAAAATAAATCAACTCCTTGTTGTCGGATGATTTCATGCAATGTGCTCAGTAATATGATTGGCATCACAAAGATTCGTTGTGTTCTGCAAGTTAAAGCTTCATAGAAAAATACACAGCAACAAAATTTTTAATGCCAAATATTGAGAAATCATCTAAATAATCTTCCAATTGTTCTGCAAGTCATTATTAAATCTATCAAATTGAATTGCCATCTATGCTGCAAAAGCATGTTGTCAAAAATATTTGAAGTGGTAAAAAAAAAATACTTGCACGAAAAATTATTTCAATCAAATTTTGCAAGTATTTTTCGCCTTATAAATTGCTTCAATATCGATTGTATATGAAAATCTTTTTTTCTCATTTTATTTTATTTTATTTTTCATATATTTATTTATTTATTTATTATTATTGTTATTTTATTTTTAAATGATGAGACACGTGTCTAAAATCAAATTTATTAAATGAAATTGGACTCTTAGACCACTTGCCATGTGGAGTTTGTTATTAACTTCTATTCTTTTTCTTTCAACTTGCCATGTTTAAAGAGTTCAAAACAAATCATTTTTCCCTCACGCAATCTTCAAAACGGAGCTCCGAAGAACCCTGAATTTCTCCCAAATAGCTGCGAAATCCAACAAATCGCTCTAAAGTTACCAAATTGACCGCATTCCCGAAAAAACCCATTTTTTATTTTTTCCTAATTCGCCTCGGTTTGCTCAAAAAATGCATTTTAAAATCATGTGTTTTTAATAGTTACACATTTCTCGCAATTTCGTTTTCTGGCAATTACTTCTGCAACAAACTAAAATTGTTGTGGCTTGAATTTTTTTTTTATTTGCAGGTTTTGATGTGTAATCACTTGTCTCTCACACAGAAGTTCAGTTTGATCACCTTCATTCCAATTACCTGCAATGGAATCTGCAATCTTCTCTTCATCAACAGTCTGCAATCTTCTCTTCATCAGCAATTTGCAATCTTCTCTTCATCAGCAGTTTCTTCATCTGAAACACCTTCATTGTCTCTCTCTACAACTTTTAGAATTGATTTCTAATAACTGGTGCTTGAGGAAGATAGAGTATGGAAAAGAGAAGGTTCAATTTTTTTTATTGCAGTGCATGGGTCTTTGCGTGGATTTAAGGCCTGCACATATGCGTAAGGCCAAGCCAAAGGCTGGCTTCACGCATATGCTTGGGCCTCCTTTCCATGGGCCATTCGTTGTTTTGAATTTTTATTTTTTTCATATAAAAATGTTTTATTTTTTATTTTTAATTACATGTTACATTTTTTTAATTATATATATATATATATATATATATATATATATATATATATATATATAATAAATAAAATTTGTGCACATGCAACTCAATAAATCAGAAAAAGATTGAGAAGGTACAAAACATTAAAATTTGCAGAACTGCTCAACGGCGATTTTCAATAGAATTGTAGTTCAATTTCCAGCAAAATTTTTCACAAATTTTTGAATTTTAATTTTTAAATTGACTGATCTGATTTTCTGATCTTTCAGATCGCAACGAGGCGCGGGAAGAGAGCATACTAGTCAGCATCGTCAAATTCATATTTTTACACACAAATTTTATTTCTGATGGTGATAAGAACGAAGTGATTCTTACTGCGTCACTGAAATTTATTCAAAATGAATTAATCAACGTTGATTATTATTTTTTTGAAAAAATAAAAATTCTAAGTAAGTTTGATTTTATTTTTATTTTTCCTATCTATCTAAAAAAACTATATTTTATTTTATTTTTAAGTATATTCATGCTTCCAATGAAGCCATTTACGGATTAGAATCTTTGAAATATTCATATCCAAACTTAAAAAATGTACCTAATTGTTTGTAAGGATATGAAAAATCGTCTTGATATTTCTTTTTTTCCACAAGGATCTCTTGAAGAATTGATGAATGTTCTGGCACAATCGCTTTTTATACCATTCCTCAATGTAGTCTTTGGGTTGCATTCTAGATCCTATGTCCATAAATGGTTAGTAAAAACTAAAAAATAAAAATAAAATACACTCTAGACTGAAAGCTAGTTCCTATGCACACTTCCCCGGAAATAGTGCTAAAATGTTGGGGCAAAGTGATTGCTTGTTATTTAATTTGTCAACCCGGGGGTTTCGTAAACTTGTGAAGCCTACGTGCACTATATGTGCTACAAATTGTCTTTTAGTTTAGATCAATCTAACTACAAAATAACGAAAACTAATTCATATAATCTATAAAATTAAATAATGAAAATGAAATTCAACTAACCTATGCAATCAAATAACGAAAATAAAGAAAACAAATTCAAAAGAAAATATAGCGCGCGCAATCACACTTGCAGGAATTGAAATTTTAATCTAAAAAAACATTTCAAAGCATGTAAGGAAAACAAGTAAGGTACGTTCAATCACTTCAACATCCAATATGATATAATCACCCTCTTGAGATAATGTACAAGCAACTGATTATACTTTAGTCTTTAAATATAGGAAAGCAATTAAAGCATGCAAAGGGAAAACTCAATAATTGCATAAGTTAGGTATTCAAGTATTCGGTTTAGAAATATGATAAAATCACCTTCTTGAAATGATCTTTAAGAACACCCAATTATACAATTGAATGAGGATATAAAAATAAATGTAAAAGCATGTAAAAGTAAAGCTCAATGATTTTATAGGTTGAACATTCAATCACCAAAGTATGACAAGTCACCTTCTTAGCCTGATCTTTTAGGAATATTCAATTAGACAATGAATTGATAGTTTGATCTAAGAAATTAAATAACAGAACATGAAAGGAAACTAAATAAATGTGAGATCTATTGCCTCAAACTTAATCCAATTGGAAAATAGATAAATCTATCATTTTGATTTTTTTTTAGAAAAACAAATATTACACAGTCATTCTAAAACTAATACCAAGAAAGAAAATAAACTTTAATCTATAAAAGCAAGTAAATCTCACACATTTTAGGTAGCTGATCTAAAATTATGAGAGATAGTAAATCGAGATGCTCCATATGTGAGAAAAACCATGTCAAAATGAAGGAACATTCATGAGTAAGGTGCCACAATCTAATTATGTATTCAAAGCTTGAGCATAACTCCAATTTTACACATGATTTGATAGGAGAAAGCTTCCTCTATTTATACAAAATATGAGAAGCTATCTCATTAATGAGAGTCCATGAATCTCTCCCTATATCTCTAGAGTTACAATCCAAATAGGAAGTGATAAGGCACATGTCTTCTTAGAGTTACAATACAAATAGAAAATGAGACACATATCCTTATGATCCCATTATCTTATTCATCCAAATTCGAATTTGGCCTTAGGAGGCCACATAAGAGTTTTTTGGAAGCTTCTTTTTGACCTACACATGGCAACAAACTCATTCCACTTGTTAGGTATAAGTATGTGCATATTATTTTCTAATTTTTAACCACAAATTCACTTAAAAATACTAGGAATTAATAAAGTTTGGAAAAACATAAATGTAACCCAATAGTGGTAATGGTAAGGTAAATGAAATGAAATGGAGGTGGAGTGAAGGTGATAATATGGAAATGTAAGTAAAAATGTAATGGAAGTAAATGACAATTTCAAGGCCCAACACCTGGCGAGATTTTCCTCTCTCAAGGAAAATATATTGTGAAACTTTTGGAAATATTTCGAATGGTGCATTGTAAGTCCATGACGACACCAATGGAGCTCAACTTTAAGAAGTTGAGTGGAAGCATTGTTGGGCTCGTGCTAGAAAATCCTACCGAGTATCGTCAACTCGCAGGGGCCTTGATGTTCTTAGTGAACACCGGTGGACATATGTTTTGCAATGAACACTTTGAGTCAACACATGGTTGATCCTCATCACATTCACTGGGTTGGTGCCAAGAATCTGTTGAAATATCTTTGGGGCACAATAAACCATGGGATGAGATACACTGTCAGAAGTTTGAGACTCCATGGATATACTGATGTCGATTGGGCTGGCAGTGTGGTGGATCACAAGAGCACATCTGGATGTTGCTTCACACTTGGTTCTGCTTCGATATCTTGGATGAAGCAGGAAGCAGAAGTCGGTGGCTTTGAGCACCACTAAGGCCGAATACATTACAAGGAGTTTGGCATGTTGTGAAGCAGTTTTGTTGTGAAATATCTTAAGTGAGATCTTCGAGCATGTGCTAGATACCACCGTTATCCTTTGTGATAACCAGAGTGGGATTCGTTTGTCAGAGAATCTCGTGTTCCATGATCGATCCAAGCATATTGATATCAGGTACCACTTTATCCGGGATATGGCACTGTAAGGCTCAATCATATAGGAACTAATGTGTAGGTCACAGATATTCTCACAAAGCCCTTGGGGAAGGTCAAGTTCCTAACCTTCCGTGAGAATCTTGAAATCATGGAACGACCCTATGTTGAGGGTCCTGTTGGACGATGAGCTCTGGGAGCTCTAGGGGGCTTTGGGGATAGCTTCTTGGAGCTATAAGCAACCACAGGGCTAGGCTTGTCGAAACTTGCTGGTGTGTTTTTGCCCCACCATCATGATATTTAGTTGGTTCACCTCTCTTTGATCTATGCCCCATATGCATCCTACACATGGAGTCCCGGACTCATGGGAAGTACCTCTTATCTTGGCCAATGAGTTGGGAAAAGCTAGAGACCAGTAGCAAGATCGATAGACGCATCTGAGATTGTCGTACTCTCTATGTCTGGGATGGCACATGTCCAACCACTTGATCTGGGATCAAGTCTAGTGAGGTTTCAGACCTCCAACTAACTTTGGGTTGGTATGTGACTCCTTTGAGTCCTATAGAGGTTTCAGACCTCTAAGCTGATTTTTTCAACGGGGAGTGATGTATTTGTGACTCACCTTTTTGTTCTGAAATAAAGAAGATAACAAAGCAAATTACGATGGGATGACGCACAATGTTTGGATGGCACAGGTGGATGGAGTTCTCCCTAGTTGAGAGGGAGTGTTAATTTTGGGCAACTAGGTCCAAACTCCATGTTGTGATGCTCAGATGACGATGCTAATATTTTTATTGGATTCCTCTTTCAGAGAGGTGCAAGATTGATCTAAAGATCATCTTGATCCGATGACTAGAACATTTATTTTGAATTAATTCCACTTATGTGCAAGGTTGGCCAAAATTGTAATGTAGGCTTGGAGCCCCAACAAATGTGTCACACACCCTCACTAATGGATATATATAGGTCAACGTTGGAGGTCATTTTCACCATCACTCATCACACATTCTCTCTCTACATATGATTGGTTCGACCATCATCTTGGAGGCTTCTCTTCACTCACACGTGGGAAAAAGCAATAGCTAGGGTTTCAGTCTGTTCTAGGGTTTTCAAAGAAAAATTGACCAGCGTTGAATTTTGTCAACGCTTGGTCAAATTGACCCAAAACTCTCCCTAAACTTCGATCTCCTCAATCCGCATTTTTTGGCACAAAAACCAAGGATATATGTTCACTTTGACTTGTCTGTGTTGACTTTTTGTTGCTTCTCTTTTGCGTCGACCATTGACTAGACAACATTGACTTTTGTTGAATTTGGGTTGACTGTTGTAGAAGTTGTCCGAGAGGGTTGTGTGACACATTCTGGTTGGTTGACTGTGAAGAGACTTTGTTGGTTGAAGCATCTTGTTAACTGCCATAACGCGCCACAACACATATATTTTGTTGATCAAGTTAAGTGTATTTTGGCTTATCTTCTGTTGATCTATTGGTATGTTCTATCAGCATTTTACTTTCATGTTTATGTGATTTCTATTTGATATCGGGTATAAAGTAAAGTTTAATCAAGCATAGAACATCTACAAAAATTTACATAGCCCTCCATTACAACTCCACCATCACACTTATTAAATCATTCCGCTCCAAAGCATTTTTGTGCCATAATAAAGCTTTGAATAAGGTTTAAACCCTCTCTTTCCACCTCTAAGCCTTGTTTCATGTGTTGAGCCCTCCATTAGCACCTTTAGCCCATTTTCCTCCAAACTGCATGCCACACTTTGTCAAGTTTAGTTTATCATGAATAGTTGCATGGTTAGAAGCATGATAGCATGGTAAATATATCAGAGGATAAGTAGGGTGTGTTTAATCGATTGGCCTAGCTAGGTGCAACTTAGTTTAGTTTCTTTTTAGTCATTTCCTTTTGTAAATTAAATTAGTTTCCTTTCTCTCATTTCCTTTCTGCACATTAAATTAGCTTCATTTCCATCATTTCCATTCTGAAAATTAAGTTAGTTTCCTTTCTGTCATTTCCTTCCAACAATTTACTTTTCAATTTTTTATCATAGTTTAAGAAATAGTACCCTTTCGTAAAGCAGAAGAGGATGACATGAACAAAATGCATCTGTTGTGTATATAGCACTGTCACCTCCAATTTTGTACGAACCCCGGGTTGATAAAGTAAAGTAGGACAGCCCCTGGGAGTTGCAGCACCCTTGATATAATATCAGGGCTCACCGCTTTTTGGCATTGTTACCAGGGAGGTGTCTAGTAGATGTTTTGATTTTGTTTTAGCATTCTTTTTTGCTTTCCTTTATTTTCATGTCATTTCATAAATATTTAAAAAATACAAAATATCTTATTTTCATGCCTTGTAGGAGTAGGAATTCTCAAAAACAAATCTTACCTAAAACCCCCACATCACCTCCAAGCCCCCCTTCACTCTTCTTCGGTGGTAGTGAGACTGAACTTCCTATAGGAGAGCCTTCTGAATACTTTGACGAACCTATTGGGGAAGAGGAAGAATACCTTGGTCCAACTAAGGGACCTGCTTCACCTATCTTAACCATGGCTAGGATCTAGAGAGCCTTTCCCCTTGTTAGTCATCAGTAATTTTTTGTTGATATCAAAAAATGACTAAATTATGACCCTAGATTTCTAGAAACAAGATTTGAGAAATATTGTGAGTTCTAGAAATCTCACTGCCTTCATTATCCTAAGTTTAACTGTTTTCACTATCTTTTCCTCTCTCTGCCTCCTAAAAGATATACCCCACTACTGCAAAAAGGGGATTTTTCTCATTTGGCCTGTTTGCCTCATTTCATCACCTCACCTCACTCTCATTTATGGCATTTTTTATCTAAAAAACCCATTTTCTCCTTTCCTCAAAACTCTTATTAAACCCCTTCATTCATCATTTTTCCTTTGGAAAAATAAACCATGTAAAAAGCTCCCTTTTTACATTGTTTAAAGCTAAACTTTAACCTATCGGGTCCTTTAATTTTATTATAAAACCCTGTTTATGTTAAAAACCCGCCCCTTTTTTGTAAAAATCCCTAAGCCCCTCTCTCTTCTAAGCCCCAACCCCTTTTACCCATGGGACCTCAGTTATCGCTATCCTTTATCCACTTCCCCATTTAAAATACACCTCCGCCTTTCATTTTATGAACCCCCCACAAGCCTTATAAAGGGCTTCTTAAACCCTTTATTTAAAATATGGGCCCCCTCTCTCCACTATACCCCGCGCCGATTCACAATTTGCCACATGTCCACCCTGGGCCCCATCTCCCACTTAAGCCCGCCACTCAATCAAAACCCACCACACCATCCATCCTTGACCCCACCGCTCCGTTCCCAAACTTACCGTTTACCTCCCCAGCCTGCGATGGTCGTCCTTCTCTACCCCCCGAGATCTGACGGCCGACGATGCATATTGCATATAAATTTGCGATGGGTTTAAGTTTTATAACCCGAGTGAAATAGGCAGTATTTTTCTGCCACATGTCGATCTCTGGGGTATATCGCATCCATATGGCCCAAAACCATTTATCGCCTTCTATCCATGCGATAAACCACTTTCTCCTTTGCGCCAAATTTCAAAATATTTCCGCCTCCATTTGAATCTCTCCTAGTTCTGCCTTCAGAACCTTTCCCTCTGCACCCTCTCCTCCTCTGCAAACACCCTTCGATCGATCAAAACCCCAAAAAGCATAGCGAAACCCTCTCCTGCATGATTTCAACTAATGGTTTTTGTTTTGTGCAGGTTTAATGGTAGAAAGGCCCACCAAGCCTTTCCCACCGTCCCAAAATCGTTTGAATTGAAGTCTGGATGACGATCTAGAGTTTGATTTTATTATGTGAAGGGCCAGAAGCTGAAATTTAAGATCCAACACTAGTGAATCATGATCATTGGAGATCATAAACCCTCCATCACACCAGAAACGTATCCCTGCACAAAGGACAAACATAGGCAGTAAACACAATGGAAAGAAAGACAGTCAGAGGATTGTGATAAAGCAAAGGATCAAAAAGCTAATTAGGTATCAAAGAAAAATTATAAGGATTAGCCCAAAAAGAAGAAGTCAAAGAAATAAAGAAGATAGTGTAAAGACAAAAGGATAAAGGCAAAAATGATCGAAAGAAATAAAAATAAATGATTAAATAAACAGAACAGAGATCAAACAAATTTGAAGAAAATATGATAAAAAGCATACAGTCAAAATACAAAGACAGATTTTAAGGCTTAAAGACAGAGATTAAATATAAATCAAAGGACAAATTAACCAAAGACAAATTCAAATGACTCAGCCTGTGGCAGTTATTCCTCTCAAAAGGTATTTGTGCCACCTAGTGCTTCGTTTCCCTCAATAAAGAACTAGGCAGTTATTAGGCTGAGTCAGAGATATTTTTATCTGTCAAACAGTTATTGTAAAAATATGAATAGGCCTTAAAGTCAAACATCCCACCTATTTTTCCTTAGGAAGTTAATAGAAGTTATTATTTAGAGAAATATCTGCAGATATTCCTGCCTTGAGCCTTGCATGGTCTTCAAGGTTAGGAATTCATTAACTCTGTAATAAATAACACTCAAACCATAGATTAACTTCACCTCCTCATTTGCAGCATAAATACTGCATCTGAACTCATTATCTTGTTGGCATTTGATGACTCTTTGAAGTAATACATAGTCTCTTGGAAGTTGAAAAAAATTGATGTCTTGGAACTTGTGGATGCCCTGATTTGTTTGTTGATGGAGGAGGCTAGATCATTGGATCCCTGAGATCGGTTGTTCATGAAGTGCTTCTAATCTGTTATTTTTATTTCCATTTTCATTAGGTTTCCACATTTCAGTGTTGCAGTAGAATAAAAGTTTTAGGCTAAGAAATGTCTTCTGAGAGCACCTTAGTTCTATTTATTCTTCACTACCTTAATGTTTCCTTCTACTAGGACATTTTAGAGAATTCTTAATTGCTCTCTAGACCCCCTAAGCTTGTTTATTTCATAAATAGTTGAATACGGTTGGTATCAAGCATGATTTATGGTTTTCCCTGCTTACTTGCTGCCACTAAAAGTACCATTCTTTAAAGTCTGCCAAAGAGGTTTTTTTTCGATCATACCCTTTGTACTTGCTTAACTAATTGTTTTAAAGATATTCATAACTATAATCAAGGATGTTTAGGAGTTCCCTCTTCTTTGATTACAGTTATATGTGTGTCTTAAGTGTTTTCTGTCCTTGAAAATGAAATCACTGGAAATTAAAATAGTTTCTTGCCTTCTAGATTTCATTGGAAAATTTTCCTTGAATTATTATTTACTGAAGTGAGGATTGTAGAATTTATGGTTTGCCCTGTCTATTGATTGCATCTTCATGTTTTGTTATATTTAAGTCCCTTTGTTGAGAAGTACATATGATAAAGGATTCTTGATTACCCTTTACCCTACTTTTCATTCTTATAATTGATGTCCATCTCATTACCCTTAAAACTTGAAGATCCACTGGCCAAGTTAGATTTGCCCTATGATGCTCCCCGATCCATTGATGAACTTATCATGACTTCCATTTGACTCCATTGCCTAATGACTTAGAGATTTCCTTATTCTACCTATGCTTCTTAATCATTATACACAACCAAAACAAACTAAAAACCCTCACACTTAAATAACTAGCCTAAAATCAATCCTACAAAGAAAACAAGTTTATATCATTTGCAAACAAATAGAGAGATCCCTCTCTGAGTCCAGAGACTGGTTCCATGTTGCCTTGTCATTTGGTATACCAATCTGTCAAATCTCGAGACTCCAACATTTTGGCGATCACGGTGGGACAGAGTACATAGTAGCCTAAGAAACTCTTATACACTCATTTAACCCTCAATTAAGCCTAAGAAAATCAAACTGATAGCCATAGAGTAGACTTTGTTTGTTTCACCATCTTAGCTAAATGATGATTCAGGTGTAAAATACTCTTATAAACCTTAAGATTACATAAAAACTCAGAAAACCCCAAAAACATCCCTAGATTGGTTTTTTGTCAATTATTGGTGGTGGACCATACACATTTACCTTCACAAAAAGCTAGAAAATTCCACTTGGCGACTCCACTAGCCCCATTAGGCCTATTAATTCACTAGTTCTTTTAGGTTCACTTAAGATTGTATCAAATCAGTCCTAAAGAAGTTTAGAAGCCTAGTACCATATTTTAGAAGTTTACTAAACATTGTGAGAGGTCATCCTTCTGAAAAACAGTCATAACACTTTCAGCCTCTCCAAAATTTTGAGTTTGAAATCTGGCTTCACATAGGATCAATACCAGATCTCATCCAGACCCTAATCCTCCTACTATAGTTGATGATCCAGAAAATATTTTGTGGAAAAATTCTAGAGCTGGAAATTTAACTACTAATAGGACTGTCCAAAGAACAAGGTCTGTCCCTAAAAACCTTATAGCCTTGAAAGATCCTCAGTTTGACTTGTGTCATTCAAAGAACCTATTTAGGACCATGTCACATAGTGATATTGACCAAACTAACTTTGAGCCCATAGATTTGCAGCAAAATTCAAGTAGAGAAGCCTCTCCTTCCACTCCTCCCGATTTTAAGCTTCTCCGTCACTTTAGCTCCTTCCATAACAAATATGCTCATAATCAGTTTGTTGGTCCAAGTACTTCCACCACACCCATCCATACTTCCACTCTTCAAAATACTCCATTTCGTTCCACTTTCCCTTCCACAATTCCACCTCTTGTAAATCTTCCATTCACTCCTATCATGGCAACATGGTATGCTCCATTAGTATTTCCACAACCTTTGGTTCCTTTACCAAATGATTATCAATCCAGAATTCCCCATTTCACTAGAACTGAATCTACTATTGCCCAAAAGCATGTAGATAAAATGGATGATGCCTTTGATTACATGGAAATAGAAGAAGAGACCATTAAGATGAGAATATTTGCCCAAAGTTTAGGAGGAGAAGCCAAAAAATGGTTTAAAAGCTTGACTCTTAATAGCATAAATGATCTCCCTTCTTTATACCAAACATTCATCAACAAATGGGAAATTAAAAAGAACCCTCTCCAAATCCTTTCAGAATATAGCAACCTTAAAAGAAATGTTGGGGAAAGTGTCCAAGATTATTGCACTAGATTCAATAGTGTTTGCAATGCATTTCCCCTAAACATGAAACCTCCACTAGGCTTAGCCTTAGAAAAATTTCCAGAGGGCTTTGACCCAGACATGGCCTATCAGCTAAGAGAAAGAGACCCCTTAACTTTAGAAGATATGCAGAGGGGAGCTATAAATGTAGAAGCAAATCTAATTGAGAAAAGAGCTAGATTGAAATCAAATAAAAGAGTTACATACAAAGATGAAACAATGGCATCAACCTCATCATCTAATGCCAAAATTGATAACTTAGTGAGGGTAATGGAAAGAATGCTAGAAAAGATAAACTTAACTGATAAAGTACTTCCTAGAGAGAACCAAGGGAATCCCCAAAACATAAACAGAAATCCAAATTTCAGAAGAGATCCCATTCAAAATAGACAAAGAGATAATGACCAACAAATTAGGCCTCATTTCCAAGAAAACTATGTAAATGAAAAAGAGGAAAGGGAGACAGAAAGGTTGGAAGAAAATCATGTGAATTTGATAGGATCTGATAGTGAGGGTGATGCTTTCCTCACTGAAGAAGAACAGGGACTCTTCTTCCCAGAACAAACTGAAAACAACCATGAGGATTCTGAAGATTATCAATTGGGGTTTGAAAATGATATAATGGAGGTCCACAGACAATATGATCTTAGGAGCAAAAAGAACTAATAGGCCTCCAAGAAAAATAACACAGAAAATGCTGTTAAGAATACCTCAGAAAATCTTCCTAAAAAGACAGCAAACAATACTAACACTATGGCTAAAAATACTAACTTAAACAAAGACAAAATCAGCTAGCAAAGTGTTGACCCAAGTTGCCCTAGTACTTCTACTAGTGGCCCTGAGAAATCTGTCCAAAATAGCAGTCCTAATAAAATTCAGCAAAACAGAATTGTTAAAAAGACTATGTTTGACAAATCAGATGTAAATATGTCAAAAACACTAGTCCCTTTCAGCCTTGAGGGAGGAATTTCCGAGATCAAAATTAGCATACCCTTAGCTAAACTAGTAACCCAGGATGTATATAAAAATCAAGCTTTGAAAGCTTTGAATATAGAAAATGATATTGATACTTTAAACTTGACAGATGATAAACCAGAATTGTTGTTTGGTCCTGAAGTAGAAGGAAAATACCAAGAAGGAGCTATCCCTCCATTCTATGTCAGCTTAAATGTACATGATAAAATCTTACATAATGCCATGCTAGACTCTAGTGCCTCTCACAACCTCATGCCAAAAGTAGTGATGGAGAGATTAGGGCTAGAAATTACTAAACCTTACAAAGACATGTATTTCTTTGATTCAAGCAGATTCAAGTTTTTAGGTCTGATCAAGGATTTGTGTCAATCTGGCACAAATTCCTGCTAAGGGTCTAGTTATGGACATAGTTGTTGCTGACATTCCCCCAAAGTATGACATGCTTCTATCCAAATCATGGGGAGCCAAACTTCAGGGGAACCTTCAAATGGACATGTATTATGCTACCATTATAGTCTTTAACTAGACAAGAAGGCTATACAGGGAATCTCATATGAAATATATGGTAAGAAACATAGATAGGCGAAACAACACTCCTGTTTATTCCATTCATTCAGATCTTGACTCATTTATCTTGTTCAATGAAGATGAACTTAGCATACAAGAAAATGAAAATGAAAATGAGTTAAACCCACTTAAACAACCAAATCTGCCCTCAAATGAAAAACATAGCAGCTCAAACTTTAGCAGCCCTGAACAAAAAAATGAGGATGAGTATGAGATTGAAACACTTTGGAACAAGAGATTTTATGGCTCTTGTGGCAAAGCTGGTTCTGGAGCTAGTGTATGGATCCATAATACAAACAAAGGACATTCCTACAAACTTGATTTCCAATGCACTAATAACATTTCAGAATGTGAAGCTCTCCTCCTTGGCCTACATTTACTCAAAGATTTAGGAGCCAAGAAAATATCAGTCCAAGGAGATTTAGAACTGATTATTAGGCAAATAAAAGGGGAGTATTTAGCCAAAAACCCAAGATTAAGATAATATAAGAATGCTACCCTAGATCTCCGGAATTTTTTTGAAAAATATGAACTCACTTCCATCCATAGAGCTCAAAATAACCTTGTAAATGAGCTTTCCTTCGCTGCCAGCAATTGTCAAGTACCCCATGTAAATGAACTATTCACTGTCAAAGTAAAAAATAGGCCTACTGTCCCTGACAATGAAAACTATTGGCAAGTGTTTGAGGGAGATAAACACATTGATGATTTTCTGCAGTCTAAAAATGATTTTGCTATACCAAATCCTAGCTCAAGCCATAAATAATATTGTTTTAATGAAAAACAAGTCCCTAAAACAGAGTTTTCCTCTACTGCTGATATAAACGAATTTGAACATCTTTATAAGGAAAAATTACTTGACAAACTAGATCACAAGGACCTTGAGGTTTTACAATGCAAAGATGATTCAATACCAAGGGGCCTTACACCATTAGAGGAGCTTTTTGATTTCAATGATATAGCTAAAACCAAAGATGGAGCCTACACAAACTAATGTAGAAGAACATAACATAGACAGCATGAATGAACCGAAAATGATCAAGTTATCTAGCACTCTTCCTACTCATATCAAATAGGAATATATTGCACTTTTCAAAGAGTTTGGAGATGTGTTTGCATGGGGATACAAAGATATGAAATCATATGATACCAACATTATTCAACACAAAATTCCTCTTAAGGACAATCAGAAACCTTTCAAACAAAAACTGAGAAGGATAAACCTTGTTTTATTACCTTTAGTTGAGAAAGAGATCAAAAAAATGTATGATGTTGGGATTATAGTTCCCCTTAAATATTCACAGTGGGTTTCCAACCTTGTATCTGTTAGAAAGAAGACCAGGGAGATTAGACTTTGCATTGACTTTAGAAATTTGAACAAAGCCTCCCTGAAAGATAATTACCCCTTGCCTAAAATGAATCACATACTCCAAAAGGTGGTTGGATCTAAGAGAATATCACTCTTGGATGGTTTTTCAAGCTACAACCAAGTGCTAGTACTCCCAAGTGATCAACACAAAACTGCTTTCACCACACCTTGGGGTACATTCATGTATGTTAAAATTCCATTTGGTTTCATGAATGCAGGGGCAACCTTCAAAAAAGCCATGGACATAGATTTTTCAGAAGACATAGGCTATTTCATAATCATTTACCTTGATGACATCATTGTTTTCTCCAAAACTGACAAAGAAAACTTAGTCCATTTGAGAAAATTTTTTGAGAAATGTAGGAAATATGACTTGTCCCTGAATCCCAAGAAAACACTCTTTGGTCTCCAGGAAGGAAAACTCCTAGGCCACATAATCTCTCAAGAAGGAATCAAAGTGGATCCCAAAATGATTGAAGGCATATTAAAAATTAGTCATCCTAGAAACCTCAAAGAATTGCAATCTTTCATTGGGAAGATCAACTTTTTAAGAAGGTTCATCCCCAACCTTGTTGAACTTTTGAGGAATATCACAAACATGCTCAAAAAGGAAACATGAGTTAAATGGACCTTAGAATCCAAACAGTCATTTGAACTAGTGAAATAAGCTCTCACTCAAACACCAGTTCTTATCAGTCCTGATTTCACCAAGGATTTCTACATTTTTTCATTTGCATCTGAACATACCATTGCTGCAGTATTGTTGCAAAAGAATAAATTGGGCCAAGAAAAACCAAGATCCTTCTTCAGTAAAGCCTTAAGAGATGCTCCTCTCAAATATAACATCATGGAGAAACAAGCCTTAGCCTTGATAAAAGCATTGAAAGATTTTCGAGTTTACATTTTACACTCTCATATCATTTCTTTTGTCCCACATACAGTTGTCAAGGACATTCTAAATCGAGACCCTGATGGTAAAAGGAGAAAATGGATTGCTATTATTTTAGAGTATGATTTAGAAATTAGGCCTACCAAGCTTATTAAAGGACAAGGATTAGCAAAAATCATGGCAGAATCAAATTTCCAAGCATTAGATATGAATATGGTTGATTTTTTAGAAGAACAAGAAGAATTCACTGCTCCATACATTGAAGAAATATTTCTAAATTCATCTTGGTATGATGATATCATATATGTGCTTCTTTATCTCAATACCCATCCCTCTTTATCAAAGAATAAAGCTATATTCTTAAAACAGAAAGCTTTAAATTACTGCATTTTAGATGGAGTGTTGTATTGGAAAAATATTGTTGGCATATTGCTTAAATGTTTGCTTGAGAATGATGCAGTAAATATCTTGCATGAATTGCATGAGGGGGAGTGCGGAGGACACTTTTATTGGAAAGCAACAACAAACAAGATTCTTAGAGCTGGCTATTATTGGGCCACCTTTTCCCTAATACCCAAAAACTAGTCATGACTTGCCATAAGTGCCAAATTTTTTATGGCAAGAGAAAACTCCTACCTTTACCTTTGCATCCTATCAATATTGAGGTTGTCTTTCAGTAATGGGGTTTAGAATTTATTGGAGAAATTCACCCAACCTCATCTGCCCAACATAAGTGTATCCTTACTGCCACAGATTATTTTACCATGTGGATAGAGGCTATCCCTTCTAGAAATGCTACTGACTCAGTCATTATCAAGTTCCTTGAGACCAACATATTATCTAGATTTGGTTGTCCTAGAAAAATCATTACGGACAATGTTGTTGCCTTCAAATCCAAAAGAATGGTTGATTTCTGCTTTAAATACCATATCACATTGGGGCACTCCACAACTTACTATCCTTAGGGAAATGGACTTCCTGAATCCTCCAACAAAAGCTTGATCAAAATTATCAAAATACTGTTGGAACAAAATCAGAAATCATGGCATAGTAAGCTAGTTCATGCTTTATGGGCTGATAGACTAACCACCAAGAAATCAATCAATATGTCTCCCTATCAGTTGGTATATGTAATGGATGCAGTCTTCCCAACATCCTTGGGAGTTCCAATCATGAAACTTATCCAAGAAGTGTAATTAGAAGAAAATGGCATGCAGAGAAGGTTGAATCAGACTATTCATTTACAGCAATCAAGAGAGGAGGTTTATAAAAGAACACAAGCAATACAAGAGAGCATCAAGAAAATATTTGATAGAAGGACCAAAGCTAATAATTTCCAAGTTGGAGACACAGTTTTAAAATGGTACTCTAGAACAGAATACATAGGTAAGCATGGCAAATTTGAGAATTTGTGGAAAGGGCCTTATATCATTCGCTCAATTAGGGGTCATAATGCTTTCTTTTACAAGGGCGGAATGGAGAAGAGTTATTTGGAGGTCTTGTCAATGGCAAGATGCTCAAACATTATTTTTTTCAAGAGTCCTAGTTTCAAAGCTTTCATTCATTGTACATAAACATTGCATGAGAAAATCTTGAAAACAAAAATACAAAAACAATGAAAGAAAGGAAAAAGAGGGCAAATTCAAAAGAGGTATAGCCCCATACCCAAAAAATAGTATTTCTAAAAGTGTGCAAGTCTAAATGCCACTATTGATTCAAAAAGAATATCTTGTTCAGTCATCTAGCCTAATCATGGTTGAACATGATTTAAATTTATGTTGATAAGTTAGTGAAAACAATGATTGTCAAACTTATTCAAACTTGACTTATCAAGAAAGATAGAGCAAGGAATATAAAATATTGGTTCCACATGCTCAAAACAGAACCAAAGAGGAAGATAAGGATTCATTTTCAAAGTCATAATTTACAGCCCTTATCTTTCTATTTTACTTTTATGCAAAAATAATGATTGTGTGCAGCTTGTTCCAATGCCACAGCCATGATAAATCAGACTGCCTAATCCTGATTTGAACCATGCTTTAAATTTCATGTCAATAGTATAGAGAATCAAGATTGCCAAATAGCTTAATCTTGACAATCAAATAACATAGGTAGAGAATAAAAGAGTTCACTAGTTTAATCTGAACTCTTGGAAGAAATAAGGATAGAAGTAGATAGTTTATTTTTGTTTTCAAAATAAAAATTTCAAGAGTATGCCAATTTAAATGCACTAAAAGAAGAAAAAATGTTAGGAAAAGTAGGTTGGGTAGGTAGAAATGTTGTTAGAAGAATCATATTTTGCAGATTGTTAAAGATTATCACTTCAAAAGAAATATCAAGAAGTGAAAAGAAAGGAAAAATATGCCCAATGGAAAGACACTGGTCTACAAAAACTCAGAGATTTGATAAACTGAAAGTTCTGGACACCTCCAAAAGGGAGTTGCCCTCCCCAAGTGGAGCCACTATTAGTCATCAGTAATTTTTTGCTGATATCAAAAGATGACTAAATTGTGACCCTAGATTTCTAGAAACAAGATTTGAGAAATATTGTGAGTTCTAGAAATCTCACTGCCTTCATTATCCTAAGTTTAACTATTTTCACTATCTTTTCCTCTCTCTGCCTCCTAAAAGATCTACCCCACTGCTGCAAAAAGGGGATTTTTCTCATTTGGCCTGTTTGTCTCATTTCATCACCTCACCTCACTCTCATTTATGGCCTTTTTTCTCTAAAAAACCAATTTTATCCTTTCCTCAAAACCCTCATAAAATCCCTTCATTCATCATTTTTCCTTTGGAAAAATAAACTATGTAAAAATCTCCCTTTTTACATTGTTTAAAGCTAAAATTTAACCTATCGAGTCCTTTAATTTTATTATAAAACCCCAATTATGTTAAAAAACTGCCCCTTTTTTGTAAAAATCCCTAAGCCCCTCTCTCTTCTAAGCCCCAGCCCCTTTTACCCATGGGACCTCGGCTACCGCTATCCTTTAGCCCCTTCCCCATTTAAAATACACCTCCGCCTTTCATTTTATGAACCCCCCGTAAACATTATAAAGGGCTTCTTAAACCCTTTATAAATATTTAAAATATGGGCCCCGCTTTCCACTATACCAAATGCCCGTTCACAATTTTCCACCTGTCCACCCCGGGCCCCATCTCCCACTTAACCTCGCCACTCAATCAGAACCTGCCATGTCGCCCATCCTCAATCCCATCGCTCCGTTCCCAAACTTACCTTCTACCTCCCCAGCGTGCGATGGTTGTTGATCTTTGCCCCCGAGATCTGACAGCCGATGATGCATATCGCATATAAAGTTGCAATGGGTTAAAAATTTTATAACTCGCGCGAAATGGGCGGTATTCGACTGCCACGCATCGAGCCCCGGGGTATATCGCGTCCATATGACCCAAAACCATTTATCTCCTTCTATCCACGCAATAAACCACTTGTGCTTTTTCAAAACCACTTTCTCCTTCACGCCAAATTTCAAAATCTTTCCACCTATATTTGAATCTCTCCTAGTTTCGCCTTCGGAACCTTTCCCTCTGCACCCTCTCCTCCTTTGAAAACACCCTCCGACCGATCAAAACCCAAAAAAGCATAGTGAAACCCTCTCCCGCATGATTTCAACTAATGGTTTGTGTTTTGTGCAGGTTTAATGGCAGAAAATCCCACCAAGCCTTTCCCACCATCCCAAAATCGTTTGAATTGAAGTCTGGATGATGATCCAGAGTTTGATTTTATTATGTGAAGGGCCATAAGCCAAAATTTAAGCTCCAACACCAGTGAATCATGATCATTGGAGATCATAAACCCTCCATCACACCAGAAAAGCATCCGTGCACAAAGGACAAACGCAGGCAGTAAACACAATGGAAAGAAAGACAGTCAGAGGACTGTGATAAAGCAAAGGATTAAAAAGCTAATCAGGTATCAAAGACAAATTATAAGGATTAGCCCAAAAATCATAAGTCAAGTAAAGAAAGAAGACAGTGTAAATACAAAAGGATAAAGGCAAAAAGGATCGAAAGAAATAAAAATAAATGATTAAATAAACAGAACAAAGATCAAACAAATTTGAAGAAAATATGATAAAAAGCAGACAATCAAAATATAAAGACAGAGTTTAAGGCTTAAAGACAGAGATTAAATATAAAGAAAAGGACAAATTAACCAAAGACAAATTCAAATGACTCAGCCTGTGGCAGTTATTCCTCTCAAAATATATTTGTGCTACCTAGTGCTTTGTTTCCCTCAATAAAGCATTAGGCAGTTATTAGGCTGAGTCAAAGATATTTTTATCTGTTAAACAGTTATTGTAAAAATTATGAATAGGCATTAAAGTCAAACATTCCACCTATTTTTCCTTAGGAAGTTAATAGAAGTTATTATTCAGAGAAATATCTGCAAATATTCCTGCCTTGAGCCTTGCATGGTCTTCAAGGTTAGGAATTCATTAACTCTGTAATAAATAACACTCAAACCCTAGATTAACTTCACCTCCTCATTTGCAGCATAAATACTACATTCGAACTCATTATATTGTTGGCATTTGATGACTCTTTGAAGTAATACATAGTCTCTTGGAAGTTGAAAGAAATTGATGTCTTGGAACTTGTGGATGCCCTGATTTGTTTGTTGATGGAGGAGGTTAGATCATTGGATCCCTGGCCTTGGTTTTTGGTGAAGTGCTTCTAATCTGTTATTGTTATTTCCTGTTTCATTATGTTTCCACCTTTCTATGTTGCAGTAGAATAAAATTTTTAGGATAAGAAATGTCTTCTGAGAGCACCTTAGTTCTATTTATTCTTCACTGCCTTAATGTTTTCTTCTGCTATGACATTTTAGAGAATTCTTAATTGCTCTCTAGACCCCATAAGCTTGTTTATTTCATAAATAGTTGAATACAGTTGGTATCAAGCATGATTTATGGTTTTCCTTGCTTACTTACTGCCACTAAAACACTGTTTTTGAAGTCTCTCTCTAAAGTACCATTCTTTAAAGTCTGCCAAAGAGGTTTTGTTTCGATCATACCCTTTGTAATTGCTTAACTAATTGTTTTAGAGATCTTCATAACTATAATCAAGGATGTTTAGGAGTTCCCTCTTCTCTGATTATAGTTATATGTGTGTCTTAAGTGTTTTTTGTCCTTGAAAGTGAAATCACTAGAAGTTAAATGAGTTTCTCGCCTTCTATATTTCATTGGAAAAGTTTGTCTTGAATTATTATTTGCTGAAGTGTGGATTGTAGAATTTATGGTTTGCCCTATCTATTGATTTCCGCTTCATGTTTTGTGATATTTAAGTCCCTTTGTTGAGAAGTACATATGATAAAGGATTCTTGATTGCCCTTTACCCTAATTTTCATTCTTATAATTGATATCCATCTCATTACCCTTAAAACTTGAAGATCCACTGGCCAAGTTAGATTTTCCCTATGATTCTCCCCGATCCATTGATGAACTTATCATGAATTCCATTTGACTCCATTGCCCAGTGACTTAGAGATTTCCTTATTCTACCTATGCTTCTTGATCATTATACCCAACCAAAACAAACAACAAACCCTCACACTTAAATAACTAGCCTAAAATCAATCCTACAAAGCAAACAAGTTTATTTCATTTGCAAACAAATAGAGAGATCCCTCTCTGAGTCCAGGAAGACTAGGTCCTAGGACTCCAATGATTGGTTCGTCCTAGGACTCCAAAGACTGGTTCCATGTTGCCTTGTCATTTGGTATATCAATCTGCCAAATCATGGGATACTGACACCCCTAAGAGAGGCAGATGGGGAAACTAAGATGAAAAACATTAGCCCCTTAGCTCTTCCACACTTCCATGGACTTACCTCTGAGGATCCTGACACATTCATGTTTGAATTTTTTGTTGTTTGTAGGACTTATGACTCCACTTCTGATGATCAAAAGTTGAAGCTATTCCCATCCACCCTTAAGGATGCAGCCTTGCGCTGGTTCATGGGTCTGCCTAGGGATAGCATCACTATCTAGGCACATATGGAAGAGACCTTCAACAATAAATACAAATACTATTGTAGGTCCAAGGAAACTAAGGATGAGATCTTTAGGATGACTCTAGGGCCGGATGAATCCTTAGAGGACTATGAAGAGAGGTTTCAATTGAACTATAAGAGAGGCCACTGTATTATTGATCCTGACTCACTTAAACATGTACATCTTCGAGGGATCAGAGAAGAGATGATATAAATCTTGAATACACTATCAGAAGGAGATATCTACCAACAACCCTATGAAACAATAAAAAATGTCTTCTGAAACCATTCTAGGGCATTTAGGAAGAAGGGAAAAGCTAACCAAAGTACATCCAATACCCCTTCCTCTTCCACCTCCATCAAACATGATATTGGGAATATGTTGGATAACTTCAAGAGTGACATGCTGCACACCCTTGCTTTGAAAATGGACATGATGTAGGTCAAAAGGAAGCAAGAGGAAGCAGAGAGAGCCCTGACCATATTTTGTCCTAGATGTACCCGAAAGCACCCAAAAAATGAATGTCCATTGAATTTCATAGAGGTTTTCTTATTCTGTGAGGAGAATCATGCCACAAAAAAGTGTCCCTCCTTACCTGGACTTAAGGATGTATATCAAGGGGGGGAAGCAATGCCAGAGCAACTATGTTTCATCAACCAGAGAAAGCCTCAAGGCCCTAGGCCATATCAACAAGGTATGTCAAGTGAACCTTACTCTTATTATCACAACAATCAGAGCGCACCCATGCAACCTTGGTACACCCCCACTCCTCCATCCTAGTCTACACCTCCTACTTGGCCTTACAACCCTTCATATCATCCTCAGCCAGTAAACCAACCATTTTAGCAGTATGTTCCATGATAACCTAAATGGAACAATTCATCCCAAGGGTGGAGGCCTCAACAAAATCAACCACCTTCTCTAATGCATTCACCCCAACCTCAACCTCATCTTACTCATGTTGCTCCACCTAGGATACCTATACCTGCACAACCCAATCTAAACTCGAATAACAGACAGACACAACAAGATCCTAGTGGAGAAACATCCTATCCGGCTTATGTTGTGGAGATACAGGAGGTTAATCTCAGGTCGGGAAGAGTACTCCCAAACAACCATCCTCCATCTCCACCCGTAGAGGTTGAGGAGGAAAAGGAAGAAGATAACACTCAGATCCAACAACCTCCTTTTCCTGAGCACTTGATACACCCTAGTTAGCACACCCAGACAAGACTGAACTCCTAGGAGAATTGGAAAATTTGTGTGTAAAGATACCACTTCTCCAGGCCATTAAGGATGTTCCTATCTACAATAGGCTCATCAAATAAAAGTGCTTCAAGAAACATGGGAGAAGGAAGAGAGATACCCCCACCATCAATGTGGTAGGACAACTGTCTGACCTAATGTTGGGGAAGGTGATATTTCCAAAGTACTTGGACCTCGGTAGTCTTTGATGTGCATATAGATGGTGTCATAGTCCCCAACACTCTGATTGATCTAAGGGCTGCCATCAATGTCATGACCAAGGAAACTATGTTGAAACTTAATCTCCAAGGGACTTTGAGGAAAACCACAACAGTTTTGCAACTTGCATATTAGTCCACAGTAACTCCGGAAGGAATTGTTGAGGATGTTATGGTTATCGTTGACTCTTGGGAGCATCCTACATATTTCCTATTCCCGCAACCAAAGACCAAGTTTAATGGTTATCCTCTCATCTTAGGGAGACCTTGGTTAGCCACTGTAGATACTTATATTAGTTGTCAGGCTTGAAACATGACTATCAAAAATGGTCCTTTGTCTAAATAGTTGGTGTTATATCCTCCAGCCCAACCTTCCATTGATCATGATCTCCCTATATGGTTGGAGGATGAAGAATATGAGTTATATAAAACTACCCCTATGTGTACCATAGATGTTATTCTTAGAGGGGCGTAGCTTGATGAAGTTGAACTCATCGACCATGCCATTCAAAACCAGTCCTCCACTAACATTCCTCTCGAAACCTTAGTAAAAGAGTCTGAAATCCAGCCTTGGATGGAAGTGCACTCAGTTGAGTCAACCTATGAATCCACCAAGGCTATTAAGTTTGGCCCATCCAGATCTTTGAAAATCACCCCAAACCTCTCAAATGAAGAAGAGAAGCAACTATTCCAGCTTTTGAAAGATAATCTAGAAGCATTTGCTTGGGATTACAAGGACATGAAACGGGTGCATCCTTCAGTGTGAAAACATCATATTTACATCAAAGAAGGATGCAAGCTTATGAGACAACCCCAAAGAAGGATGAACTCAGATCTGAAGGACAAAGTCAAAGAAGAGCTACAAAAACTATTGGATACAAGGTTCATATATCCTATATCCCACAGTGAGTGGGTATCTCCTCTTGTCCTAGTCACAAAGAACAATGGGAAGTGGCGACTTTGTGTTGATTATCAAGAACTTAACAAAGCCACCAAGAAAGACCATTTCCCTTTTCCCTTTATAGACCAAGTTCTGGATGCCCTTGCGGGGAAGAAGTTATTTTCCTTCTTAGATGGGTCCAGTGGGTACAATCAGATTCAAATCAGCCCTGAAGACTAGGATAAGACTAATTTCACCTGCCCTTGGGGTACCTTCGCTTATAGAGTCCTACCCTTTGGGTTGTGCAATGCCCTAACTACCTTCCAAAGAACTGTCCTGAGCATCTTTTCTGAGTTAGTCCATGACTCTATCGAAATCTACATGGATGATTTCACACCATATGGGGATGACTTCTAGGAAGCTCTCTCAAATTTAGGTAAAGTACTAAGAAGGTGCATTGAGATGCATCTCTCCTTGAGCCTGGAAAAGTGTGAATTCCTGAAGAAAACAGAGGTTTTATTAGGACACTCCATATCCCAAGCAGGAATACAGGTAGACCCGAACAAAATCATTATCATCAAAAGGGTACCATCTCCTCAAAAGCAGGGTACTCAGGAGTTTCTTAGGATTAGCTGGTTACTATAGAAGGTTCATCAAATATTTCAGCAAGATGGCTTTGTCATTATTTGGGTTATTGGCCAAAGATTCTGAGTTTATTTGGTCTGGTCCTTGTCAAGAGGCTTTTGAGCTCATTAAGGAAAAGTTGACTACTGCCCCCATCCTCCGAGGTCCAAATTGGACTCTGCCTTTCCACATCCACACTAATGCATCTGAAAAAGATGTAGGGGAACCATTAGGACAATTAGAGGAAAAAATCCCTTATGCCATTTATTTCATCAACAAGAACTTGTCCAAGTCCGAGTTGAATTATATTGTTACTGAGAAGGAGATGTTAGCCATTGTCCATGATTTGAACAAATTCAGGCATTATGTAACTGTATATCAGACCTTTTTTCACACTTACCATGCAACCATCAAGTATTTAATGAACAAACCGCATGTTAAGGCTAGGATAATTATATGGTTGTTAATTTTGCAACAATTTGATTTGATTATTGTTGATAAACCTGGAAAGGAGAATGTTGTTGCAGATTTTTTGTCCAGGTTAACTCTCCCTGTAAGTGAAGAAGGAATGGTGGATGACTAGCTGCCAGATGAGCATATCTTTGCTATATCAGCACTCTCACCATTTTTTTCTGATATAGCCAACTACTTGGTTGTTGGGAGACTCCCTCCTAATTTTTCATTCAGAGATAGGAGCAGAATCATCAGAAAAAGTGCCCCTTTCACATGGATTAGGGAAAACCTTTTCAAGCTAGGCCCTGATCAAATCCTAAGGAGATGTGTGAGGGAGGAAAATTTTTTTATGTCATCTCTGAATTTCATGATAGCCCATGTGGAGGCCACTTTTCTGCAAAGAGAACTGCTTACAAAGTTTTGCAAGCAGGATACTATTGGCCTACCCTTCACCAAGATTCTAGAAGATACACCAGCAGGTGTGACCAGTGCCAAAGGATGGGGAAACCCATGCAAAAGGATGAGATGCCTTTGCACCCTTAGGTGGCTCTTGAGCCATTTGACAAGTTGGGAATGGACTTTTGTGGACCTATCTATCCACCATCCGGAAAAAATAAGTATATCATAGTCTGCACTGATTACCTGACAAAGTGGGCTGAAACAGAAGTAGTGAAGGTATCAACCGAGGATAAAGTAACATAATTTATGAGAGATAATGTGTTTTACAAGTTCGGATACCCCAGATAAATATTCATTTATTAGGGAGCACAATTCACCTCTCACCTCATTGAGAATCTTTTGAGGAAGCACAAGATTAAGCATAGAAATTCTACTGCATATCACCCACAGGCGAGTGGCCAAGTAGAAGTAACTAACAAATCTTTAGAGAGCATCCTCACCAAGGTTGTGAGTAGCAGTAGAAAATTTTGGACACCTAATTCTCTTTGGGTAGGTGTAGAGGACGAACGGACATAGGAAGTCCAAGAGACCCTGGAATATGGAATCCAAGGGTCACTCCATGTATGATAAATATGTATCATTGTGAGTAATAGTGCATCAAAAGGTTTATCTTTCTATGTGTCTTGGGTATTTACCGTGCTCACCATGGGTGTCTTTAACATGGTATCGGAGTGGGTTCCTTCCTGCCTTGTTGAAATTTGAATGTGTAGTGATTTTGGGCATTTCTCTACCTTTGTGCAGGATTGTCCCTTTGTCAGCAATTTCTTGCCTGGTCTTTGTGCTCTCTACATTCTCAAAATAGCTATAAGTGTGCAGACTCTAATACTTAGCGTTAGTTCCTACCATGCTCATTAACCACTCTCTCTGTAAAAAAAATAAAAAATAAAATAAAATACTTGTCTTTTCCAAAGTCTGGATACAGCTATTCTTGGTGCTCAACGGTTTTGTGGTAGTTTATATCCTTTGTTAGATTTCTTGCTTGTAGTGCAACACTTATCCTCTGACATCTAAGAATGCATTTGTTGCATTTGTATTTTTTTGCTGCCCATGCCTTGGCATTTTCAGATTTTGTCAGCTCCATTTTAGATGTTGTGCCTATTTTACAGAACTTTCAACTAACAACTCCTCCCACACAGTAACCTCTATTGTGGTTGTACTACTCTAAACTCCCAGTCTCTCGACCCTTGCTCTTCCTACACAGTCTCATTCCTGTTACAAAAGTATTCCTCTTTCGAGAACCTTTGCGACCTAGATGGCTTGATGCTCTTCAAAGGTTGACAATGGAGCAAACATTACTTGTTTAGACTGCACTTTGGTAGAACATGATGGTAAGTCGAACTCGAGACACTACTGCAAAATTAAGTGTCACTGCAAAAGTCGATTGTAGAGCTTGAGAGCAGCAGAATTATCAACGCACCCATGCCAAGGTAAGCATGAATTGTTATCTTCCACTGCAATATCTTCTCGAAGCTAAGTAATTGCATCCATGGGAAGCTCGTATATATTTGTAGGATTCACACCCGTAGATGCAACGTAAAGGGGAGTAGCATGATAACCATTACACTATAATTGTAGTCATACACACGTTGGCCCTCGGCCCTCACTCCCATCAGCCCTCTCCACCTACATTGACTCCTTCACTCTCTACTTCCCATCTCCTCGCTCCTTCACCTCCTATGCATGCTCCCACATCTCTCATCTCCCACAGTGGTGGGTTGCTTCGTGCTCCGTGTTGACTCCTCCCATGTCAGATTCCACAACAACACTTCTCGCTTCGCGTTAGTCCCTGGGAATTTGGAACCCTTACAGGTTTGTTCTGTGCATCCACCATTGATGTCGATAGGACTTCAATAAGAGAAAAAGGATACTACAAAACCAAAACCCAAATGAAACTATTCATGATCCTCTTAATTTTATTTATATTTCTTGACAAGGGCTGCTTTTCTCACGTCTACTCATTCCTAGAGAAGACAGGAGACATGGGTGTGAAATAAGGAAGCATAGGAATGGGAAATGACTCCCATTCTTAGTGTGCCCAAAAGTGGAGTTGGGTTCCGATTTGTGATGGTGTGAAAGGACAGTACGCAATGCTAATGGGAAGCACCCCAAGTCCACGATAGAATTGGTCAGTTTATGACTGCACGTTCTCCTGAAAATTGAAATCTCCTGCAAAGTCCGGGTCTCTTGTGCCGACCTGTGAATGGACCTTTATTGTAGGATATTTATATGTATGCATTGAAAATCCAGAAAATGCCTCTATATCATTAATTCTTCTTGTTGGAATTGTCACCACTTTCTCATCTTATTTTTCAAAGAAATATCATTTTGTATTTCAACTATTGCTTGTTGAAAACTATTGTTGATTGGCATATTGTTCCAGAGGGGATCTGCAGGAACATTGCACATTTAGTTTCCCATTTGTTGAGCTTGATTTGTTGACAAAATGGTTCAAATTAATAATGTATTAGAGTCACTGAATACTTTAATACAGTCAATTGTTTATGAAAAATTAAATATCAACAAAACCACTCTTAACGACATTCAGACATGTCTACAAAATGCACAGGAAACGATAGATTTTTTGCAGCTTGAATCTCAGCTTTAACAAGAAGAATTACAACAGAGGAGTCATCATTCTAAACCTGTTTATGTTCAAAACATTGAAAGAGACTCCCATAATCATCAAGTCAATAATGTTGTGACTGGTTCACATTCAGTGCCTAGTTCAAAAGCAGATTTGTATGCAGATGTAGATGTTCACACTTCGCTTTCCAAGCCCATCATCAGACCTTGGGAAGAGCTTGTCCACAAAAAGCACAGAATAGGTCTTGGATATGACAAGGCGTTGTACTTTCATATTCAAGACTACTCAAAGCCCATAAAATTTCAGAGTGTCAGATTTCTTCATGACAATTCACCTTCAACTGTTCCATATCCCGCTCCTCTTCCAAAGCAGCAACAACAAATTGAAAAATGCCAACTCTGTGATCGAGTTGGCCATATGAAAGATCATTGTTTTGATCTTCACCCATGCAAGCACTATGGTCGGCACACCCATTCTTCACACAAATGCTTCAGAAACAAGCCTCCTGCAAGAATAGAGATTCATCTTGGATGGATCGCTTCTTGGTAATGGGCATCAACATCCAAGAAGATGTTTAAGTCGCATGTCAGAATTTTTTCTAGAATATTGAATAAACTTGCAGTTGAGTTTTCGCCATCATCTCACCTTGTACCTGACAAGGGGGGGAATGGTGGTCATCTACAAGCTTCGAAGCCACATCAAGCGAGCCTGAGCCAAAATCTCTTATTCCAAATTTAGAGTTGTAGCTAGAGACACAACAGTTCAAGCGAGCCTGAGCCACAACTTGTCATTCCAGATTCAGAGTTGTAGCTAGAGACATGGATGCCCATGAGCATGCCTTTGGTTGATGGACAGCCTTAAACCATATATGAGAGGTTCATATTCTTCCTCTTAAAAGAATTCATAGAACTTCCTCTAGCAGAAGACTTCAGCTTCTTGTCAACTTTGGTAGAGTTTTGGGAAATGCATTAAGAATTCCAGTGTTGGTGGTCATCCTTAAACCATCACAGGCTGTATACCTCCCTTCTTCTAGGTTGAAGGTCTCCCTCTTCAAATATGAGGGACACTTCCTCTAGCAGAAGCCCTCATCTTCTTGCCATATTTGGAAGAGTTTTGAGAACTGCAATAAGCGTTGCATTCCAGTGTTGGTGGTCATCCTTAAACCACCTCTTTATACCAACATTTCAGAGAGCTGATTCAACCTAAGTGCTTCCATGAATACTCTGCAAATTTGTATTACAACTCTCTTCTTGGACTCACACATACCCCTTCGGATTAAGGGGGGGAATGTTGGACACCTAATCCTCTATGGGTAGGTGTAGAGGACGTACGGACATAGGAAGTCCAAGAGACCCTGGAATATGGAATCCAAGGGTCACTCCATGTATGATAAATAGGTATCATTGTGAGTAATAGTGCATCAAAAGGTTTATCTTTCTATGTGTCTTGTGTATTTACCGTGCTCACCATGGGTGTTTTTAACAAAAAATATTGGGCATATAGATTGGAAGAAGCTACTTGGGCCTACAACATTACTTGGAAGAAAACAACATGATTCACTACTTTTGAACTAATCTATGGTAAGAAGGCTCTACTTTCAGTTGAGTTTGAATTCAATACTTTAAGAATGGCAGTTGAATTAAATCTAGATCTATCAAATGCCCAAAACAAGAGGTTGCTGCAACTAAATGGATTAGATGAGTGCAAAATGCAAGCACTTCTTCACACGGAGGTAGTTCAGCTGCAAAGGAAGGTCTGGCATGACAAGAACATCAAATAAAAGACCTTCCAAGAAGGAGATTAGGCGTTGTTGTATTATTCAAGGTTTAAAGATTTCAAAGGCAAGATGATGATGTTGGGTGTGGAGCCTGATTATATTCTTTATTTTGCATCACAAAGTTGGACCCCTGTTCTAAACGGGGCGTCAACTCCGCTCATAATTAAAAACTACCTCGGGGGTCCAAGGGGGCGGTTGCAACTTTATGGAGCCCCCCCCCTGGTGGGGGGTTTTGGGGGCAGCGCCCCCGAAGCTAAAAATAGATGTAAAATTGCCTTGTAAAAGTATAGTAATTTCTATTCAATATGGACTGTCCATTATGTGGATGATCTGACAGTAGAAGTTATGTTTATTTTAGGGTTTTTCGCCCTAGAAGGCAACCCCTCGTTTTGTATGAGGGTATTGTGTTGCGGCTATGTATTGTAGGTGTATTCTCAAAGCAAGAAACAGATAGGGAGAATGTGAGAGAGAATAGAGGATATTACAACGGATCTGTTGTAGGCTGTGTCTCTTCATTTTTCTGGATAATAGAAAGGAAGGACTAGCTGTTCAAGGTGGACGTAGCCCAAACTAGGTGAACCACGTATATTTGTGTCTCTCTATTTTTATGTGTTTTGTGTGTTTGCGGTTTGCTGCATATTTTATGTGTTGCATTTCTCTGTAATATATAATTTTATAACAACTGGTATCAGAGCCGGAGGTCTGTTTGGCTGATAAACTCGCAAGAAAGAAGGGTTCCTGGTTCGAGTGGGAGCAATGGAGGAAGATGGTAAGTTTAGGGTCAAGAAATTTAACGACCAAAACTTCCCACTATGGAAGATGCAAATGGAAGATTATTTGTATCAGAAATATATATACCTACCATTGAGCGGAAAAACAAAGAAGCCAACAACTATGACAGACACAGAATGGGAGATTCTCGATAGAAAGGCACTTGGAACAGTACGGTTGTGCCTTGCGGCGTCAGTAGCCTTCAATATTTCGAAGGAAACAACAACAGAGGGTTTGATTAAGGTATTGGTGAAACTATATGAAAAACCCTTGACCTCAAACAAGGTATTTCTTATGAAACGTTTATTGAATATGAAGATTTCGGAAGGTGGCTCTGTTGCAGACCATTTAAATGATTTTAATACGGTTACCATTCAGTTAAGTTCTGCATTGGTAAAATTTGATGATGAAGTTAGGGCTTTGTTTTTTATATGCTCACTGCCAGGAATGGCTTAGCTATGGCCATTAGTAACTCTATCTCTGGATCTAGTACTTTAAAGTTTAATGATGTTATCGGTGCTATCCTTAGCGAGGAAATGCGACGAAAAGGCTCTGGTGAGACATCGGGTAATGCTTTGAGTGCAGAGTCTAGGGGAAGAAAACTAGAAAGAGGAAAGAGCTCAGGATACCGCAGTAAATCAAGGAAAGGTAGATCCAAGTCCAGATCGAGGATAGTGTGTTGGAAATGCGGAAAGAAAGGACACCTGAAGAAATACTGTAGATATCAGAAGGGAAAAGAAGGAGACGCACAACGAGAAAACAATCATGAAGCAAATGTAACAGGTGATGTGATACAAGATGTTTTGATTATTTCCTTAGAAAATGTTACTAATTCCAGGGTGGTAGACTCAGGGGCCTCATTCCATGCCACACCTGATAATAAATATTTTCATGACTATGTTCAAGGAGATTGTGTACAAGTTCGTTTGGGTGATGATAAACCCTGTAAAATTGTTGGAATGGGTAAAGTTATTGTAAAACAATAGAATGGAAACCAATGGCCATTAAAGGAGGTAAGGAATGTTCCAGATCTGAAGAAAAATATGATTTCAACAGGGCAGTTAGGCGGTGAAGGTTGTGTGACAACTTTCACAGATAAAACTTGGAAGGTCACCAAAGGAGCCCTGGTAATAGCAAAAGGCGAAAAGGTTGGAACATTGTATTTATGCAATGGTATTTATAACTTTGTTAATCCTTTAACTTCCAAAGGAGCAGATGCAGCATTATGGCATCATAGGCTCATACACATGAGTGAGAAGGGGAGGAAGATTCTTCACTCAAGAAATTTGTTGCTGGGTTTGAAGAATATTGATTTGGATTTATGTGAGAATTGCATTTATGGAAAACATAAGAGAGTCAGATTTCTCAGAGTTGGGAAAGAAAATAAGAGTGAAAAATTAGAGCTTGTGCATACATATGTATGGGGACCCGCTCAGGTATCATATCTCGGTGGCTCTCGTTATTATGTTACTTTTATTGATGATGCAACTAGAAAAACTTGGATTTATTGTATTCAGAATAAATCTGATGTATTCGATACTTTTAAGAAATGGAAAGCTTTGGTTGAGATTGAGACAGGAAAGAAGTTGAAGTGTCTCAGATCAGACAATGGAGGTGAATATTGAAGCAAAGAGTTTGATAGGTACTATTCAGAGCATGGAATTTGCAGAGAGAAGACAGTTCCAAGAACACCACAAGAAAATGGTGTGTCATTAAGGATGAACAAAACAATCATGGAGCGTGCAACGTTCATGAGATTGCATGCAAGATTGCCTTTACAATTTTTGGCAGATGCTACAGATATTGTTTTTTATCTAATAAACAGAGGGCCTTCAAGTTCTTTGGATGGTGATATTCCAGAGGAAGCATGGACAGGTAAAAAGGTAAACTACTCTTTTTTAAAGCCTTTTGGTTGTGAGGCCTTTGTCCATATTAATAAAGAAAATAGAAAAAAACTTGAGGCAAAATCAAAGAAATGTACCTTTATTGGATATGGTGTTAATCATTTTGGTTATCGCTTATATTATTATGAAAATCACAAAATCATTAGGAGCAGAGATTTAATATTAAATGAAAAGGTCTTGTATAATAATCAGTTGGAGGAAAAGAAAAAGGAAAAAGAAAACAAAGAATACACAGTTCTTGATGAGATCACAGAAAAAGTAAAGGTGCCTGAAAATAACAATAGGCATGCCCTCCTCATGAAAATTGTCATGAAATATTTTACTTGTGAGGGCATGTTCTCCTGGGTCTACTCATATCACATTAGGCTCCTTATGCACTTCACCCGAGCCAAGTTGCTGAACCTACCTTATTTCCTCTGCAAAAGTATTGAAAAGATGTCCACCATCGTGAAAAAGAAACCTCCAGCTCGGAAAAGAGCAAGCTTATTTCATCACTCCCTTGTCAAAATCATTGTCACTCACCAACTGGAGAAAAAAGGTATTCCTTGGGAAGCCTTTATCACTCATGATGACTTCACTTCTTCATCTTCCATAGAATACACAGTTCTTGATGAGATCACAGAAAAAGTAAAGGTGCCTGAAAATAACAATAATCAACAGCCACAACAACAACAACCACCACAACAGCAACAAGCACCTCAAACACCTGAAAGTGGTGTTAGAATATCTACCAGGATAAGTAGACCCCTTGAACGATACTCTCCTTCATTTTATTATTTGTTGTTGACTGATTATGATGAACTCGAATGTTATGAAGAAGCAATGTAGGTTGAAACTAGGAAGAAGTGGGAGCTAGCCATGAAAGAAGAGATGGACTCCTTAATACATAACTAGACTTGTGACTTAGTCAGGTTGCTTGTAGGTAAAAAAACATTGCAGAATAAATGGGTTTACAGGCTTAAGGAAGAAGATGGAGGAAAACAGAGGTACAAAGCTAGACTTGTAGTGAAGGGGTTTGCACAAAAGAAAGGTATTGATTTTGATGAAATATTTTCTCTTGTTTTTAAGATGACTTCAATCATAACTATTTTAAGTCTTGTGGCAGCGGAAGGTTTTCATCTTGAACAGTTATATGTAAAGACAATATTTGTCCATGGATATTTGGAGGAAGAGATCTATATGCAGCAACTAGAAGGATATGAGGTCAAAGGGAAAGAAAAATTAGTGTGCAGGTTAAATAAGAGCTTGTATGGCTTAAAACAGACTCCAAGGCAGTGGTATCTAAAATTTGACCGGTTTATGTCTGAACAAGGTTATACTAGATGTCACTCTGATCATTGTGTTTATCTGAAAAAGAAAATTGATGGTAGCTATATTATATTGTTATTTTATGTAGATGACATGCTTGTTACAGGGTCTAACATGCAGGAAATAAATGTGCTCAAAAGAAAATTGGCAAATTCATTTGCAAAGAAGGATTTGGGAGCTGCAAAACAAATCCTTGGTATGAGAATAACTAGAGATAGGAAAAATCACAAATTAACATTGTCCCAGAATGAGTACATACAAAAGGTGTTGAAAAGATTTAATATGCAAAATGCAAAACTAGTTAGTACAAATTTTGCTAGCCATTTCAAACTTAGTAAGGAGATGTGCCCCAAGACTCAAGAAGAAATGGATTATATGTCTAAAGTTCCATATGCATCAACAGTTGGAACCTTAGTGTATGCAATGGTCTGCACAAGGCCTAATATTGTACATGCAGTGGGAGTTGTAAGCAGGTACATGAAAAATCCAGGAAAAGAACATTGGATGGCAGTGAAATGGATTCTCAGATATTTTAGAGGTACCACAAATCAAGCATTATGCTTTGGTAGTTCAAACATTTCTCTACAAGGATATGTTGATGCAAATATGGCAGGTGACAGAGATAACTGGAGGAGCACTACAGGGTATGTATTTACTATAGGTGGAACAACTGTTAGTTGGGTTTCAAAAATTCAAAGTGTTGTTTCACTTTCAACAACAAAAGCAGAGTATGTTGTTGCTACAGAGGCTAGTAAATAAATGATTTGGTTAGAAAGATTTATGGATGACTTGGTAAAGAAGCATGATATGGGCACATTATAAAGTGATAGCCAAAGTGCCATTCATCTTGCAAAGAACTCAACATTTCATTCCAGAACTAAACACATACATCTGAAGTACCATTTCATACGGTCAATATAGGAAGATGGATAGTTGAAGCTGGAAAAGATACACACTAGCCAGAATCCTGCAGATATGCTAAAAAAATTTGTAATGAGGGAGAAACTGATATTATGCTCAGTTTCCATTGGTCTTCAAGTATGATGATGAAGCTGAGAAACAACCAAGTCCAAAGTGGAGTCATTGTCCAACAAATGAAGCAGTGGTGGAGTTGCTACAATAAGTCTCCAAGTGGGAGATTGTTGGGTGTGGAGCCTAATTATCATCTTTATTTTGTATCACAACGTTGGACCCTTGTTCTAAAAAGGGCGGCAATTCCACCCATTATTAAACGCTGTGTGGGGGGTCCAGGGTGGGCAGCTGCGACTTTACGGAGCCCCCCCTGGGGGGGGTTTGGGGGCAACGGCCCCAAAACTAAAAACAAATGTAAAATTGCCTTGTAAAATTATGGTAATTTCTAGTCAATCTGGGTCGTTCATTAGGCGGATGATCTGACGGTAGAAGTTATGTTTAGTTTAGGTTTTTCGCCTTATAAGGTAACCCCTCGTTTTGTATGAGGGTATTGTATTTCGGTTGTGTATTATAGGTGTATTCTCAGAGCGAGAAACATATATGGAGACTGTGAGAGAGAACAGAGGATATTACAGTGGATCTGTTGTAGGTTGTGTCTCTTCATTTTGTTGGATAATAAAAAGGATGGATTGGCTGTTCGAGGTGGACGTAGCCCAAAATGGGTGAACCATGTATATCTGTCTCTCTCTGGTTTTATGTGTTTTGTGTGTTTGTGTTTTCCGCATATTTTATGTGTTGCATTGCTCTGTAATATATAATTTTCTAACAAATGACAAGATGGTTGGGACTATACACAGTGGAATTTTTTTTTGATAATGGCGTAGTTCAAATCAGAACCATAGATGAGGAAGGAATCCCCTTGCTTGTCAATGGTCACAGACTTAAAATTTACAAGAAGCCTTTATTAAGGGCAGAGTTCATAAATTAAATAATCATAGAGGTGTATGTGATGGGAAACTCCATAGTTTCCCACACCTCCTAAAAAAAAAAAAAGAGAGAGAGAAAGAAAGATCCATGGATGAAAACCTCTCTGAGGCACCCAAGACAAGCTTGTGGGTTGAAAATCTCGATGGAGGCAGCTCACTTGCTCTCAAAAAAAAAAAAAGAGAATAAAGATCCATGGGTGAAAACCTCTTTGAGGCACCCAAGGCAAGTTTGTGGGATGAAAACCTCCATGGAGGCAATCCAATTTCTTTCAAATATATATATATATATATATATACACACACACATCTGCATCTCTGTGTTTTATGTGTTTGTTGTTTTGCAGGTTATTAATGGTTTCTGGAAACACAGGGAAGCATTCAATATATATATATATATATATATATATATATATACACACACACACACACACATCTGCATCTCTGTGTTTTATGTGTTTGTTGTTTTGCAGGTTATTAATGGTTTCTGGAAACACAGCGAGGCATTCATCTTCTTTTCCCTTCTTCTATTTTACCATCCATCCCATCATTCACTCCATTCATTTTCATAAACTTCCTTCATCACCTCCATACACCACAGTCCTCCATTCATGAGCACAATGTAGCAAGGAAATAAAAACACAGACTGCTACAAACATAAGGGAATTCCTACAACGCAAAAATCTGTTCATGAACAACAAGAAAAAACAAAGAGAGGAGTTGATAAAGTAGACCCCAGGAAAGACAAGAGTTCCACCCATGGCATATGGAGCACCCCCACGCAACATATATAACGAGAAGAAAAAACAAGAAAGATCAGCAACTCACTTAGAGAGTTTCTCATTCAGCAAGCTACTCACTCAGAAAACATGAAAATAAGGAATAACACAACATATAAGAGGCTTGTCTCCAAATTCCAGCTCCCACAAACGCCTTGATAGCAACTTGTAAGCTCAGGTATAGCCCCTCACCCCTCGCTATGCATTTATAATGGCCAGAAATAATTAAATTTGCAGAATAAGAGTTTAAGAGGCAAGAAGGTGGCTAGTTAACTTGGCCACCACCTTGAAGTATGACTAAAAAAACTAGAAGTACACGCCACCTGGGCCAGCAAAAAAAAAGTTAAATCAGTTGGAGTGGAGGAGGACGAGAGGAGGAGACACGCAATATAAACCAGTTAACAAGAAGAGGGTCCAACTATCTACAATATAAACTGGAGTTGGGCCACGTTACATAAGCGCTTCAAAAAAAAAAAAAAAGTTGCGCAGTCTAATAATAAAGAGGACCGTCTCATCCAAACCAGTAAATTGGAAATTTTTAAAGGGAGAAATACCGACGGAAGCCCGCAGCGCAGCAACAGTGAGCTTCAGTCGGATATTTTGGGACAACGTGCAATAGTAGCAGCGGAACAATGTCACCCTACCCATGGCCTGGTCCTCTTTCGTAAATATGAGTAGGAAAGCTTTTATAGCAACCAACCCAAACAAGGAAGAATTCCACTTCTAGCCTTAGAGAAGAAGAAGAGGAACCAGAAGAAGAACTAGAAGAAGAAGAATAACCAAAAGAAGAAGAGGAACAAGAAGAAGAAGAACTAGAAGAGGAACAAGAAGAACCAAAAGAAGAAGAGGAAGAGACAAAGGGCCAAGGAAAAACAGAAGAGATGGCAATAGAAGTCATAGAGGTAGCAGAAAGTGAGCAAGAAGCAGACTCACAAAACATCACCACATCCCCTCAAGACAAAGAGGTAGTTTCCACCTTAGCTCCTCTGATCGCAAAGAGAAAAAGGCAGACCTCTATGTATTTCAGAGTTGAAAAAAGTCAGAGGATAAGTCAGAGAGAGCCAGAAACTCCTCCCACGAGCCTGAGTGCTATTGAAGAATCACCAAGGGAGAAGGAAAGAATCGAAGAAAAAATTCTGAAGGAGCAGCTGCAGAAGGCACAGGTAGAGAATGTAGCACTAAAGGAGAAATTGCAGCAAAAAGGGCAACAAGTAGTCACCATGGAAAACTTATGCATAGAAGCCCTTTAGCACAGATTCCCTTCTGACTCATATGTTGTGTACCTCAAGGAGCAATGGCTCCTATTTCAAATAAAAACTCTAGCCTCCCATGGGTCACTACCTTTCCAAGATTGTAGGCGATTCATGGATTTCTACAAGCAAGCTAACATGGCTAATTAGGCAAAAAAGGCAAAGTTTTATGTGAATAACCTGCGCTGAAAAATCTGGATAGTTGGGAGCCCAATTCCACAATGGGGGATATGCAGCTAATGGCTCTAGCATATTGGATGACGAATGAGGACACTAGAGAAAAAGAGATATGGAGGGTCATGGGAAGAAGAAATAGAGAACCCTTATATATTAGACCAGAATTGTTCAGCCCAAGAGGAGTCATCCTTAACCTTCGAGAGATTGAAAGGAACCCTGCACTAGTTGAAAGCTACCTTTAGACTCAAACGCAGGTAATAGGCCACTTTGATGATGTTTCTAGGTAGATAGAAGATGAGTGCATTATGGCCAGCCAGAGGAGATGGAACAACCTCCCTCACAGCCTCAAGAACAAGGAGTTACCATACTCCAGAAAGGCTGAGGGGTGCATTGGAAAGGGCACCATTATATAGAGAGGGCCATGCAGGCCAAAAAGATCCAATGATTGGGACTAAAGCTCAACCCACCATTGCTGCTGGGGCTGAATGATGAAAAGGACACATATTCACAAGATAGAGAATGGGAGAATGCAGAAAAGAATAATGGTTTTTACCCCCCTGGGGAAACTCCCACACTTCTTCCTCAGGAAATCAGGGGGGTTGTCAAAGCCTTGAAGGAAACACAGGAGGAGGATTAGTTGCTCAGAGGATGAGAAACCATTCAGTAGGGGGGTGATGATGAGCTCCATCATTAGACATATTTGGAGGGGTTAATGGTCACCTTTTTGCCTTCTTAGATCTCTTTTTCTTGTATTTTTATTATTATTTGGTTTTATGATGCTAATATAGGTGGTGATTAAGGCTAACATACTCTAAGTGCCTAATATGAGGTTGAGTGCAGAAAATCATGAATTATTAGCATTTTTATAAGGATTTTATCATCAAGACTTGGAGGAGACAACAAGGAGAAATTATAGGAGGATTTTCCACCCTCCTTAACTCTCAAAGGCAACCAAAGGATCCAAAATATTCTCTCCAGCAATTCGAATTCCAAAGGCAACCAAAGGATCCCCAAGGATTCTCTCGAGCAATTCGAGTTCTAGAGGCAACCAAGCAACTCAAAGAGGAGTGCACTCAATCTTTGTTTACTTGGAGTCAAGTGGACTCAATCACTATTTTCTAGGGAGCTGTTGGTAGCTGCCCCGTAGAATAAATAGAGCAAAGCTAGAGCTAGGAAGGGTTAGAGCTTTGTTGCAAGCTATTGAGCTTTTTATTATTTTACTTAGTGATCAAACTTTCAGAAATGTACGAGGCTATTCTTTTATGAAATGAGTAGACTAATTTAAATTTACCAATTTAAGTTTCAGAGAGCTAGGCTCGTGGGTTAGGGCCCAATCCATGTTTCAAGTTGCTGATAATTTCGTTTATGTTTCAAGTTGTTGTTTTGTTTTGCTTTCAGTGTGCTGCTGTAGGTTTCATTTGCTTGTGAGTAATAGAATAGAGGAGAAAAACCAAAAAAGTTGTGGATTAAGAGCCCCTTCTCATCTCTGTCAATATAGCTCGAGGAGGGTGAACCTTCCGACAAACCCAAAAACTGACTTCTGTTCACTGTTTCTGAGATTATAAGTGGAGTTGCATTACCATTTTCTAGTCTTCCATTGCACGGTATTTTTACGCATTTGTCTGTTTCTTTGCGCATAAGTTAGCAGGTTGATTGTAGGAATTATTTTGAAAACCCCAGAGCAGCTCCGTGGTGCCTCCCCGCTTCATTCTCCATTTTTGTCTTCACAATCTGTGCACTGCTGTTACGCCCTATGTCTCTGCTTTTTCTCGCTTACTCTCACTATTGCACCCACCTTTTTGTTCAGAAAAACACTTAAAATATCCAGCCCGCCTTATTCCCTCGTTCTTATTGGTCACGATTTCCATACCCTTTTTAATGCAAAACACTTGAAAACCATTGAAATTTGACCTTCGCCTTTCCTCGTTGAAACTCCCGCTACTGTACTTCGCAAATCGCACTTCGCGACCTTTTCCCTTTTTCTTTTAAGACTTACCACTCCAACTCCGATTGCGATAACTTTGCTGCATCACACATCGCAAATCACATCTTTTCTTTAGTTCCCATTAACACTTACTACTCCAACCGCCAATTGCGATAATCCTTCGTGCCCCGCCACATCGCAAATCGCATTTCGCAACCTTTTCCCTTTTCTTTTAAAACTTACCGCTCCTGACGCTGATTGTGATATTGTCACCGCACTCCACCACCGGTCCTACCGCCACGTCACCCGTCGCAAATTGCATTTTGCAACCTTTTCCCTTTCCTTTTAAGGCTTACAACTCCCAATGCCGATTGCGATATTCTTCGTACTTCGCCACATTGCAAATCGTAATTCGCAATTTTTACCCCGTCAAATTTCGCACTTTGCAACTTCTACCCCATCACATTTCACATTAGGCTCCCGCTCCCGAATATCACTTCCGCTACCCCTCCGGATTTGTGATATTGCATATCGCATATCGCACTGCCAGCCCTCCATCGCAACTCAGCCATCGCACTTGTTAAATCATTCCGCTCCAAAGCATTTTTGCGCCATAATAAAGCTTTAATAAGGTTTAAACCCACTCTTTCCACCTCTAAGCCTTGTTTCATGTGTTGAGCCCTCCATTAGCACATTTAGCCCGTTTTCCTCCAAACTGCAAGCCACACTTTGTCAAGGTTTTTTTATCATGAATAATTGCATGATTAGAAGCATGATAGCATGTCAAATAGATCAGAGGATAAGTAGGGTGTGTTTAGCCGATTGGCCTATCTAGGTGAAACTTAGTTTAGTTTCTTTTCAGTCATTTCCTTTTGCAGATTAAATTAGTTTCCTTTATGTCATTTCCTTTCTGCACATTAAATTAGTTTCATTTCCATCATTTCCTTTTTGCAAATTAAGTTAGTTTCCTTTTTGTCATTTCCTTCCAGCAATTTACTTTTTAGTTTTTTATCATAGTTTAAGAAATAGCACCCTTTCATAAAGCAGAAGAGGATGAAAAGAACATAATACATACGCTGTGTATATAGCACTGTCACCTCAAAGTTTGTACGAACCTTGGGTTGATAAAGTAAAGTAGGGCAACCCATGGGAGTTGCAACACTCTTGGTGCAATACCAGGGCTCACCAAAAAGATGCACCATTATCCAAGTACCACACTGATCCCATCACACTTAACACCATGCATGCGATGAGCTAGAAGTCCAACTCAAATTGCGAGGCCAAAGCCTCACCAGCTACAGATCCTGAAGCCTTCTTGTTGTTCTTCTTTTTTGGACAATTAGTGGTATAATGTCCATGCTCGTGACAGTGAAAACACTTCACTCTAGACATGTCGCGCTCCTTGCCTTCTTCGCCAGACTCAAATTTGGAATAAGACTTATTTCCCTTCACCTTCTTCATTTTACCAGCCAAGACACAATTTTATTCATCATCTTCCTTAGATGAAGATCCATCCCTGTTATTCTGCCTGAATTCTTCTTGCACCAAATTCGACCAAAGTCATTCCCAATCTGGCAGCTGCTCCCTCCCATTGAAAAAGTCTTGATAACTATGCCAACTCTTGGGAAGGCCTAGAAGAGCTAGGCTCACAAAGTCATCATCCGCGACAATAATTTCGATGTTCCCAAGCTCATCTTGAAATTGGACAAACTTTGTTAAATATATCGGAATAGTGTCGCCTTTCTCCATTTTGATTTTCCTAAGCTTGTCCTTTAGTGCTAATTTTATATGATCACTACTGCTGTGAAACAGATCTGTCAAAGCCTGCCACATTGCATATGGAGTCACTTTTCCATGGAGACTTGAGACAATGTGGTCTAGTACTCCCTCCATTAAGATCCTCCTCGCCCTTGCAACCTTCTTTTGCCAAGCATCAAGATTTGCGGTATCTGCTACAACGGGTTTGTGAACATCATTATCAATGAATCCTTTCAACCCATTGTCCTCTAGTACTGCCTCCATCCTATCTTTCCAGGAAATATAATTGGAACTGCCCTCGATTGCATACTTCAATCTCAAGCCATTGAAAGCCATTTCGATCCTGATTTGATTCGCCTGTCGCACCAAGAATAATTTTGCAAATTCAAATTCTATTAGTCATAAACTCAACTTCTCCTCCACTATAGTGATTTCATGTGCTATGATACCATGTAGAAATTATACAAACATATGTATATCAATGGATTCAATCCGATCAAGCAATGTACTAAAGCTAGATACTGAATCCTTCTAGAAATCTATTGCGGAAATTAAACACAATTGCCAATCACATCAAGTGTAGAAAGAAACAAATCAAACCACAACATAGATATTTTCCGGCAAAAGCTTACTGCTCAAAACCCCTCTATATTCTATTGTATATTCCACAAGGAATCATGAAACAATTACAATGCACTCTTCTCACAAGAGTCTCCTGCAGTCTGCCTATTGTCTCACACTGATCCAGACAAAATCGGGCCAATGCTTATCCAATTCTCTGCCTGTCTTCAACCTGCATTGCTCATGCAATTCCTGATGAATGCAATCCCTATTCTTTAGAAATTTTAGCCTTCCTCAACTGCGCTGAGTATCATGGGCATCCTGTGGTGTTTTAACTACATCTGGGTATCCTGCTAATATCACACCTGATAGTTAACTTCCCTTTAACCTTTGTCTCAACTGGGTCTCCATTGGAACTAACATGCATGCAACTATTAATAGTAAATCATCAGTTTCATGACAAATCATTGATTATGAATTAAATATTATTTAATTCACTTGATCTCTTACTAGAGCAACAAACAATTACAACTAGTCCAACTAACTTTAACTCACCTAACTGCGTTAACTGATTACTCATGCATTAAACTCATGCACTTAACTGCAACTTGAACTCTAAAACACATAGAATCACTCCGCATGCCTCACCAACCACCCTCAACTTGAAATTCATGAGCTAACTGAGTCTATCATACTCAGTTAACTATTACAAGTGTTTATGAGATAAGATTACAATTTATGGTCCAATTTAATTAAGGGATAATTAAATTTGACACACATCCAATTTATTAAATAAATTGAATTTCACACTAATGTATCGCTAGGACCCATCATTACATGACCTTTGGTCCCACACTAGTGTAGGTGCTGTCATGTTGTTTCTGGATGCCAATTCCACTGTTTCTTGTTGCAAATTTTAACAGTATTATCCACAACTTGCTTGAGAATCTCACTCAAAGATAAAAAAAAATGTTTCTATAGACATTAATTCTACAAATGCCAACATGTTTCATAGATCTTGGGCTTACGCATGGGGAAAGAGAGCTATGGGGCATCCTCAAAATATTTGACATATAAAGTATCATCATCATGATATCAATATTGCTAAAAATACAAAGAATAAATTGAAAGAGTGTAATAGATAAAGATGCCTAGAATGAGAAAAAGGTTAATCATTAATTTGTGGAACAAAGAAGTGAGAATTTCGTGATGTAGATAATTGAGTGATTAAAATCACAATTCTCATTGTTCAAATCCTAATCTAGGTTTGTGACGTTGATAACATCCATTTATGTAGGTCCATATCTAAACTTAATTAAGAACATAAACGTTAGAAAATTTCATTGAGCTTAAGAAACTTCTTTATTCCAAAAAAAAATCATTAACACACTTTTGTATGGAACAAAGAAAAACTATGCATTATCTTTACAATGAGCTTGACCATAACTATAAAAGATTGATGGATTATTGAGATATTTATATTCAAGTATTATTTTTGTATTTGTTACCATTAAATATCTATTGCAATAACATGGATGCCATGAATTATATACTAAGTGGTGAGGAGGCCAACATTGACTATGCTCAAATAATTATTAAATTTTAGATACCAATGTTATAGTTACTTCATCACTGATGACATATACATACATAGCATTACCAGTGCAACAAAATACCTATGACAAAAATGTTAGATGCCTTTAGAGAAATGGAATACGTGAACACGAATAAAGAGAAACAACCTAATTTTCTTGGGTTCACTCAATGTTTATTAATGTCTCTTAAATACTATAGTTATACACATATTTGTAGTTAATATTACTAAAATGTTTCTAATACTATTATATTTTACACACATAACCCATGTCTAATTTTTTTGGGGTTTTGAAAGCCAAGAGTAGGGACAAAAATAACAAATTTAGTGGAATTATGGCAAGGGTGAGTTATGAATACAATAAGTATAGACGATGAATTTGACACTAATTATCATATTGACAAGGATCAACAATGCTTATAACACATTGATTTAGGTGGGGATTGAGAAAGACAAGGTTTGCAAGCTTCTTTAGGAAGCTTTTATTATTAATAGTTAACTAGGCAGATACACTAATAACCCATGACTAATTGTGTTGGTGTTTTGTAAAGCCAAATGTGGGGACAAAGATAACAAATTAATGACATTATGGTAAGGGTGAAACTTGAACACATTAAAGAAGTATGGATGGTGAATGCAACACCAATTATCATATTGGCATGGATTGACAATTCTCATTACACATAGATTTAAGTAGAGATTCATATAGATAAGGTTTCTAAGCTTCTTTATGAATCTTGTTGGTCTAATTTATGGAGGTGTATTAAAGCATCTATTTATTTATCAATTCGGGTTGGTAAAATTAGAAGCAAACCAAAGTATATGGAATCTTAGATTAAACTAGTGTAAGAAGTAGTTGTTTAGATGAAAATAATGGAAAAGCATATTACAAATCTAAATTATCTTTGAAAAGAAAATATTCAGATCTATTTCATGAAAGCATAGAAATGTTTGATCAATGAAATTAGTTTACTTTAGAAGATAGAGAAGAGGCCCTTGTCCAAGAGTCCTGATTTGTCCTTCCACAATCTTTCTATAATAACATTGCCAAACATCTAAGAAATAAAAAAAGAATGTAACTGTGAAGGCATATAAATTTAATCTAAGAAAGTATGTAAGAAAGTAAATCTTGTTTTCAGTTCAGTCCTAGCTCATGGAGAAGAGGCTCTTGTCTAAGAGTCCTGGTTGTCCTTTCACATAAAAACTAGTTTCTGGAAAGAAATCAATTTTCACATAATAAAAACATGGCCATAACATGAATTCTTAATGAAAATATCTACAAGTATCTACAACAAATAAATATGATAACCATAAAGAATAAAAACTAGCATATGCACAATTTTGAATAGTGTTCTACAACAAAGTGTACTTAGCTCAGTGTGAGGGCCCTCCAACCTCCCCTGGTACACCTCTTAAAAACACTTAGTTAAAACAATCCATTCAACTCATATGCACAAGAAAATGATAAAATCTGTCTTCAATTATCTAGAGAAAATAATAGTCTCAAGTCTCAAGTTTTTCACACTATCTCTAACTATGAATGTCTTGTTTAAATAGGCAACAAAAACCATAACAATATAAGCTAAAACGTTGCAACAACTATCAATATACCTACTCCATCTCATGAGGTTGAAATTATCTATTTGTTACACAAAATAAGGATGAATCCCAAAAAATCATAAATCTGCTCCTGATTTAGGGGATTTTCTGAATGACTGGTCAGGTTTGACCAGTGTTGATCGGGCCTATTCCTACTGATCTGGAGCGAACCAGTAGGAATTTGTTCATCCTTGGTTCCCAAGCTTTTCGAATATGGCTTCAGTTCCTATCTAAGTGACCTGCAAATACGAGCAATTATGGGAAATTCTGTTCTGGTCAAAATAATTTTATACCAAAAATTTTACTAAAAAAAGACATAACTATTTTTACCTTTTAAGTGTAATAAGAGGCAAAAATGTGGGAAAATGTCCATAATTTGACAGAAAAGGATGATGATAGATGGAAAATGTAAGTGGAAAAAAACCAAAATGGAGAGCCAACAAAGCTTTCATTAAGTGACACTTAAAATGGTGGATATACCAACATGGTGATGTGATTATGTGGGTGTGGAGAGACACATCATATTAAGAATGCTAACTTTAAATCAAGAATGCTAACTTTAAATCTTGATCATGATTCATATCCATTTTACATGGATAGCCATGTCTATTTTGGAACAAGGCTTCTAGAATTTTACTTCAATTATCAATAATTATTAGGTGGATGCCCATTTTATCTTTTTGATTAAATTGATTAATAAAAAAATGTCATATGAACAAGTGCCATATGGAACGAGTTATGATTTTTTTTGTTTGTGGTATTGGTAAGCCATGGTATTGACCCATAGTATTGTAACAAATCCTATTTACATGTTAACAATCTCCATGATGAATTGAGGTGAATCTTTATAGTTAATAATTTTGTTATATATATTTTTAAGTGTAGTTTAATTTATTTTTTATTTTTTATTTTTATTTTTACCAATAATAATAATAATAATAATTTAAAAATAAAGTTAACATTTAATTGATTTTTATGATTTTTTAAACTCTCGGCAACGTAAAATGCATCACAAAGTAAGTTTTTTTGCTGCTTATTATACACTGATGCCTATCAGCATTTACCAACCATTTAACTTCAGGTAGTTTAACTAATAAGATAAGGCCATTTTCTGAAGTTTTTTCTAGTCAATTTTGTTCAAAATTCAATATGATTTTTAAAAATAATCAATTTAAACTGTTTAATTTGTAAAGATCCAGTGCCTTAGGGGGTTTTCAGGGTATTGAATCTATTTATGCATTCAAAAGTGTATTTCAATTAACAAGAAATCACACTCTAGCTATGTATTGCTAGATTCTGCCAAAAAACCATTTCCTTGATTAGTTAGACTAAGCCAACTTATATGGTTGCACATTATAATTTATGGGATGAATTTAATGTTTTGGAAGGGTACATTGTATTGATTAATAAATATGATTATGTAGACGTGAGTTATGTAATGAATTTAATGTTGTGGAAAGACTCCACTATAGTTTAATTTATATGACTATGTTAAAGCTAAGCTATAATTTAATTTATATGGCTGCACTAAAGTTGCGCTATAACTTAATTCATATGGTTGTGCTATAATTTAATTTATATGTCTGTGCTACTACTGTGTTATACTTTAATTTATATGACTACATTAAGGTTTGACTATGATTTAATTTATATGGTTGAACTAAGGTTATGTTATAATTTAATTTATAGGATTTTTAGAATTTTATTTTGATTATCAATAATTATAGGTGGATGGTAGGGATTTAATTAGTATATTTATCTTAAATAACACTTGATTTTTTTTTTCTCTTTTAACTAACTTGTTTAATTAAAAAAATTGTTATATGAACACGTCCCATATCAAATGAGTTAGTTATAGTTTTTGAGTATGTAGTATTGATAAACCATGAAGTTTGCCCATAATATTGTAACAAAATTCAAGATAGCTTGTTTATATATATATATATATATATATATATATATCATTAATAAAAAAAAAGTTTAAAAAAATAATTATAATTTAGTTATTTTTAGTGATTTTTAAAAATATTGGAAATGTAAAATATATCCTGAACTAATTGTTTCCATGCTTATCATAAATTAATGTCCATTGTGTTATAATTTAAATAAAAATCAATAACCATAAAAAATATTTAAGTCAATTTTAATATATATATATATATTAGTATTATTATTTTTAATTAATAAAATAATAATAATAATATTTTTTGATACACTGTTCTTGGTGGTGTTTTTGATGAAAAATATTACATTGATAAACTTATTATTTTCAAAGTCACGAAAGAAAAAAAATCAGAAAATCAATATCTATTCAAAAATGTAGAACCATACTACATACTACATCATCAAACATACAAATGAAACGCACTGATTGATTCGAAACGCATCGACTTTGTTCATATACAAATGAAAATTTAAAATAAAATTATAATTTAATTAATTTCTATGTTATTTTTAAAATCTTAACAAATATTTATAAAAGATGACTAGTCAAAAAAGTTCACCCATAAAGAAATAATACTAAATTTAAAATAAAATAATAATTTAATTAATTTTTATGTTATTTTAAAAATCTTTACCAGTATTTATATTACTGCGCTATAATTTAAATAAAAATAATATATATTTTAAATATTTAAATGAAAAAATTAAATAATAAATACTCAACTTTAAATCTTGATCGTGATTCATATGAAAAAAATATAATAATCATTAAACTCTTAAAAATTGAAAATGGAAATACAGATAAATTGTTAATTTTTTATTTTTATTTTTTTAAATAATTTGTTTGCCCATTTAAAATCTATGTTATGATGGATTATTTTTACAAGTAAATTTGTTATTTTGTTGTTGGTGGAAAAATGGCGCTAAATTATCCTTCTAGGGCGAAATTGAACCCTTCATAGGGCCGTGAAAGGTTAAACTTTCATCAGATTAAATTTATAAAAAAAAATATACCCATGAAAACACATTAATAACATTAATAATAGAAAATGTTCAACTCTGATTAGAGTTAAAAATAAAAAATAAAAAAATAAAAAGCCATGCAAACACATTAATAACTCGCCATGCTCACACATGATGAAAACCGCAAAATTAGAGGACCGACCCATTTTTAGCGATTGTGGGTGAAATTTTCAATACGATGTGATGTATATTAAATACGCTCCACTCAAAATTTTAAAGTCCTATTAAAAAATCTTTGGTAGACGACTGGGTTAGCGTGGGTGGGACGATCCAATTTATTTCGTTGAAGTGTATTGTCTCGTTATTTCGATTGGACCCTTTCCACCACGCCACTGCTTTATTATTAAATCAGCAGTTTGTCTGACTAATGAACAACTGCGAGTGAATTTCGTTTTTCCTGGAACTTATGGAAAGAGCCGGGGGTGAATATTGAATTGATGCAGTCCCTTTCGCGATTGGAGTCGATCTAGATCTGACAAGAATCAGCCCTCTACGGCGAATATTCGAACAAGGAGAATTCGCGGTAGGTTTTCCTAAAATCATTTTCTTCAATGGTATCTGTAGCGTTGTTCAAACCCTAGCTGTGCTGTTCCTGGCTGAAATTCGTATAATTTGAGATGTTGGTTGGTTTTTCTTCTCAATTCGGAGTTTCTATATGACGATTTGGGGTTTCCGTTTGTTTTAAGGTCTACCAGGGCGTTGCTTTCGCTATTTAAAGAACCCAATTTTGTTTTTGTTAAGTGCGAATCAGGGTTTGATATTTTGTTATTTGCAATATTTTTTTCGGAGACCTGGATTCTTCTTTTACGGTCTGATCTCTTGAGCCTTTGAGCCTTTTTTTTGGTGATAAAGCTTTTTCTTAAACAGTAATTTATGCTTTTGGGACGTCATCGGCTGAGTTTTTCCCAAGGCATTTGGCAGCGCGGTTTTACGAAATTTTTACAGTGAATTTTTGCTAATTCAATATAAATTCTGTCCTGCAGTCCTGAGAGGCAATGCAGAGTGAGTTCCTGGTACGTAGCCAGTTGATATGATTTAAACCTGAGATTTATACTATGGTTTACTTTATTTGTAGATTTGTATTTTGATTATGCATACACTTGGACCTGCATTGAGTGATTTTTCTTTTGCTTGCTGTTAAAAATCGCAGTCTGCTTTGGAATGAAATCCTACTGCTCTTCTAATTACTTTTTAGAAGGTTAATTTTTTTCTTGGTACTCTTCCTAATACAGGTGACTGATATCATGTACCCTAAAATGGTGGGTGGCCATAATCGTAAGTCCATGTTTGTTGATGAAATGGATCCTGAGGAATTAGGCCTGTCGAGTGGAGCAAATGAGTTTGACGATAGGGTCTTTGGGAATACTGTAAATGAAGGCTATATCCCAGCATTTCTTGAGGATTATGATCATAACCATGTTAGTGGAAAGGGAGATGAAAGCTTTGAGGGTATGATTTTCATGTCTAACCGACAAACGAAAAAAGAGTGTTTCAACAGAGAGCTCTTTGGCCTTCCAATTTCTCAGGCTGCTGTCGTGAAGCGGGTTAAACCGGGTATGAAATTGTTCTTATTTGAATATGAACGGAGACAATTATATGGGGTGTTTGAGGCAACTTCCTGTGGAGCCCTTAATATTGAACGTGATGCATTTAAAACATCTGGTGGTTCATTTCCAGCACAGGTTTGCTATCGGCATTCAATCAATTCTATTAGGCCTAGCTGTCTTGTTGCTTAAGTTGTGCTGGTCATTAGAATGTTATTTTGCAATAAGTAGTTGCTGGTGACTTCATAATTTTGGCTTCCTCCAGGTTCGGATTAAAACTGTTTGGGAATGTAATCCTCTTTCAGAAGAGGATTTCAAGAATGCGATTTATAAAAATTATTTCACTCCAAAGAAGTTCCACTTTTATTTGTCACAGGAGCAGGTGGGTGCCTTCATCATTCTTGATACACCGCATGTTAAACTCAATAGTGTGTGTTTTATGATAGTCATCAGATAAAATATGTTTATTATATTTTTTTTGGCTCTGAATGTTATTATCAATATAATTCTTTTTCCCACTGATATTGAGGCAGGTGTTAGAACTCATTCGGCTATTTTCATCACGGAGGATTGAATCACAGGATTTGGAAGCTCCTGACCGTTTCGGTAGCAATGAGGATCTACGTGAGAAATTGGATCGTCAACATCAAGCAACTATGTTCCTGCAAGAAGTTAGAAACAACATGTCTGCAATGCAGTCCAGTTTTACAAATGTTGAAGAGGATGAAATGCTTTTTCCAGAAGATTGTTGTGATGGGCAGGCAATGCGTGACAGTATGGATTCCCAACAAAGACTTGCATTGTATTCCTCCGAACAACCTAATTTTTCTACTAGTTTTGAACGAAGACATGTGATGCAATCTGCTCAAGAGCGCAATGTCTCTAGTAATTGTGAGCAAAGATTTGCATTGCATTGTGCTCAACAGTGTAATCATCCTGGTAGTTGTGAGCAAAGAGTTGCTTTGAATTCTTCCCAAGAGCTTAATGTTTTTAGTGGTGCCGAGCAAATACATGCATTGCATTCTGTTCAGAAGCCTATGTTTTCTGGTAGTCTTGAACAAGGACTTGCAATGTATTCTGCGCAGCAGCCTAATGTTTCTAGTAGCGTAGATATAACAAATTCTGCATTTCAACCATCCTACATGAGAGGGTACCCAAATAGTGAGGAAAATGATTTAGTTTCAGGAAACGCTTTCACTAATCGTATTAAAATGAGTGATGAAATTGCTAACACTAACGGTAGAGATTTTTATGTTCCTTCTAACTATAGACACTATGAAAGCCTTCACTTCAATGAGAGTGGAGGGCCACATGTTCCATTGTCCTTAAAACCTATGCCTGGGATCCACTCAATGCCCATCGATGAGAGGCTGTGGTTTGAACGTCAAGAATTGAGCCAAGCTCCTTTAAACAAGTCACCTGTTAATGACAATAATGGAAGTCTGTTTTCACACATGGATATTTTTCTGGGTGACGCACCTTCACAAGTTATGGAACAGCCTGAGGGTCCTGTTATAAGGCCTAAGCCTTCCAATGCTGCAGTGTCTTCTTTTCGGTCTGATAATAGTAGTCCCAAAAAGGGAAGTGTTTTTACCCGTTTAAGGAGAGTCCCACAGAAAGATGTGTCCAATGACAGAGGCCATGAAGATCTGTTGAGACACAGTCGTGTTGCAAAATCAGATGTTCAACAATATCCACAGAAACTTCTGAGGTCTTCGGGGAAAAAGACCGACATATTGGGAGAAGCACACGACAGGAGGATGGATATTGGGGATAGAGATCCTCAAATTTTTAATGATGGCATTCCAATAAACTATAAGAAAAGGAGTAAAGTGAGCAATGCCAGGAAGGAGTTAAATATACAGGATGAAACCCAAAGTAAGTCTGTCGTTGACAGTCTGGATAGTGAGGATACAGATGAACAGAGTGTTGATGATGGAATGAAAATAAACTTTAAGCGAAGGAGTGAAACTTACAAAGCTATAAAAGAGTCAAGCCTGCAGGTTGAGAGCCAAAATAAGTCCAATGACGGGGAACCTAATTTACATAGGCAGAAGAGAAGAAAACTAATTCGGCCAAACTTCAATAATCATATGGTGGCTCAAGCAAATGTTCTTCCTGTTCTTGTTCCAGAATCAGTTGAAAAGTGCCACATTGAAAGCAAGATTTTGACTGGGCCAGAAAAAGATCCATGTACAAATTCTACTGTAAATGCAAGTGTTGATGTTGCAGAAGCAGCGGAGAAGTGCCCTGTTGAGAGCAGAGCTTTAATTCAGCTAGAGAATGATTCAATTACAAATGTGGTAGGTCTTCTAGATTCTGGTCCAAGTACAAATCTTATTGTAAATAGAAGTGTTCAGGTTGCAGAAGCAGAGGAGAATTGTTCAAGGAAGTGTCCCACTGAAACTGAACATTTGAAACAGTCAGAGAATTATGCAGAGCCAAAATCTACTGCGGAAAGCAAAATTTTGGTTCAACCAGAGAAGAATGATGTAAGCACAAACACTATTGCTGAAAATAGTGCAGCAGGCCCTGTAGATTCATTGTCTCTCACTGTTCAGGAAATTCCTGTTGTTAACAAAATGTAAGTGCGGGAAAAATAAATTTTTCCTATCCACTCGAGGCAGGATTTGAAGGAGTAGAGTATTCCATGACTGTTTCTGTTTCAAGCAGAAATGTAATTAGATTATGCAGATACTCTTGGCATGAGGCATGGGGTTTTTCTCAAACGGAAGTGCCCTCCATCATTTTGTTTGAAAATTATAATCTAAATTGTTTTGGTTGACAAATCTGTACATGCCTCTATCGAAACTTTTGGTCTGTTGTCATACTGTTCCTGTTTTTCCCTTTTAAATTTGCACACAAATTTCATTCGAGTGAAGCTGCTGATGTACACGGTATTTAATCCTTGAGGCAGAGTATTCTCCTCTCCCTTTTTCTATATAGAAGCTTGACCAATTGCTTCTATGATGTATAACATTAAAATTACCTACTCGTTTTTTTGTATATAAAAGCTTGTGTAATTTACTTTTAAATGAATTGATCAGAATGCCGATACCGCTGAGATATGGTTTGAAAAATCTGATATTGGGAGAGCGAGTAAAAAATGCAGGATGTGATCGCTGTAACCTGATTGATGCAAACCGTATTTTAAACATCTATTAATTCATGTTAAGAAATACTGTAATTTTATTCCATAAAACAACAATAATGTTGTAGACATTATATTCACTAAATCATTTGCAGTATTGGGTTTAGCTTTTAATCAAAGTGGATTTCATTTAATTCTACATTTTTTTGAAAGAAAAGAATATATTATATTCAAACATCGTCATTACATTTCATTCCTAAACAACATACAAAACCGTCTTTACAGTCTGCTTTTTCCCTGTTATGCATCAATTGAAAAACAACAAAAACTTAAATTGATATTCCTGGCTTCCGCTACCTCCCCATCAAGGAACTCATAGATGCCCTTTGTTCCCACAGCAAGAGACAGGTCCTGCTTAGACAGCTTGTCTGCTTTGTTATTAAGATCAAGGACATGAATAAAGGATAGCCATTCAAGTTGCTGGGCAGTGTGTACCAGTCAAATCCTTGGCTGAGATTTTCATAGAGAGCGCCCTCTCTGGTTTGGTAGGGTTAGCTGCCAAACTAAAAGCTTGGTTTGAGGTTACCTCTGTGGATATCCTTTCAGCCTTAGAGGACATTGTGCAGGCTAACATTTCTAGTGCTGTTGCTGGGGACTAAAGTGACAAATCTTCCCTGAGTGAATTATTACATTTTCTTTGAATTCTAGGGCTGTGGGTGATAGGACCTGGTTTTCAAGAAGGCCGATTCAAGTTGCAGAGAGCCAAAGTGCAGAAACAAGTCAACACGGGCTCCTAAAGACATACACGATCAATTTCAGATCCACATCAAGACACTCATAAGAAAGAAAATACCTCAGCATTCAGAGATTCAGTGAAGTTCATCTACTTGGTAAGGTCTACATCTCTACTTTCAGAACTGGTTTGACTTGAAGATATTCCTTTCTATCCGAAGTTTGAGTCATCATTGTTTAGATCCAAATCCGAAACATATGTCCAAAATTGTATTTGATCCTTTAAGGTTATCTGAAATAACATCTCTGTCTGAAATTGTATTTTGACCCTTTAAAGTTTAAAACAAGTTTCGCATTCGTAGAATCCAATTCAGAAGAAGATTTTGATAGGAAGGTTTGGAGTCAATTTGACAAACTTCAAAAGCTAGCAAACCATCTTCAATATATCTCTGAAAAGGATTTTATACAATATCAATAGGAGACCTTGTCTGCTGATCCTCTTTTAGCTTCATCTATTCGCACCACTGTTACATCCCCTCGTATTTCTTCTTACAACACCACCACTCATCCCAGCACTTTCTGTTTTTGACTACAAACTTTCCTCGTAGAACTATTATGGCCAGATTTGCTGCATTAGTTTTGCCAGGACAACTCACTGATTTACCTCAGAACTATGGACAAATGCTACCTTTTTTTGATAGAACCATTGAGGTTACAGTGAGGCAACACATTGACAAAATCACAGATTTCATAGATTTAGAAGAGGTAGATAATGATGATGCGAAGATGAGAATTATTGCTCTCAACAACATGTGTGCACTCCATTACAACAAAACTACGCCCAAGGACTTGAAGATGAAGATGATATTGTTGAAGAGAACCATTTCTTTGCAGAAGATCATGAACCTATCTTCCTTACAGAAGATGATGAGTATACCGAGAAAACATATGTGCCAGATGACCAAGAATATGTCCTTGCAAATGATGATGGGTTGGCAGTCCAATCTGAATACTATCAAAGGGGGTACTGAAATGCTCTCAGCTCAATGCAGAGACACTGTAGTTTGAGAAACGAAGATGTTCCTATTACTTCTACTCAAAAGAGTACAACTCATCAAAAATACACTTAAGCCCAAACAAACTTCCCAAGGTAGTCCAAACAAGGAGGACTCTGCTGCAATAAATCAGAGCAAGAACAGTGAGCCATTTACGTGTACATCAAAGAAAGATAAGGAAGGACAAAGAAAGGAATCTTTGGCAAAAGAGCAGCCTGAAAAGCGGGATACCATTGCAAAAGAGGTAGAGAAACAATCTAACTTGTTTAGCTTAGAGAGTGAAATTTCTAAGTTAAAAGCTTCTACTCCCTACATTGAGCTTGTAAAGAATGATAAATATAAATTTCACGTTGCCAAGATGTTGAAAGTAGATAAGATGTCAGACATGGTCAATGTTAGTGAAGACCATCTCGAACTTTTATTTGCCCAACTTGTAGATGGAAATCTTGAATAGAGTGAAGTCCCTCCCTTTTATCTCAGTTTGAGGATTCATGATTATATTCTGTATAATGCCATGTTGGATTTCGGGGCCTCACACAATTTAATGACGAAGGCCATCATGGATAAGTTGGGGTTGGACATAACCCGACTCTATCATGGCTTCTATTCTTTTGATTCGAGTAAAGTTAGATGCCTTGGTCTTATCAAGGACTTGGTGATATCTCTTGATCAAAATTCTTGCCACAAATATGTTGATGGATGTTGTAGTTGGAGCCAAATTAAGGGGTACTCTACAACTTGATTTTTCGTATGTTACCATTCCGGTATTTGGTCAACTTAGGAAGCGATACCGAGAAGTGAGAATGAAATACATGATCACTAGCAAAGATAAACCCAAAAATCACCCAATTCATTTTGTACACACTGTTTTAGAGTCCTTCATATTGTATAATGATCATAGCATTGATGATTTAAAGATTCAAATTGTAGAAGGTGAAGAAATTTCAGAGTTGTCAAATAGTGTCCAAGCAGTCTTGAATGCAGAAAATAGATATCAAAATTCTGAAAGCTTGCAGCAAAGCACTTAAGAGAAAAAGTCAGTGGAGTTAGAGAAAGGAATAGAATAGGTTGAGACAACGGGTCAAAAAGAAGAAAAAATTTAGTGCACAGAATTTCAGCTTCTCGATGATGAGGAGGGTCTTTCGACCATGGATTTCGATGGTGCTTTGGGAAAAGATGGAGTTGGTATCAGAATCTGGGTCCATAGCCCTATACATCAGTGGTCCAAAGTTCCATGGAATGTAAGATTGTGTTCTTATAAGCTAGCGTTTGACTGTTCTAACAATGAAGTTGAATATGAGACCTTGATCACCGACCTCAGAATTTTGAAAAGGCCAGGTGTGCAAAGAATTACAGTGTATGCCGACTCCAAGTTGGTGATAAAGCAAGTAAAAGGGGAGTACCAGGCCAAACATCCTAGTATCAGAGCTTATCGTAACACTGTTCTTGATATTCCTAAAACTTTTTCTAGAATATACATTGTCTATGATTCGTAGAAGTAAGAATTTTATGGCTGATTCACTTCCCACAATGACCAACAATTCTAAGATTCTTATTCATGCTACTAAAAAGTTTGAAATTCATGTGAAGCATCGCTCGGTTGTCCTTGAAAATTGGAGATATTGGCAAGAGTTTTGAGATGATAAATAGATAAACAACTTTCTGCAGATGGATGAGTTTGCTAACTCCCATATTGATGAGGTGTATAATGAAGATGATTAGGTAATTGAAGCTATTGAAGTTGAGGTCGCTGTAGCTAAAGAAAAATAGCATTCCACGAGGTTTAGTGCCTTTGGAAGAATTATTTGATCAATGGTCCCCACAAAAGCATGTGTTGAAGATGTAAACATTGGTACAACGGATAACCCCAAGATGGTTAAGTTATCGAGGTCTTTATCCCTCGAGTTAAAAGGTAAATACATAACTCAACTCTCTTGAGTAAGTGTACAATAAAAACATCATCCAACACACCATCCCAATCACGCTAGAAGCTGAGGAGAGTCAATCCTAAATCGCTGCCATCAATTGAAAAAGAGATAAATAGACTTTACAACGCTGGTATTATAGTTCCTATTCGTTTTTCAGATTGGATGTATAACCTTGTGCCAGTAAGGAAGAAGACGACGAGAGATTCTTCTTTGCATAGATTTCAAAAATTTGAACAAGGTGTCCTTAAAGGACAATTATCTCGTTTCTCGAATGAGAAGGATGTATTTCTTGTGGTTTACCTTGATGATGTTACTGTCTTCTCACAGTGAGATGATGAGTACCTACATCACTTGAGAATAGTGTTTCAAAAATGAAAAAAAATTTGGCATCTCACTGAATCCTAAGAAAAGCCTATTTGCCATGGAGGGAAAACTACTTAGGCACATTATCTTAAAAGATGGCATCCACATTGATTCCTCCAAGATCAAAGGAATTCAACAATTGGACTTCCCAAGGAACAAAAAGGAGATCCAGTGATTCAATGGTAAGATAAATTTTTTGAGGAGATCCATCCCCAATCTCGCTGAACACCTTAGAGATATGACAGACACGCTGAAAAATGACAACGATGTAAGAAGGTCAAAATATGCAAAGAAATCATTCAATTCAGTGAAATTTTCTTTAACATGCATTGCCACATTGATCAGCCCTGATTATACTACAGACTTCATTATCTTTTCATTCACTTCCGAGCACTCTTTGGCTGCTATCCTAATGCAGAAAAATGACTCAAAGACGGAGCAACCAATTGCCTTTTACAACCGAACCATAAGAGATGCAATGCTAAGATACAAAATTATTGAAAAACAAGCTTAGGCCTTGGTGAAAGCATTGAAAGACTTTTAAGTATACATCCTTCACCCTCACATCATAGCTTATGTTTCGAATGCAGCGGTGAACGATGTATCTCGAGATCAAGCCGACAAAGCTAATCAAGGACTAGGGTTTGGCAAAGTTGATGGCATAATCTAATTTTCATGCGCAAGTTATACATATTATTTCTGCACTTTCTAAAGAGGAGGTTGATAATTCATTGACCATGTATCTCGGATTTTCATTTCATCCCCTTGGTATGCTGATATTGTTTATATAAAGCAACAATTAAATCCTCCACCGGCTGTGTCTAAAAGTAAAGGTAGATAACCAAAATTAAAGGCTTCAAAATATTGTATTTTAGAGAGTGTTTTGTATTGGAAAGACTCGGGAGGTGTTTTGGTGAAAGCAAGCAAAGAAGGTGATGAATCAGTTTCACAAGGGTGATTGTGGTGATCATTTATTCTGGAAAAACACAACGAATGTCAAATTTTTCAAGGGAAGAGGAAGTTGCTTCCGTTGCCTTTGAAACCCATATCAGTCCGGGCACCATTTCAGCAATGGGGTCTCGATTTCATAAGTGAGATCCATCCTTATCCGCCCAACACAAGTGGGTTTTGACGGCCACTGACTACTTTACAAAGTGGATTGAGACAATCCCAACCAGGGAAGTTAATGATTTGGTTATCATTCAATTTATGGAATCTAACATCTTGTATAGATTTGGTTATCTGCAGAAGATACTCACGGATAACACAACTGTATTTAATTCCAAAAAGATGGTGGAATTTTGTGAGAAGTACAATATAAAATTGGGTTATTCAATTGCATACTACTTGCAAGGCAATGGACTGGTCGAGTCTTCAAATAAGTCTTTGGTCAATATTATAAAAAATATGCTGGAGGTAAATAAGAAAAATTGGCATAATAAACTCATCAATGCCTTGTGGGCAGATAGGGTAAGTAATAAGAAGTCCACAAGAATGTCGTCTTTTCAGTTAGTTTATGGAGTTGATACAGTGTTTCCCACTTCTTTGTTGTTTCGAACATGAAGAAGTTTTTCAGAGCATTTCCAAACTTCAAGAAAGAATTAAGAAAGTGTATGTCTGGAAAACAAAAGAGGACGACTTTAATATGGGTGATGTAGTCCTTCGTTGGGATGCTCGGAATGAAGATAAAGGAAAGCACGGTAAGTTCGAGAACTTGTGGAAGGGACCATACATGATTCCAACATCAAGAGGGAGGCATGCCTATTTGTTGGAGGAAATGGATGGACAATACTATGGAGGAGGACCAGTGAATGGTAGGCTTCTCAAGCACTACCTCTTTTAATCAAATTTTTGAAATTTCTTGGCATCATTGTACATATCATTTTACTTTTCTACTGAAGTGTAAAGGAGTTAATCATCGAAACTTGAAGCCCGAAGTGAAGACTATAAGGTTTCCTTGATTGGACGTTGATTTGTAAGTACAGTGAGTTTTTGTTTCAATCTTAGTCAGTTAAACATTGTATTTGGTCTCTTAATTTTCGACTCCATGCCCAATGGATAAGGCTATGGTCTACGGTGTTCTTGATACCTCCAAGGAGTTTCCATCCCCAGTTGGAGACAATGTTAGTGTTTGCCAATCCTGTCAGTGACCAATAATCAAATATGATCTTACAAGGTTTTTTTAGGGTCTTAAGGAAAATTTTTATGGTTTCAGTAGATCTTCAAATAAAAATTTGGTCACTAGCTAGTGTGTCTACGTTTGTTACTACTTTCAAAATTCATGTTTTGGACATTGCCTTCATTCATTTTGATGAGTCACCACTGAAATGTCAACATCATCATCTTGGTCACATCACCATGGTCATCATTAAGTTCATTTCATGTAGTGTCATCATTAGGTGTTAGGGTCAAAATCATAAAATCAGTTATTTCGCCACCAAACTCAACATTGAAGGAGTAGTAATATTGAAAAATGTTCAATAAAGGTTTTAAAAGTGTAATTTCATTTCAATCATGATGTAATATGTTTCATAAGGTTTGAAAGTTGCAATGTCAAAATCAAAAAGTGAAAAAGACATGGTGGGGCCACTCAAACACTAAGGGTGAAAATCGGTTTCCAAAGCTTCAAAAGACCAAAAGAGCTTTCATTTTATCATTTCATCTTCAAGAAACCTCTTTCCACCAAGAAAAGTCACTGTCACCCTCAAAACAACAATTTGTTTTCCTAGAGTGCCCATTTCTCCACTGCGTTGTGCTTGTACTACGCACGCGTTGCGCTTTGCCAGAGTGTTGTGTTTTCTTATTTAGGAGGCCAAATTATCATTGAAAAGGATTTATTCATCAACACCAGGTTCTAGTGTATCATTTACAAGTAAGTGGGCCTCCAAATCACCTCTCGCGTCTTCATTTCATGCTTGGAGATAGGAATTCCCTATTCGATGGTTTTTAGTGTATTTTCTTGGTTTCATGTTCACATTGACAAAATTGCTAAATAAACCCTAAGATTGAAGCTCATTCACCTTCCCCTACTTGTTATACACTCTTGTAATCATTTCCTGTCATTAATATCCCTTATTTACCCTATTTTTCTACAAACCACAGCCTAGACTAGACATTTCTAGGTTAGCACTGTTTTTTCCCTTTTGGGACCCCTTCTCCTCACCCATTCCCTCAAATTTCACTTTCCCCTACTCCTTAACATCTCTCCCTACCTCCCAAAAATTTAGGAGGCCCTTAACGCCTTTATCTCCCATCATTCCTAAAAAATTCCCAAATCCCCTGTTTTTCCTTCACTAAACTCTAATTTCCTTTTCCATTGAACTAAGGTTAGAAATGGATTCTGAAACCACTGAGCATACGAGGCACAAGGGAGGTTAGATCAGTGGCTATGAGATCACTTCATCACAGGAGATCATGTCCTCACCTTTAGTCAAGAAATCATTTCAGGATGTTGGTTGCCTTGCCTTTTGCCAAAAGGTAGAGGAACTAGGTTTTCATGACAAACTTACCAACACTTTTTCCACGATATTGAGGAGAGATAAAGTGATTATTGGAGGGGTGGTTTTCACTCTTTCAATAGAGACCATTGCTATAGCCACATGGATTCCAAACAACGGAGAAATTTGGTTAAAGAGTAGAGACCTTGACCTTGACAACTATAAAATGTACTTGAAGCCAACGTACAAAGCAACTCAAACACGTCTTTTCATTTGGAAAGTTGTTGGACAAGTATGCCTCTCTCATGAAACTGATAATGAGATATTTCACATGTGAGGGCAGACACTCAAGTTGTATCAGTATCATATGAGACTCTTGATGCATTTCACCTGTGTAAGAACCCTAAACTTGCCTCATTACCTTTACAAAAGCATGATAAAAATGACAGAGAAGGTAAGAATATTGGGAGAAAATCATCATGCTAGTTTGTTTCACCATGGCTTGGTGAAGATCATGGTTTCCCATAAGCTCATACAAGTAAATTTGTCATTGGATGGTTTTATATATTCAAATTCTCTTTTATCTTCTCCATCTCAGACTAGCAGTCACTCTACACCCTTGGCTTCCCCAACATATCAAGAGGTTGCTTCCACAAGCAAACCTACCAAAAGAGTTCCTAGGGCAGAGGTGACACTAATTAGGAGTTCATAAATTTTGCTCAAAACTAAAAGTTACAGGATTGGGTTGAAACTATGATGGTTGCGTAGATCTCGTCTTCTTGATTCCGGCACCGCAAACGGTTCGAAAAACTGATGTCGTATGAGGAAGAAATCACATTTTGATCGAAAAGACAAACATGTGAAATTGCAACAGTTTGACCAAGTTTGACTGGGATGCACAATCAGCAAAAACAAAATATTTCAAGGAATATTCCTTCCTCAGAATCAATTGCAGGTTGACAAATGTCCGATTGCTATTGGTTGGATATATTTTTAAGAACCAATCATAGGGTGACACGTGGCCAAGCCCGAGGCTGCCACATGTACCCGATACTGCATTATAAATTTTGGTTAGGTCTGCAGGAATCGACCTCGCGACCTCCCGCCAAGCATGTACAGGCTCTACCATATGCGCTACAAGTTTTTTCTTAACCATATGGGTTGTGGCTTTGTATTAAGGTTGAGTGCAAAATGTATTGGGGGTTGGAACTGTCGGTGGTCTTAACCCGCCAGCGGTTCCACAAGTATGTCACATGGCATATATGAAAATGTTAACGTAACCTCCAACCCGCAGTGACCGCCAACTAACTGTTCTGCGTCATGTGTTGTCACATGGCCACGAAAAACATTAAGTCTCCGCGGCGAGCGCTAACTAACGAGAGTTCAACCACGATTCAAGTTTCCAACCACAGTTTATGCCAACATTTCCGCTAACCACCACCGTAACCCACGGGTTTGGGCTTGGCATGTGGCCACCTTTCAACGGAACTTTTGAAGGGCGCGCCTTTATTGGCAGAATTTACTATTTTAGCTCCAGTGAAGTGGAGTTCTCCATTTTTAGTGGAGTTTTTCTAGGTGAAACTAGACAAAAGAGTAGGAGACCTAATTTTCGCCCATTATGAGAGAATGAAGAGTTATTTTTGACTAATTGGAGTATTTTGGAGCAATTAGTGTAGAGAAAACATCCATTAGAGCACTGTAAGTACATGTAATAACAAAATTTTGAGCATAATGAAAGATGGACATGCCATTGAGAGCTAGACCAACAGATGTAGCCTAGGAGGGGTGCGCTGCGTCATTATGCTTGCTGTGTAAATTTCATGTGGTGACTTATTTCTCTGTTTTAAACAGCTGTTCAATGTTATTTGAGCTTGTTTTATGCTTCTGATTCACCTAAAATCATCTACAATTCATGGAAAAACATCTCAATCCTTATAGTACAAACTAATGAAATGATTATACACATGTTTTTAAACTGAAAAGACTCAAACATATGTCAGAGGTAAGAGGCTTATGTTTTCTCCAGATATTGTTGAAAGGGCCAAGCCTACATCAGGTGAACAAGGATCATCATCACATCATGAGACACCAGTGAAAGATGAGGAACCATTACATCATGACACTGATATGGCAGATTTGGAGGTGAATGAGGAGAAAAGAACATCGGAGCAGATCATCATGGAGAAGGAGGCTGGGATTAAATAGCTCAAGGAGAGTTTGTCAAAGGCCAACTTCTTCGTTTCATTCTTGCGGCAGGAGAACATGCAGCTAAAGGTAAATCAACTGCTTTTAAACAAGCCTAAAGTTGATTTGACAAAGGATGATACAAAATGTAAGGCAGTGATTGAGATTGATGATTCAGAGGATCATGAAGAGCAGGTTAGAACAAAGGGACCAAGGATAAGAGGCCTCAAGCGAGCACTTGAACAACAAAAAGAAATAACTTCACCAAAGGCTCAAATGACAATTGATGAGCTTATATTGGTAGAAATTGAAAAAGACAAGGTAGGTTGGCTTGATAGAGTGAATTGCCAGATGGAAATGCTTCTCAAGAAGGCAAATAGGAACAAAAACCAACAAAGGCACATGTCCATGCATTACTGTACAAGAAACCAGGTCTCCTAAGTCAGAATCAAGCAGTGAAAGAAGAAGCTCAAGGAAGCCCTAATGCGGAAAAAAGAGAAGGATAAGTTGGATTTGCTTACTGAAGCCTCTCTCATAGCATGAAATATCATCACAAGCCTTCGTCGGACAATTTTGGAGAAGTTTTGATTTTTGTTTTTTTGTTTTTTGTGACTTTTGGCCAATTTGGAAATTACAGTATAGCCAAAAGCGCAACGCCTTAGCACTGCACTTTTTCCTCAGCGATCCAAATGCCAAAAAGTCTACTTTTTTGGATAGATATTGACCTATACATCACAACTATCCACCTGGGGTGCCTTGTTAGCAAGCTGGTTAAGAGAAAATGCCAAAAAATAAGTCAAAAACACACTTTCTGCCACTGTTTTGGACTAGGCGCTGCGCTTTTGGGATTACATGTAGGAAAATGCATTTTTATCCCTCATGAATTGTCCATTTTGCTTGATTGAAATGTCTAATGAAAAATATACATCCTCATCTTTCCATCGAATATTTTAAAACTGGATTTGGAGCATGGGAAGGCCTTCAAAAGTCTCTCATAAGTTGGGCTTTGTGCTTTTACCGCACTTTATCGGAGATGCGTTGCGCTTTTCCTTGTGTGTGAAAATTTCGAGTTTTTTCTTAGTAACTCTTGGTCTGATGATGTAATTTCTTTTTTCTAATGTTGAGTTGATGTAATATGATGTAAATACATTTTTTATGTTCAATTTGATGTAATTTTGGACCTCATTAATGAGGTGCAGGTTAGTGAAACTGTAAATGGAGGGTTTGTTTTAACCTTTCTAGTGTTTAGGGTTTTGTTGAGAGAATCTTGTGAGATGTTCCTACACTGAGGGATTCGACCCCTGAGAGAGGGGAGGTTTTTTTTTGAGTCTATATGTATGTGTTTTTCAGTCATTTTTATGGTTGGACATGAGAGGGTGGAAATATTGTAGCTTGTACTTCATCACTTTTTACAGGAAATCAAAGGACAATTGCAGCGATTATTCAGGAATTCTTGTGTTGTTTGTGATATTGTTTTCTCTCTGTTATTGTTTTATATGAATGATATACTTGTCTCCTTACCACATCTATGATCTTCAGTGATTTTAATAAGAGGTTATAAGAAAAATTATTTTCTTTAAAGCTCTGTTTTGTTAGGAAAATCATTTTGTGTATTTCATCTTCTTGATTAAAGAATTCATGGTGCACATGCTCATTATGATCTCTTGCTCTTTCAAACCCTACACTACACTGATAAACTCCTAAGCCATCACAAAAGCATATACTACCTTGCTCCTCTATATCTCTTGCAACTAAAACCTTTGGTACTTTGACCTAGTTTCCTGATTTTCACTCCTGATCCAACAGAAAAGCCCTAAATATTTCAAAACCATAGAGCTGAGCTATCTAGCATAAAATCCATTCTTGCACCAATAAAATCCTTGGCTGATATTTTGATAGAGAGAGCCCTATCTGGTTTGGTAGCGCAATCTGCCAAACTAAAAACTTTGTTTGAGGTTACCTCCGTCGATATCCTTTCAACCTTGGGACATTGTGGAGGCTAACATGCCAGAATGAATGTGTTGAAGAATATCGCTAGTCTTGTTCTTGTTGGATGGGATGTTCCCATTATCTTCCTTCTATTGGCACATCTCGAATGTACTCCATCATGACTAGCTCGAACATTAGGCATCCCAGAAACTAAATTCTTTAATTTCAGCAAGGCTTCATAATGTAGATGTGCCAACATTCGGTGCCATAGATCACTTTGATGATTGATGTCATGTATCATAGCTAGAAGAGGTATTCCATTGACTCTATAGATTCCTTCAAATCTAGATCCCTAGGTAAAAGCATCACTCATGCGAGATTCCATAGGCTAGGTGAGAAATTTTCCTTTTATGAAGGTTACTCTCATCCCTTTGTTTTGCAAGGCAGACATAGATTCCAAGTTATTATTTAGTCTCGGAACATACATAACATCACGAATAAGAACGATTCACCAGAGTCCAAATGAAATTTTAAAGAACAAAAACCCTTCATAGGATGAGTGGAGTTGTCTCTTTGTCTCCCTCTCAAACAACTAGGTTTGAGAGGACTTCTTGATATCCAGAGAAATGTCTAGAAGGCCAACTATCTACCAACCAACTATCATACGAATTTGGAGAGGAAGAACTAGAAAGTGAAGAGATATGAATATATTCAGTTTGACTAGCAGTTGTGTTATTGTCATACTTGGAATTTCTTGACCTCTTTTGAGAGTGATGATCTTCTTCTCGATCATCATGGGCATCTCTTATTCTTCTATCATCTCTCCTTATTCTATCAACGCCTCTTCTTTTATCACTGAACTTGTTATTGTTGAATCCATGGTTGGACCTTGGAGCATTCCTATTTTTGGGCGTTCTCAGACATAGTGATCATGCTTGTGGAAGTTGTAGCACTCAACTTTTGATAGTTCCATTTTAATCTTTTATTAGAGTCCCTAGAATCTAGAAGTGGCTTTCTTGAACCAAATGATCTTCCTCTTCCTTTTCTCTTCTTATCTTGAGCAATAAGCTGTAAAGGGATCTCCTTCTTCATGCTTTTGAATCCTTCCTTTGGAAATCATCCCGGTCTCCTCTTGAGTGAATTTACCAATGAGCTCATCAAATGTTGAAAGAACATTATATTTTCTTAGAGTAGTAATGAAGATCTCCCAAATAGGAGGAATTACCTTGAAGAGTCACCACACCCATTTCTATGTTAGATATTTGTTCACCAACAAATTGTAATTGATCCCTTAGGCGGGACACCCTCATGATATAGGATTGCATGAATTCCCCCTTGTTCATCTTCATCTCTTTGATTTTATTTTTTAAGGAGAGGATGTGATTCAAGTTTTGACCTCATACATCACAATCATCTTTTCATAATCATTAATGCTCCATTTTGCTTCCAAGATCATTTACTTATGTCTTGCAAACCATCAATGATGATTATGACCATCGCCCAGTTCCTAAGCACATGTTGCTCCATTACATTATCAAAAGGAACGTTGCATGTCCAACCTTGATGAGAAATCAAAAGACTCATAATTAATGGGTAATACAATTGCTTTACATCATCAAAGAAAGCTCTAAGACTTTGATCTACGAGAAGTAATGAAAAGAAAAATCAGGCAAAAGTAAAAGGTGCACAAGAGGGGTGGAAAAAAAGGCTGAGTTGGTAGCTCATGCTTCCATGATTTCTCCCTCATCACATATATATGCTTAGGATGTGGATCCACATCATGCTAGTCCCTTTGACCATGGTACTTTTCCATGAAGTCTTCTCCCATATGTTCCATCATTATTATTCACTAACACCTATCAATTGAAAGGCGTATTGAGGAAATGTTACTCCCGCTTATGGGCTAGAAACACGTAATAGGTTTGTCCTTTTTCCATTCATACCTACAAAGGAAACACCATTATGGGATCAAGGCCTTGATTTTGGAAGTGAATACCTACTTGAAGTATTGAATGGTCCATTACATTCAAGCTTGATTCACTTAGATGTAATAATTTTTATTTTCCTTAATGACTAGTTTCTTTCACTAGATTTTATGCTGTGATTTTTAAGTGGTTCAACAACCCATAACCTAAGCACCGTACCCACAAGTATGTAGGCCGTTAGATGAGTGTATTGAAACCCATAGGCGAAGCATTGAGAGCCTTGGGTCTTCAGGAAATAGTAGCACATCACATATGACCCTGGGCACCTCTCGCACCTAGGAAATTTTGCCAATTTCCGCTACATTCGATGATTCTTCAAGGTGATACACCTAGACCCAACATGCTCCAAGATGGACTTAGCACCATATGAGGGATGGAAACTGATTTATGTCCCATATGGGTATGGTACCACGTTTAAGGACTTGGGAGGGCTATTATCACCTTACAAGCCCTCAATGTTGGAGCAAATATGGATGTTTTTTCACAAAGAGCCATTGATGGAAATTTGACGGCCTGTTGTCACTCATATATTCCATATTTAGAGATAAGTCTAGTTTCTTGGCATATCCGTGGAATTTACTATAGTAAAAATCTCAAATTCATATTAATTCTCCTGAGTATTGAAATCAGAGTTTTATAAAATCAGAAATATTCCCATGTAATTTGTACCGAATGCGACGATTTATCAAACCATATAATCAATATGATTGGACAGTCATCAAATTTTGATCGATAGTTATTACGTTCCATCAAGATCATGTACAGGCCTTATTTAAATCCATTTTTCACGCACGAAACCATGTATTAGCATGATATCGTTTGATCCGACGACCCTCGTACGTCATCAGGTCATAATTCGTGTACAATTTAACGCACCTCCATGAACTCGATGAAATATAACCATCCACCCCAATCCAAATCCACGATGATTATATCCTATCGAACCTGGAATTGTGCACAAATTAATCATGATTTCAAACCTCATGGATGGGATAGGGATAGAGTCATTTGGCATCATTAAATGTGATTGGAAAGTTTTTGATTAAGAAAGCATGTGTATTAACATTATATTTGATAATTCATTTCCCTCCTCTTCCGCCAACTTGAACGCACACACTTACTGTTGAGATCCTATTATTTTTGTAGGCATCTTGGACCAAGCTGAGAGCTCACACCCTGCATTGGTGTAACATACCAGGACTAGAATTTAATTGATTGTATTGTAGACAACCAGTTAGTTCCCTAGTCATTATCTAATGAAATCATTTCATTTGGGAGAAAATTTATAGAGAAAAATATAAGAATGACAAAAGAATAACCCAGGGAGGTTTTCATTACTCACCTAGCTTAGATTAGGGATACTAAGGTGCGAGATAACGATATTTCGACCCTGAAGAATACCTTGAGCTTATCCTTTGAGAAATATTACCAAGATGAATACTTGATTAAGTTAGGAGTTCTCACATCCACCTTACCTGCTAACCACTTTGACCCATATTCTGTTTTGATTTTGGCTTTCTTTTGATTCCCAAACTGGAAATATTATGTATTCCATAACGAATCATGTTTTCTTGAGGTTTCCGAAGCAACATTTTCTAAAATGCTAGGTTTTCCAGTTAACTGCATGGATACTATAGAAAAAAAATTCGTCTAGGATTTTATGACTCAGGTCAAGGATGAAAAACTTGAATTCTTTCACAGTTTTCTCAAAGTCCTAGTGGAAAAACGAAAGGTATAAAAAAACACCCCAAGAAGAGGGGTATAAACAGTGAAAGATGGATAAAGGATAAATCATAATGGGTCTAAAATAGGCCTCCTAAGAAAAATGTACAACAAAATTAAACTTTATAAGAACTATTAGGATCCAAGATGATGATGTCAACCATGGGGGATTATTCACCATTTTTGAAGTAAAAAAGTAAAAAGAATAAAAATTAATAAAATAATAAAACTATTTTTTCAACCTGTATTTTCAACTTATCTCCCTAAGTTTTTACTCAAATTTAGAGCGAGAACACTCATTGGATGCATAATTTAATTCCTAATTCAAGGAGTACCCATGTGGCATACTTTCGATGGACCCTGCTACACGAAAAATGAGAAATACATGAAAAACACGATTACAATCACGTTGTTGACCATATTTTGTCAACGACCCCACAACAGTGCACCCCCATTTTTTCAAATGTGATTCATCATGTTCAACGTGTTTGCGCCATTCAGATTCCATCATCAGTCGACAATTTTATAAACAATGTAAACCCATTCTGCATATTTATGATGTAAATGATCTAAGTAAGACCATCATGTATGTAACAATCTAGGTAAGCCTAGTATTTTGGTGATGATTTCTATCCTAGGAGGTTTTTTGTCTCACTGATTTTCTTATGTTTTTCGACACAAGTGATCGGTAGAGTTTTCCACTCCAGCCTCACCCCAAAGCTAGGGTGGATTTTGTCATCAAGATGCTAAGTGAGTCCTAGTGTTTTCTATCGAATCTTTGTAAAAGTAGTTTGGGAATAATCCTAGCTAATTGGCTAGAGTATTTTATTATAAGCTACTTGGTCTACTAGATCATGTTTTGAGTCACAAAATTGAGTATTTATTTGAGGGTCTATATGAATGGGTATTTCCTCTTCATGTGTCTAAATGTATTTATCTGATGTAAAGAGGGTTGGAAAAAATAATTAAATTCCCTCTCAGTCATTTAATTAAATTTTGTGGCCAAATTAATTAAAAATCCTAAGCCAGAAATTTAATTAATTTTAAGTCTTAGGTGAGTTAAAATTCTTCAAAGGCAAAATTCGTGGGTCCTAGGCCAAGGGCATATTGAGAATTTCAAGAAATTTTGGACCCTTGGGATTTGGTGGTTAAGTCAAAGTCAAAATTTTGAGGTAATTAACTCAAAAATATTATTTTTGAGTTAATTAAAATGGAGTTAAATGATAAAATTGAATTTCCTCAAAATTATAATTTTGACGGTCCAGATTCAAAGATGATTAAATCTTTTCGACGGTCGAGATTATTTTGACATGGATCAATTGAACTAGCCGTTGGAGAATTTATCTTATAAATTAGAGGTCTTTGTTAGTCTTCCAATCATCCGATCTTTGGATTGTGCACTTGTTCTCAGAAGCTCTTGTAATTTTTTGATCAATAAAGCATAAAGAATTTGAAGTTACAAACTTTGGTGTTCCTTTTCCAAATCTATGTGGTGATATTGTCTCTAAACTCTGCTACTTCTATTGGTTTTTGATGTTTGATAGCCTCTATGAATTAATCTGCATACAAAGATCTTGTGCAGTTTTCTGGGTTTCTAAAATCATGTTTTGATTAAATGGAAAAATTAGTTATCTGTTTTTCTGAAAAGTCTCATGTTTATTTTTTTAATCTCTATCAATTTAAAATTCAGATCTAAGTGTGCAGAGATCATTTTTTTTAAAGGGTTTGAGCGTTTGGGGATGTCTTCAGTTAGACCAACCGACTCTCAGATTTCATAAATCTAAAATAGCCCACTATTTCCTAATTTTTAAGGTTATCTTACGGAATATTTTTTGCAGGGTCTTTCTATAACTTGTGCCTAAATAAAAAAATTTATCTTAATTTTTTTGAGTTTAAAGTTAGATCTGGCTAGTAAGAGTCTTAGATCCTCAGATCTGGGAGCAAAGTCGGACTTATACTCCTCAGATCTGATAGATCTGCAACTTTTGTGCATAGATATGTAAATATATTGTATAGATCTGTAATTTACATGTGTAGATCTGAAGTTTTGTAACATAATTTTGAATTATAACATTTGGGTTTTTAGGATTTTTCGCTATTTTTGTACATATTGGGTTTCTTTTTTCACTTGTGCAGGATTAGATTTAAAAAATCAGCTAAGGAAATCTTCAGATCTGAAAAATGAGCCAAGGAAATCTTCAGATCTGAGCTAGATCTAGACCTTGGAGGGCAAGATTTGGGCTCAATATTTATTTGCAGGAATAGATCTGAAAAAATCAGCCAAGGAAAACTTCAGATCTGAACCAGATCTAGACCCTTGAGGATGTATAGGCCTTTGAGGCTATTTTTACAAGATTTTGGTCTCCAAAATTCTAATCTTCAAGCGACAACATTATTCCAAAATTTCAAGAAATTTCAATGGTGGGATCTTCAAAGCCTTGGGTTAAAGGTTTGATCTCTAAACTCTTATTTTATGGAAATTTTATTACAGCAAGAAAATCACAAATAATTAGGCCCTAAAAACACATTTTATATGGTTAAAATTGTTTAGAATTACAAAATCTTCATTTTCAGAATTTTTGACCATTTGGGCATCTTTAAATTTGCCTAGATCTGATTTTGAAGCTTGTTGGAAATTCTTCATAAATGTGTAAAAATCAGATCTGAAAATTTCTAATGTATATCTTAAATAAGGTCTAAAAATTTGAATTTTCAGTTTTTTGGCAAAATTTACTATTTTTAGACATTGTGGGGATCATTTTCAGTATTTTCAGTTTGCTGATCTGTTATCATTTTACTGCTATTATAAACTTATCAGTTCTGAAAATTACTGAATCAAACTCTCTTAAAGCTTTAAAATTGAAAATTTCAAGTTTTAATATATTTTTTCTATTTCTGGAAGTATTTGACAACTATTTTGGGCAGTTTTATCTTGCTGATTTGTCACTGTTTCATTGTTGAAATAAAAATATCAGATCTGAAATTTCACTTAATCAAGCCCTAAAAATTGATTTTTCTTCAAGTTCATCAATTTTTACTATTTTTAGTCATTTTGGGCATTGGTGCTGGCATTGTTTGTTTGCTGATCTATGGTTTAAATTACTGCTGCAATTTATATTTCAGATCTGAAATCTTGCTGAAGAATATATTCTAAGTTTGACTATAGGTTTCTGAATTGGAATTATTTGGAATATCATAAATTCAGAAATATTGGAAATATCTGGCATTTAAATTTGATGGTTCTCTCATGATAACATTTTTGTTTCAAATTTAAATGGTTGGTGATTAGTTGTGGTTGGTGATCATTGAGCTATCTTTAATTGTGATTTTAAATTACTTGAAATTGGTAGTTGTTTGTGTAAATCAACTTTGGGAATATTTCAAGTAATGATAAATTGCATAACTTCATCAAACATTGTTAATGCGTAACTGTGTTGGTGTTTTATTGAATATCATTGTGGTTGATTGATTTTCGTAGCAGCAGTTACATATCAATTATTTGATCTTAAATTTATAACGGGATATTTTGATTTCATAAGGCATTGGTTTTAAAGTTTCAAATCTAATTGGATCTGTAAAATCTCATGAATCTTAACAAGTATTTGGTTATCTAGCTGTCTCATGAATTGGTTGGTTTCCAACCAGTGCTCCTTCTTCATTTTCGTTAGGGTCTACCTCCCTTAGCTTGCAAGGAGACTGTTTAGATAGAGAGATTGGGGATCAGGGTGACAGCCCTCGATCTAAGCCGTTGTCGCGGTGCCTAGACATTCTGTGCGACAACATTTTTTGGCGCTGTTGCCGGGGATAGAGTTTTTCTGTCCTTGGTCTTAACGACATGTTATAATCTTCTAATTTTTTTTCGCCATTCATTAGCCTGTCACAAGGGATCACATTTTCTGACGTCATTTTATCTCTTCATCTCTTCATCTTTTCATCATCTTATCTTTCGTCATCTCACTAATCATTTCATCATTTACACCTTTAGCACCTGGACATTTTGGTTGGCTTCTTGTTTGGGTGGTGACTCCACTTATTCATCTATTTACTCCCAGACAAGAATCCCCCCCTGATTTCCATCTGCTACTATCGATTATTTCTTCTATTTTAGAATTAGTTTCATGTTCAAGTGGTGACTCCAATTCTTTCATTTCTTACAAGAGTTCCTGCTAAGAAGCTTGCTTCTTGAGGACCTTTTGACTATTCTTGAACATGGATCTCTTTCTCTAACATCCACTCAACTTTTAAGCAGGTCTTCATGGATGACACCTTTAATGACATGCCAGAGGAGGCCATTCTTAAATTGCCTTTTTTCTCAGGTGGTAATGCAGCATTTCTCTAAAGAATCTGCGACAGTCACTTTTATAATAAATAAATATTGTCGTCCTTCACAATATAATCATGAAGATGTCAAGATACGTATCTTTGGCTATTCCTTAAAAGGTGATGCTACCGATTGGTTTCGAAATTGTCCTGAGGAGTATTGTTTACAACACATAATCAATGCTTTTAAAGATAAATATATAAAGCAAGATGACTTGCCCTCTGCCCCCAGTATTATGCAAAGAAATGAAATTGATCTTGTAGAGAACTCAACTATTAACAGGAGATTTCAAGTGTAAACAAGTTGTCAAACCAGTGTCACAACGATAAACATCTTGTTAACGAATTGATTCAGATGGTTAAGGATATACAGCTAAATCAAACTCAAGTAATCAAGAATATGGAGGCCAACCAGGCTCAAATCATTAAGAATATGGAACTTAATCAAGAAAACATAATAGCGGATCACGCCAGGAAAATTGGTTCTATACAGAGTATGTTATTGGCCTTAGATGAAAAACATATCAAGGAAATGACGATCATGGAAACAAATCATGAGAAGGAGATGAACTATATGCAAAATTTCTTCATGGCCATGAAAGCAGATAATGATAAAATGATTCAAAACATGGAAGCTAACCAGATCAATCTTCGAAATAGGATAAATGCCATTGAAGCAAGTCATGCATAGGAAATAAATATCATGGAAAACATGTTAAAGATGATGAAAGTTAATCATTCTAATCAGATGTCTCTTCAACACAATTTGTCGACTATTGAAGAGAGTCATGCGAAAGAAATTACTGTTGTTAATGTTAAGCATTCTAATCAAATGACTGGTATTCAAAATAAGTTGGAAAAAATGGAAAGATCACACGTAGAATTTCCAACCCAAGTCAGATTTGTCAACAGATCATAGGCTTCCCAGTTTGCTGAAGCAATTTCCATCTCATCACACGGAGTTCACTTTTCCCATTAAGGACAAATCAACTATGGTTACAAAGGATGTTAAGAAAGACCAAGCTTATGTGTCACCATTAACAGAGTATATTCAGAATAAGATCAGTCACACTGCAGGTTCATCAGAAGTTTTGTACAAGCATTTTCAAGATGAGGACAAGAAATCTACAGTGGTCTCATTATTGACATCACATCCCACTAAGAAGAAGAGAAAAAAGCAGAAAAGAAGAAGTAAGCGGTTTGATGGTTGATGGCCGAGAGCAACTTGAAATTTGGATAAGACAGAGTCCTACAATATGCAAGATTGGACATGGCACATCTAAAAAGCAGCCTAAAGACTTGCCTGAAAGCAGGAAAATTCTCAGCATGCACTATATTGAGCACATCTGATGCCACAGGGCATCCTTTGTATTGTATCTCTAACCCTACACCTTGCTATTTCAGCATTTCATTTTTCAGTTAGAGTAGATTTACTTTTCATGTTAAGTAGAATAATAAATGAAAAAAGAGCTTCTATTTTTCATGTGCTTAATGTTATATGATGATATTTGGATGGACGCTACTTATGTAATTTTGTGTGTTGCTTGGATACAGATTCTGGATTCTCACATTCCTTCAATGAAGCAACGTGTCCCCAAGTAGAGCTAGATGTTGACCGCACTTTGTCAACGACCCCATAGCAGTACACCCCCATTTTTTCAAATGGGATTCATCATGTTCAACGTGTTCGTGCCATTTAGATTCCATCACTAGTCGACAATTTTATAAAAAATGTAAACCCATTCTGCATGTTTATGATGTAAATGATCTAAGTAAGACCATCATGTATGTAACAATCTAGGTAAGCCTAGTATTTTGGTGACGATTTCTATCCTAGGAGGTTTTTTGTCTCACTGATTTGCTTGTGTTTTTCGACACAAGTGATCGACAGAGTTTTCCCCTCCAGCCTCACTCCAAAGCTATGGTATATTTTGTCATCAGGATGCTAAGTGAGTCCTAGTGTTTTCTATCGAATCTTTGTAAAAGTAGTTTGAGAATAATCCTAGCTAATTGGCTAGATTATTTTATTACAAGCTACTTGGTCTACTAGATCATGTTTTGAGTCGCAGAATTGGGTACATATTTGAGGGTCTATACGAATGGGTATTCCCCCTTCATGTGTTTAAATGTATTTATCTTATGTAAAGAGGGTTGGGAAAAATAATTAAATCCCCTCTTAGTCATTTAATTAAATTTTGTGGCCAAATTAATTAAAAATCCTAAGCCATAAATTTAATTAATTTTAAGTCCTAGGTGAGTTAAAATTCTTGAAAGGAAAAATTTGCGGGTCCTTAAAAAATAAATTTTTAAAGGTCCTAGGCTAAGGGAATATTGAGAATTTCAAGAAATTTTGGACCCTTGGGCCTTGGTGGTTAAGTCAAAGTCAAAATTTTGAGATAATTAACTCAAAAATATTATTTTTGAGTTAATTAAAATGGAATTAAATGATAAATTCGAATTTCCTCAAAATTATAATTTCAACGGTCCATATTAAAAGATGATTAAATCTTTTCGACGGTCGAGATTATTTTGACATGGATCAATTGAACTAGCCGTTGAAGATTTTATCTTATAAATTAGAGGTCTTTGTCAGTCTTCTAATCATCCGATCTTTGGATCATGCACTTGTTCTAAGAATCTCTTGTAATTTTTTGATCAATGAAGCATAAAGACTTTGGGGTTACAAATTTTGGTGTTTCTTTTCCAGATCTATGTGGTGATATTGTCTCTAAACTCTACTACTTCTATTGGCTTTTGATGGTTGATGGTCTTTATGGATTAATCTGCATACAGGTATCTTGTGCAGTTTTCTGGGTTTCTAAAATAGCATTTTGAGTTAACGAAAAGATTAGTTATCTATTTTTCTGAAAAGTCTCATGTTTATTTTTTTAATCTCTATCAATCTAAAATTCAGATCTAAGTGTGTAGAGATCATTTTTTTTAAAGGGTTTGAATGTTTGGGGAAGTCTTCAGTTAGACCAGTCGACTCTCAGATTTCATAAATCTGAAATAACCCACTGTTTCCTAATTTCTAAGGTTATCTTACAGAATATTTTTTGCAGGGTCTTTCTAGAGCTTATGCCTAAATAAAAAAAATTATCTTAATTTTTTTGAGTTTAAAGTTAGATCTGGCTAGTAAGAGTCTTAGATCCTTAGATCTGGGAGCGAAGTCAGACTTATACTCCTCAGATCTGATAGATCTGCAACTCTTGTGCATAGATATGTAAATATATTGTATAGATCTGTAATTTACATGTGTAGATCTGAAGTTTTATAACATAATTTTGAATTCTAACATTTGGGTTTTTAGGATTTTCGCTATTTTTTTACATATTGGGTATTGGGTTTCTTTTTTCATTTGTGCATGATTAGGTCTAAAAAATCAGCGAAGGAAATATTCAGATCTGAAAAATCAGCCAAGGAAATCTTCAGATCTGAGCCAGATCTAGACTCTGGAGGGCAAGATCTTGGCTCAATATTTGTTTGCAGGAATAGATCTGAAAAAATCAGCCAAGGAAAACTTCAGATCTGAACTAGATTTAGACCTTTGAAGGCGTATAGACCTTTGAGGCTATTTTTACAGGATTTTGGTCTCCAAAATTCTAATCGTCAAGTGACAACATTATCCCAAAATTTCAAGAAATTTCAATGGTGGGATCTTCAAAGCCTTGGGCTAAGGGTTTGATCTCTAAACCCTTATTTTCTGCAAATTTTATTACAACAAGAAAATCACAAATAATTAGGCCCTAAAAACACATTTTATATGGTCAAAATTATTTAGAATTGCAAAATCTTCATTTTCAGAATTTTTGACCATTTGGGCATCTTTAAATTTGTTTAGATTTGATTTTGAAGCTTGCTGGAAATTCTGCATAACTGTGTAAAATTAGATGTGAAAATTTCTGATGCATATCCTAAATAATATTGGAAATATTTTCATTGATGGCAAAGGAGCTCAGGAGAGCTCGACGCGTGCAAAAATTGCAATAACCAAAAGAAAAAGCTTAGGAGAGATTCGCAGAAGCAGCAAAGAAGCATAGGCAGCAGAGGCAACAGTTGAACAAAGAAGGCAACAGTTGCAACGAAGGCTAAACCTCATGCACATCTTATGAGCGCAGTTAACGTTGATTTGGGATCAACGGTACCGCGGGGGCACAAACAACCCGATGGTTAAACCAAGGGGGTGCCTTCGTAGTTGACTCGCCAATCGGGCGTTGACCACAGATCGACGGTTGTCATTCACTGCGGTAGCAAATGCCTGATGACCATTCCGTACCAAGGAATGCCTCCACAGTGCCGTGAACTAGGACCCGCTTTCCTAAAGCCAAAAAGTACAGTCGTGGACCGAAGTGATCAACGGATGAGATTAAAGGAGATCGACGACAGAGATTATATCGCAATCAAGTGGGACCCAATCGCATATCGGACATCACAAGCTCAGGAGAATAAGCGCTTGAGAATCGGGTTGAATCACCGAAGCGCGAAGTGTGATAATGAAGTGGCGATGCAAAGTTGCGATGCGATGTGGCAATGCGAAGGGACATGTGGCAGCACAACGCAATATCGCACATCGGCGATGCGAAGTTCATCGCATACCGCGAAGTGGCGATGCGATGTGAAGTTCATCGCATATCGCAATCGGGGTAGGATGAATATTTCATCTCGGGAGATCAGATGGACAAAGACACATTAGGTAACAGGGTTCGCCGAAGTGCGATAAAGAGAGAGGACGCGATACAGATCGAAGTTGAAACCTAAAGCATTTCAAGTCCGAAAGTATGGGATTTCCTGTTGTTAAATCGCATCAGAGAACAAAGGAGCATTAGAACATAAAACGTTAAAACCTGCGGGCAAGCGAAATGCGATGCACTATGATTGGTCACTGTGTTGTGAGACCCTTCAACCAAAGTTAAATCCGGGGCTAAGTTTTTTATGAAGAAAACCATGGAAGCGGAGGTCGACTTGGGTTACAAAGGAAAGACCTGAAAATATGAAAAAGGTTCCGGAGCATGAGCAGAATAGTGTGATGAAGGATTGACCGTAGAGGCATGTAAATCATCGGCAATGGTCAAACGATATGTGGAACCAGAAACGGCAAATAAGCAGAACAGTGAAGGCAAGATTGAAAAACCAGTAAGTGTTTGTCGCACCACTTTTTGAAGATAAGTGGTAAAAGGTGAGGCAAACGTGATAGCATTAGGAGGGCGATGCGTGGCATTCTAAAACCACCTATTTTGCATAGGTTGGGAACAATTAAATAACATGAAATTTTGTGTGCAAATTCCGTCGGATTGGGAAGTTAAAATAGGCGGAGTGCGATGACCGTCCGATTGATGAAAGGTTGATATGCATGTGAACGTAGCACAAAAGAAACAGGTAATGGAAGAAACAGAACAGTTATGCATCAGAGCTAGAATATAACAGCAGAAACTGAAAAGACAGTGACAACAACAGAAAAGACAAATATATGGTGAACCAAGAGCTGAAAGGGCTGAATTGAAATATTATTGTATCTGTAAATGTAAATGATTTAATTATTTTTATTGTATGTGATGAAAAGGCAAGTCTTCGTAGGCAAAGCAAAACTCCAATTTAATTCTGAAATGAGTAGACAGTGTTGTAACCTCCTGAAATGATGAGCGAGAAAATGAGATGGTGGAAGGCAAAGAGTCATGCCTGTTCACTTCATATTCCTGGTAGAATGCAAACAGTCAAAAAACTATCTGTATAAAACATGTAATATCGGTATGCATAAAGAGGTTAGAGAGTTTAAGAAGAAGGAGTAGAGAGAGGAGTTGTGAAGATCCAGAGATGATATAAAGAAAATTTGAAGGCTGGAATGATAGCAGCAAAAAGAAGGAGAAAAACAGAGCTGATGTCCAGGTAAATCAACATATGATTTTATTGTACAGTGAGGAAGTTGGTGCTTCCATATCAAGTTGTAGCTTGATAGATTTCCAGTTGTAGCTGGCTGATGTAGGAGTCTCCTATAGGTTGTAGCCTGCAGAAAATAGATGGGAGTTGGAGCTTCATTGCAAGTTGTAGCTTGCAGAATTGAGGTAGTAGCTTCCTGTAGGTTGGATCCTACATAAAATTAGTGGTGAGAGGGAGTTGGAGCTTGCCTTTGCATCACAACAATAATAAGTTGTGGTTTTCTCCCTTATGGGTTTCCACTTATATCTGTTGTCTATGTGCATGATGATTATGTGTTAATATTCTGTATTTAATCTTCTTAATAACTGTTGCTCACTTATTAATATTGTTGTTCCATTGTTTTTTACGTTGATCACGAAACGAAGATGTAAATAAGTGTAAAAGAAAGTTTTACAAGACCATGACTGTATTACACTGATTCACCCCCCCTCTCAGTTTAACCAAGGGTTCAACAATTGGTATCAGAGCGGGTTGCTTCTGTATCAATTTAACAACTGGAAGGAGATCCTAGGTCCCCAAGATGGCTAGTCTAGAAGGATGCTCAACAAATAAAGCCCCTTTGTTTACTGGTACAAATTATGCCTTTGTGCCTTCGGAAAACAAGAAGGTAAGGAGATCCTAGTCCCCAAGATGGCTATTCCCAAGATGGCTAGTCTAGAAGGATGCTCAACAAATAAAGCCCCTTTGTTTACTGGTACAAATTATGCCTTCTGGAAAATAAGAATGAGGATGTACATAATGTCTCTAGGAATATAATTTTGGGCTGCTGTGGATTTGGGATATGCCCGAAAGGATTTTGATACAGAGAAAGAAGCCAAACAAGATTTTATAGCTAATTCCAAAGCCATGAATGCTCTCTAAAGTGGTCTGTGTGAGGCAGAATTTATCAAAGTAATGCACAACAAGACTGCGAAAGAAATATGGGATACATTATAAATCATCCATGAGGGAGATAAAAAGGTGAAGATGGCTAAACTGCAAGTCTATCGAGCCCAATTTGAAAATATAAAAATGAATGAAGAAGAAGATGTTGCCAGCTTCTTCTTAAAGGTTGCAGAAATTGTGAATAACATGAAAGCTCTAAGAGAAACCATTAGAGAATGTGTAATTGTTCAAAAGACATTGAGATCTTTACCATCCAGTTTTAACCCCAAGGTTTCTTCCATAGAAGAAACAAGTGATTGGGAAATATTGACCATGAACCAATTACTTGGAAACTTAACAGCCTATGAGATGAGACTTCCATAGAGGAAGTCAAATGTGAGGGAGGTAGCCTTTAAGGCTAAGAAGAGAAAAGAAGAAAAGGAAGATACATGCTCTTGCTCTGATGAAGAAGAGGCCAAATTTGTCAGAAGATTGGATAGAGGCTCATGTAAGATAAAGGTAAACTTACATTTAAATGCTTTAACTATGGAAGAGTTGGGCACTATGCATCAAAGTTTCCTTACAGGAAAATAAATAATCAGACTCAAGAGATAGAGAAAACCAAAAATAATAACTGGAAAAAAGGGAAGAGATTCAATATAAAATCCCTTTATGCTCAGCAAGATAGCAGTGGATCTGAAAACTCAAATGAATCCTCAAATGAAGAAGGAACATCTGAATTTGTGTTGATGGCCAAGGAAGAGTCTGAAGGATTCCTTCTATAATATGAGGAAGATGGTGAGTTAGATCTTGAGGGGGAGCTAAGAAGTGCCCTGGAGGAAATAGACAGACTTAAACTCAAGTGCAAAAAACAGAAAGACATTCTCCTCAAATGTGTAAAAGAGGTACCAAATTCAGAAGACCTCATTCAATTAAAAGTAGAACTTGAAGAAGCTAAGAAGGTGGAAGACATTCTGCTAAAGAAAATTAAAGATAAACATCAGGAGCAAGAGAAATTGGGAGAAGAAGTGGTCTGCCTGAGAAAGAAACTAGAAAAAACCCAAAGGGAATTTTCAATGAACACTCCTCGAATGACAAGCACTGAACAGTTGGACAAGATTCTAAATGCTCAAAGGTCTCCTCTCATAAAGGCTAGGATAGGATATGAAGGAGAAACCAGTAAGTCCAAGGTAGAAGATAACAAGAATATCATTTTTGTAAAATTTGTAAAGGATAATGAAGCACCTCAAAAAGGAACTACAGAAGTAGAAGCCAGCAAGAACTTGATGTGTGATGAAACAAACAAAAACAAGCAGCAACAGCAAGAGACAAATAATGATGAGAGGAAGAAGCAAGCAGATGAAAAAATCTCAATTTTTCCTGAAGATCAATTGAACAAGTTTGGAATATCTCAAAGGAGTTTCTTTCCTCCTATGAGAAATATCACTTGTTTTGCTTGCCACAAACTGGGACATATTGCTGCATACTGTTAGACAAAGATAATCGATTTCAACCAGTAAAGGATGCAGAAATTGAAAAGACTACCTCAAGCAAACAAATGGAGAAGACAACCCTTCACCAGATACACTAATCGTTTCCATGGGTATTGTTTTTGTTGTAAGTGGTTTGGCCATAAAGCCATGGAGTACAGAACATATGGACAAAGACTGATGTTCAAAACCCCAAGGAGATTTATGAACAATGGAGATTTCACACCTACACATAATCCTTTTAAAAATATAATCAAATGCTTTGTATGCCATCAAATTGGACACATGTCTTCCAAATGTCCTCTCAAAGAATGTGGTCCATCTTCTAAGAAAAGGTGCCAAACAAATAGTTGCCTGCAGTGGAAAAAGAAGTTGAATAAGTGTGACCTGGCTCTAATAGCTCAAGATCATAAAAGCCAATGGTATATGGATAGTGGATTCTCAAAGCATATGACTGGAGATCGAAGCAATTTTGTAACCTTTGATGAAAAGAAATTTGGAAATGTAACATTCAGCAATGATAAAGCAGGGAAAATCAAAGGAAAAGGCTCAGTCAGTCTGAATAATGGAAGAGGAAAGGCTCAATATGTACTATTTGTGGATGCGCTGAAAGCCAATCTGCTAAGCGTCAGTCAAATGTGTGATAAAGGCTGTGAGGTCCTTTTCAGAGCCCAAGATTGTGAGGTAAGATCGAGCACCACAGGAAAGACCTTGATCAAAGGTGTTAGAACAGAAAGTAATGTCTATATATTGGAAGAAGAGAATGAAGCATGCCACATAAGAAAACTTGATGAATCATGGTTATGGCATAGAAGATTGGGACACTTAAACTTTGACCACATCATCAGTCTGAGCAAGAAGAAAGCAGTCAGAAATATGCCTACAATAAAGAAGCCTCCAAATACCGTATGTAAATCTTGCCAATTGTTCGCACATCTTTCAAGACCAAAGATGAACTATCTACAAGTAGGCCACTTCAACTTGTTCACATGGACCTGTGTGGACCTTCAAGAACTAATGCACCAGGTGGAGAATCTTATTTCATGCTAATAATAGATGATTTTACCAGATTGACGTGGGTGGCATTTCTCAAATATAAATCTGAAGCAATTGAGAAATTCAAGATATTCAAGGCATTGGCAGAAAATCAAACAGGATGCAAGCTAAAATGCATCAGATCAGACAGAGGAGGTGAATTCACAGACTATGATTTTGCAGACCTATGCAATGAACATGGGATAAAACAACAGTTTACAATTGCAGGTACACCTCAACAGAATGGAGTGGCAGAAAGACAAAACAGGTCAGTACAACAGATTGCCAGAGCCATGATGCAAGAAAGTAACATTCCCCAAACCTATTGGGCAGAAGCAGTACACACAGTTGTTCACATTCTCAACAAAGCTCATCTAAGACCAAATTGTGACAAGACTCCTTACGAATTATGGCATGGTAAACCAGCATCAATCAAGCACTTTAGAGTCTTTGGAAGTAAGTGTTTCATAAAAAATAATGATGAAAAACTGGGGAAGTTTGATGCAAGAGCTGATGAAGGAATATTTTTAGGATATGCATCCAAGAGTAAGGGTTACAGGTGTTACAACAAAATACTGCACAAAATTGTGGAAAGCATTGACGTAAGAGTTGACGAAGATCTACCAAACAGTAAAAGAAACACAAGCTGCGCCAATCCTCCTGGTGATCATGAAGCTAAGAACCAAGATAATGATGAACATAACAAGACAACAGAAGATACTGAATTAAACTCAAAGGGTCCCTCAAGATACACTCAAAAGAACCATCCAGAAGATCAAATCATTGGGGACAAAAGTGTGGGAGTCCAGACAAGAACACAGCTTGCTGAACAGACAGAAGAAGTATACCTAGCCATGATATCTCAAATAGAGCCAAAGAAGTTCGAAGAAGCCATCAAATACAAAAACTGGGTAAATGATATGAATGAAGAACTGGACCAAATTGAGAAGAACAATACCTAGGAATTAATTCCAAGACCCACTGGGAAAAATGTCATCGGCACAAAATGGATATTCAAGAATAAGATGAATGAACAAGGGCAGGTAATCAGAAATAAAGCCAGACTTGTATGCAAGGGATATTCACAAATTGAAGGACTTGATTATGATGAAACCTTTGCCCCTGTAGCCAGGATGGAAGCAATCAGAATGTTTTTGGCCTTTGCATGCTATCATGATTTTAGGGTATATCAAATGGATGTGAAGTCCGCCTTCCTGAATGGAGATTTAGAGGAAGAAGTCTACATGGAACAACCTGAAGGATTCTCATTAACAGAGAAACATGACTTTGTGTGCAGATTAAAGAAAGCCTTATATGGTCTAAAACAAGCTCCTCGTGCATGGTATTCAAGGCTGGACAAATACTTGCAAAAACAAGGGTTTAAGAAAGGAGGAGTAAACAACAATTTGTACATAAAGGCTAATGAAGATGAACTCTTAATTGTAATAGTATATGTAGATGACATCATGTTTGGTAGCAACAAAGATGAGTTAGCAAAAGGATTTGCTGAAGAAATGAAATCAAAATTTGAGATGTCAATGATTGGAGAGCTCACCTTCTATTTAGGACTTCAAATTCAACAAAAGAACACTGGAATATTCATTTCGCAAGAAAAATACTTAAGAGAAATGTTGAAAAGGTTTCAAATGGAAGACTACAAACCTGTGTCAACTCCCATGATCACTGGATGCAAACTATGTGCTAATGATGGATCAATAGATGTAGATCAAAAACTTTACAGATCCATGATAGGAAGTCTACTATATCTAACTGCTTCTAGACCAGACATTATGTTGGTAGTAGGACTTGTAGCAAGATATCAAGCAGCACCAAAACAAAATCACTTACTTGCAATCAAGAGAATATTTAGATATCTACAAGGAACCTCACATTATGGCCTATGGTATCCAAAAGGAAAAATTTTCACACTGACAGCATACACAGATGTAGATTGGGCCAGTTGCGTGGATGACAGGAAAAACACAAGTGGAGGTGATTTTTATTTGGGAAAAAGTATGGTGGCATGGCTAAGCAAGAAGCAAACTTCTATCTCTTTATCTACAATAGAAGCAGAATAAATAGCAGGAGCAGCATGTTGCACACAAATAATGTGGATGAAACAAACTCTCCAAGACATGAAGGTAAGCATTGATGAACCCATTTCTATCAAATGTGACAATACAAGTGCAATAAGTATATATAAAAATCCTGTACTTCATTCAAAAACAAAGCACATCCTAATAAAGTACCACTTCCTCAGAGAACAAGTAGCACAGAAATTAGTAAAGTTGAAATATGTACCAACCAAGGAACGAACAACAGACATATTCACAAAACCTCTTGCTAAAGAACCATTCGAATATCTAAGATACAAACTAGGGGTAGTGTCTACAGATGTTACTCTCTAACATGATCAGAAATTAAAAAAAAAAAAACACACACACACACACACACAAGGAACAGGACTAGCGCAAAAGACAAGTGATAGTCAATATCAAACAAGAAAGCATCATTCCAGGGGGAGAGAAGTCAATAAAAAATGTCACAAAAGAGCTAGAGCAATCAAGTAGTGCATGGAACAGGTCCTCAAGATCAGAGTATTATGAAAATATAGAAACCACACTGGGAAAAGTGCAACCCTTTTCCATTGATGTCAAATGGGGAGGAAAATCAAGAAAAATAACAAAGGATCTTTTGTAAAGCAGGCAGAGGAAGAAAGACAAGATACTTCTCAGAATGAAAGGAGGAGGAAGTCCTGAAGGAAGTATGGGAGTATTGGTGGATGTGTTGCCATCAATGCCAAAGGGGGAGACTGTGTGAAATATTGTCATTGATGACAAAGGAGCTCAGGAGAGATCGACGCATGCAAAATGTGAAATAACCAAAAGAACATGCTCAGGAGAGATTCATATAAGTAGCAAAGAAGCATAGGCAACATAGGCAACAGAGGCAGCGAAGGCATCAGTTGAACAACGAAGGCAGTAGAGGCAGCGAAGGCTAAACCTCGTGCACATCTTATGAGTGTGGTTAACGTTGATCTGGGATCAATGGTACTGCGGGGGCACAAACACCCCGATGGTTAACCCAAGGGGGTGCCTCAATAGTTGACCCACCCATCGGGTGTTGATCGCAGATTGACAGTTGTCATTCGCTACAGTAGCACATGCCTGGTGACCATTCTGTACTAAGGAATGCCTCCGCAGTGCTGTGAACTAGGACCTGCTTTCCTAAAGCCCAAAAGTGCAGTCATGGACTGAAGTGATCAACGGATGATATTAAAGGAGATTGACGGTAGAGATTATATCGCAATCAAGTGGGACCCGATCGCATATCGGACATCACAAGCTCAGGAGAATAAGCACTTGAGAATTGGGTTGAATCGCCGAAGCACGAAGTGCGATAATGAAGTGGTGATGCAAAGTTGTGATGCGAAGGGACACGTGGCGGCACAACGCAATATCGCACATCGGCGATGTGAAGTTCATCGCATACCGCGAAGTGGCGATGCGATGCGAAGTTCATCGCATATCGCAATCAGGGCAGGAGGAATATCGCATAATGGGAGATCAGATGGACGAAGACACATTGGGTAACAGGATTCGCTGAAGTGCTATAAAGAGAGTGGACACGATACAGATCGAAGCTGAAACCTAAAGCATTTCAAGTTCGAAAGTATGGGATTTCCCGTTGTTAAATCACATCGGAGAACAAAGGAGCATTAGAACATAAAACGTTAAAACCTGCGGGTAAGCGAAATGCGATGCACTATGATTGGTCATTGCGTTGTGGGACCCTTCAACCAAAGTTAAATCCGAGGCTAAGTGTTTTATGAAGAAAACCATGGAAGCGGAGGTCGACTCAGGTTACAAAGGAAAGACCTGAAAATATGAAAAAGGACCTGGAGCATGAGCAGAACAGTGTGATGAAGGATTGACCGTAGAGGCATGTAAATCATCAGCAATGGTAAAACGATACGTGGAACCAGAAACGGCAAATAAGCAGAACAATGAAGGCAGGATTACAAAACCGGTAAGTGTTTGTTGCACCGCTTTTTGAAGATAAGTGGTAAAAGGTGAAACGAACGAGATAGCGTTAAGAGGGTGACGCGTGGCATTCTAAAACCACCTATTTCGCGTAGGTTGGGAACAATTAAATAACATGAAATTTGGTGTGCAAATTCCGTCGGATTGGGAAGTTAAAATAGGCGGAGTGCGATGACCGTCCGATTGATGAAAGGTTGATATGCATGTGAACGCAACACAAAAGACACAGGTAACGGAAGAAACATAACTGTTATGCAACAGAGCTAGAATATAATAGCAGAAACTAAAAATACAACGACAACAACAGAAAAGACAAATATATGGCGAACCAAGAGCTGAAAGGGCTGAATTGAAATATTATTGTATCTGCAAATGTAAATGGTTTAATTATTTTTATTGTATGTGATGCAAAGGCAAGTCTCCGTAGGCAAAGAAAAACTCCAATTTAATTCTGAAATGAGTAGACAATGTTGTAACCTCCTGAAATGATGAGCAAGAAAATGAGATGGTGGAAGGCAAAGAGTCGTGCCTGTTTACTTCATATTCCCTATAGAATGCAAACAGTCAAAAAGATATCTATATAAAACATGTAATAATGGTATGCATAGAGAGGTTAGAGAGTGTAAGAAGAAGAAGGAGCAGAGAGAGGAGTTGTGAAGATCCAGAGATGATATAAAACAAATTTGAAGGCTGGAAGGACATCAGCAAAAAGAAGGAGAAAAACAGACCTGATATCCAGGTACATCAGCATAAGATTTTATTGTACAGTAGGAAGTTGGTGCTTCCATATCAAGTTGTAGCTTGATAGATGTCCAGTTGTAGCTGGTTGAGGTAGGAGCCTCCTGTAGGTTGTAGCCTGTAGAAAATAGATGGGAGTTGGAGCTTCCTTGCAAGTTGTAGCTTGCGGAATTGAGGTAGTAGACTCCTGTAGGTTGGAGCCTACAGAAAATCAGTGGTGAGAGGGAATTGAAGCTTGCCTTTGCACCACAACAATAGTAATATGTGGTTTTCTCCCTTATGGGTTTCCACTTATATCTGTTGTCTATGTGCATGATGATTATGTGTTTTTATTCTGTATTTAATCTACTTAATACCTGCTGCTCACTTATTAAGATTTTTGTTCCACTGTATATTAAGTTGATCACGAAATGAGGATGTAAATAAGTGTAAAAGAAAGTTTTACAAGACCATGGTAATATTAAGGCGATTCACCCCCTCTCGATTTAGCTGAGTTCAACAAACAAGGTCCAAAAAATTTGAATTTTTAGTTTTTTGGTAAAATTTACTATTTTTAGACATTGTGGGGATCATTTTCAGTATTTTCAGTTTGTTGATCTGTTATCATTTTACTGCTGTTATAAACTTATAAGTTCTGAAAATTACTGAATCAAACTCTCCTAAAGTCTTAAAATTAAAATTTTCAAGTTTTAATATATTTTTCCTATTTCTGGAAGTATTTGACAGTTATTTTGGACAGTTTTATCTTGCTGATCTGTCACTCTTTCACTACTGAAATAAAAATATCAGATTGAAATTTCACTTAATCAAGCCCTAAAAATTGATTTTTCTTCAAGTTCATCAATTTTTACTATTTTTAGTCATTTTGGGCATTGGTGTCAGCATCGTTTGTTTGCTGATCTATGGTTTAAATTACTGCTACAATTTATATTTCAGATCTGAAATCTTGCTAAGGAATATATTCTAAGTTTGACTATAGGTTTCTGAATTGGAATTATTTGGAATATCATAAATTCAGAAATTTTGGAAATATCTGGCATTTAAATTTGATGGTACTCTCATGATAACATTTTTGTTTGAAATTTAAATGGTTGGTGATTAGCTGTGGTTGGTGATCATTGAACTATTTTCAATTGTGATTTTAAATTACTTGAAATCGGTAGTTAATTGTTTAAATCAACTTTGGGAATATTTCAAGTGATGATAAATTGCGTAACTTCATCAAACATTGTTAATGCGTAATTGTGAGGGTGTTTTATTGAATATCATTGTGGTTGATTGATTTTCATAGCAGCAGTTACATATCAATTACTTGATCTTAAATTTATAATGAGATATTTTGACTCCATAAGCTATTGGTTTTAAAGTTTCAAATTTAATTGGATCTGTAAAATCTCGTAAATCTTAACAAGTATTTGGTTATCTAGCTGTGTCTCCTGAATTGGTTGGTTTCCAACCAGTTCTCCTTCATTTTCGTTAGGGCCTACCTCCCTTAGCTCGCAAGGAGACTGCTTAGATAGAGAGATTGGGGATCAGGGTGACAGCCCCGGTACGGCGTTAATAGGTGCCTAGACATTCGTGACGGCAACACACGTTTTTCATGTATTTCTCATTTTTCGTGTAGGTTTGGGACATAGGAAAGTATGTAACATGGGTAATCCTTGGATGAGGAATTAAATTCTTCATCCAACGAGTACTCCCACTCGAAATTTGAGTAAACACTTACGGAGATAAGTTGAAAATACGAGTTGAAAAAGTAGTTTTATTATTTTATTATTTTTACTTTTCTTTTTTCCCTCTAAAATTTGATGATGTAATCTAATCTTATTTTATTATTTCTACTATTATTTTATAATTTCCTTAAGAGGTCCATTTTAGACCTCAAAATTCCCCTAATGAGTTTCCTACACCTATTGGCTTGCTAAAGCCATTTTTCAAATGATGGCTTCTCTGTTGGCTATAATTTTTGGGTTAACATACGATTCAATGATGGACGAGACTATGTTCATGACTCTCAGGCTTATAATGTCAAATTTGAATGAATTAACCTTACATTTCCCTAAAAATTTAACCATAAGTGTAATTTTGGACCTCAACACAATAATTCCCTTCAAAGCCTATAGGCACTAAACTTACTTAAGACACTTGGTCCTGTTCAAATATCTTGCATATTTTATGTCCACACCACCAATAGAGGGGAATAAGGATGAGGAAGGAAAGGAAAAGGTTGTTTATAATTGGACTAATAATTCATACCCAATATGAACCCCAAGGGGCTATATTCAATATATTGATCATTCTTCTTTCTACCTCTGGATAAATTTATTGGAGGAGATCCCAGAAAAAATATCATAGGAAGCTGGAAGAAATTTGTGGTTAAATGAGGGAGATAATATCAGGGACTAGTTCCTTTTTCCTAACTATTTGGTAATTAGAATCTATGGCTTTGATAAAGAGCCATACCCTATTCCGAAATTTATAACTCCACTGATATTTTCATATGAAGTGCTGAGGTAGAGACTATATGTAAATTAATTTCATATTATTTTCCAAAACAAAAAGCCATTTTTCGGTTTTCCTTATGAAGTTTTCTCCTTGAATGCTATACATAAATGATTATTGATATATTTGAAAAGGAATTATCATCTTTTGTTTTGGTAGTTGATGTTTTTTGGAAGTATGAACTGTGTGGTATCATTTCTAACTTAAGGAAAGAAGCTGGTATGTCTCCTTACATTCATGAGCCCATATTAGAAATTGAAAAAATGGCTAATGTTTTTCCTTTGCCTCAAAATAGAAAATATCAAATAAATGTGAAGGTGGCCACATAGTGAGGTAAACGTGATACAAAAAGAGGGAGAAATAGAAAAAGCCAATATTCCCGAAATGGTTCAAGCCAAAGATGTAGAACTTGGCCAACCCTTGATGATGCAGGAGCATCAGGCCATAATTAAAACTTAATGATATGAAGGGTGAAACATGGACAATCATTGTAAAAGGGGAAATTTTTTTTAAACAGAGCTCAATTGATGGAATTAATAAGTCTCTAGAAGACTTGATTAGAATGTAATTATCTGCCACGTATGCGAATAGAGAGATTTAGGGGTTTGGTTGAGCGATTGTGGGAGAAACTCATGGATCTTAAGCGATCCACTCCCTTTGTAATTCTTTTATAAGCGAGTGTGTTGTGTGAAAGAGGAGATAGTATAAAGTACGCAATGTATCCATCGGGGCATTAGTGTGATTCAGGCGCCGAGGCCTTAGCTTGTAATTGAGTTCTAAATATAAGTGAATTTGTGTAATGCTATATATCTGGATTTGTTTGTATCTGTGTGTTTTATATATGTGTGTGCTTTATTTTAATGAATAGACTGATTGAGCGAGGGACAAAGTTCCTATGAACTTCACATAGACAGAATATGGCAGAGACAGATTGATTTAAATGCAAATTCCACAGATAAGCGAACGGGAGAACCGTTGGATCTAAGAACAAATCAACGGTGGAGAGTTTAAGTTGCAGCCAGAGCGACTGTGCAACATCACATCGGGAATTGTTTAAATTAAATATGAATATTTCGCAAGTTAAAATATTTAACTCGCGATGCGACAAGGACGAGACATGTGGTGATCGAGGTCTGAGCGATATCACACATCGCATTACATAGCGTTTACCTTTTGAGATTTCGCAAGTAAAATGGAATAGTTGCGATGCGAAATCAGGAGGACACGTGCCGACTTAGCGCTATTTCGCACTTCGTGGGAAATAAGTGTTATGGCGAACCACGAAATGTTAAATGTCGCGAAATGCGAAATTTATATGTTGCGATTTGCAAAATGTTAATTGTCGCGCATTGCAAAATGTATATGTTGCGATTTGTGAAAAGAAGTTAAGTTTGTGAAGTTGAGAATTGTAATAAAGTCAATCTGCGCTAAGGGTTTTTGGCAGTAAAGTGATATATGTTATATAGCGGTTGCGATTGAGTTTTGTTTTATTGTGAAGTCTGCGGTTAAAAAGCTTCCGACTGTTTATGTGGGCCATAACCCACAGATCCACGAATTGGGAAAAATCTCAGTTTTGCTGCCTCACTTGACATTATCACCAATTAACACTCTGAAGAGAAAAAATTACACGTTACATTTGGAAAGGACAAAACACATAGCAAAGGAAAGAAAAGATGAAGAGGACAAGTTTGAAGTTTTTGAAAGAATGACATAATAAATATCCAAATAAATCCAACAAACACCTGAGGAATCACAACCAAAAGATTCAAGAGAATAGGTGTTGACAAGAAAAAATAGTTTTATTAAAGAAAAGGTTGGGGAAAATATGGGGAAAGATCCGACGCTCTTACCACAAGAAGCAAAAGTGCTAGAAGAGATCACACCTGGAGAAATGTCTCCTACTACAAGTCCTATATTTATATCCTCAATCAATTTTGAAGATAACATGTTCAATCTCACTGTGACATATGCAAAGGTAGATGATAATACAATATTATTGGGTTCCAGAGCATCTTCCTTGACTATCAATTTGAGTAAGTTGACTGACTTCGACATCATAAATTGGCATAGAGAAACTGGAGAAGTTGTATCCAAGAGTCTATTAGATTCAACTGCTATTAACAAGAAGCTGAAATCCATGCTTGCTAAGGTCACATAACATCTCTACAATGCACGAGTGGCACTGAGAACTAAAGTTAACTAGATAAAAGAGTTTGAAGACAAGATAATAAAGTAATCAGGTAAAAAAAAAATGGAAACTCTGTCAGAAAACTATTGGAAGAAACAAATAAATAATTAAAAATCCTAAGGGTAGCTTCCCATATCCCTGACTATGATGCAACTAGTTTAATACAAGATTTTGAAAGAAAGGAAGAAATTGAGAGAAAATTGCAAGAAATGCAAAGGGCCCTTGAAATTAAAGAGATTCAAGTCAATGAATAGGAGGAAAAAATATGGACCCTCAACAAGGAATTTTAAGAGAGAGAAATAAAACATCTTCACACAATTTAAGAATATAAAAATGCTATAGATCATGCTCTAGAGACAACTACAGTAAGAGCAATAAATTCAAACAAACTAAAACTCTTCGAACTTAAAAATTCATACCTAAAAGAAAAGATTAAAGAGTTGTAGTATGAAAGGGAACATATTGAAAGATGATGGTCATGTCAAGTGTAAATAAAGGTTGAGACCATTATGAAAATACAAAACGCTCTTAAGGCAAAGAAAAATGAGGTTAAATACCTTTAGGAGATCATAAAGATTACTTCAGCAGACAAACAACTTTTGATGGAAGCTAAGGAACATATATGGGAACATATCAACCAAAATATCTTGCAACTCAGGTCATATGTTAAGATCCTATCATATTGCGAGAAATAATAATGAAAAATGCCAACATTGATGTCAAAAATGATACTCCCCAACTAGAGGAATGATTGAAGGATTTTGATAAACTTATTTACTTCTTCAATTCACTGGAAGAAGAGACGATCAAGGATAAATACATACCCACTAGAGACAAATGTATTTTCACCCTCTCCATGGTAAAGGAGAAGAAAAAATGTCGCTTATAAATGAAAGATGAGTTCCAGAAGGCCATGAATATCATCAACGATTTGAGAGTTGAATGGAATATTTGGAAAGATTTGGCATTCCTTCCTTCTAGGGAAATGAAAATTGGCTAAATTCAAAGGAAGAATTTCAAGATAAATTAGAGGATACTCAATAGGATTTAGGATGCCTCTCAACCATTAGTGAAGGGGATATGTCTCTGCCACTAGTGATAAATTCACTATGCAGATATTTCAATATATCCACGACATTGGATAAGTTAATACAAGGCCTTCCCTCCACTTGTTATTAGCTTAAGTATCATTTAATCCTAGTTGTATCCAAGTTCAAAAAAGTGTTATGGTTGTAATTTCGGGTTAGATTTCCACAGTAAGGAAGCACTTAAAATTGTGGGTTGTCTTAGAAGAAGCTTCTACCCCCACGTAGACGGTTCCTCCGCTGGAGTACCAAGTGCAATATTAAGAAGAATGAGAAGAAGACATTGTCATGACCGTCTTTCTTAAACCAAAGATGAAAAATTCTAAGGAGCCTTAGGACACATCACTAAATTCCACGTCAAAGAAGTCAAAAAAGAAACTAATCAATCTGCTAAAGGAAAAAAATTCCCAAAGGAGATAATTGTGCTAGTTTATTTAATTTTACAGTTATTTTTCGTTTAAATACAATTATTTTAAGGAAATTAAGTTAATTCTGTATAAATAACCTCGTTTCTAATTTTTTAGGGGGTCAATTGTCGATGAAATAAACTTATTTTTTAAAGTATAAGGTCCGATCTCACTTGCTGCACCAACCTGATCTCATGTTTTTTGAATTTTTATTAGTATAAGTCCATACATATGCCATGATTTTTTTGTTTTACATGTTAAATTTGTTATTTTCTACTCAGAACAAGAAGATGACTTATTGATATTGACTTGAGCAAGAATTTAAGTGGATGATGATTATCTAATTCGGATTTTCCTGGTTTTATATTGCCTTGGATATTACGATCAAATGGATATTTGATAGATAAGATAAGTGCTTGAAGCTTTGTTGGTTACAGGTTCCCTGCGGTTACTTTAGTAGCATAATTTTATTTATTTATTTATTTTTTCTATGGTTACATTGTAGTTCTTGTAATAATGTTAATATGTTGACATGATCATAATTTAATGTTTTTGTAGATTATGGGTTCAATTATTATTAGAAGTTTTTGGATTCATTATACTTATTTTGGATATTAATTTGTAGGGAAGCAATACTTAATATTGTGTATTTCATTTGACTATTTTAGATGAGTTGTTGAATTCACAGTTTAGACTTTGTTAATATTTTTGTTTTATCTCCCATTGTGTTTTCTCATTAAACTGATTTATGATTTAGTGTTTATTATAATGGTGTGCCATTCGTTGGAATATCCGTATATATTTATGAAAAATCTAAGATCCCATTAGGAGAATCAATTTCTTACACCTATAATATAAGTTAAATATAAATTTAACATGTTAACATTAGCCTGGTCAAATAATAAAGGTATAATACAATATAACATAGATATAAATATAGGGAATACCCCCTTAGGCTATAAGAGACCAAATAGATAGATTGAAGTGGGAGGACCTAGTCCTCAATGAATGGAATTTTAGTTGTTCCTCAATTGCCATAATATTTAAGGAACTAATATTCTTCTAGCGCCGTTGCCAAGGATGACCAATGAAATATTCTTAATGAGTTGTATCTTTTTACTTTGCAGATTTCTAAAACTCAGGAAGAGCTTGGGAGGAACTGGGAAGTTTTAGTCCAAGAGGATGAGCGAGCACAACCTAACCCAAACCTCTCACAACGACAAGAAAGAGCATGACAATGATTTCGCTAATGAAGATGAATATTCACAACATAATTAACTGCTCCAAATAAGTATGCTCTTATATGTTTTAATAAAAAGCATGATATTTGATGACTCCAAACTGGATAGCCCTAAACGAATTACTAGGTCTACTATGATCTCACCTATTCATTTCCCAAAGGCCCAAAATTTTTAGTAGCTGGTTCGAATATAAGAAAATGAAAAGAGGATATGTGGAAAGCACATTATAAATCACCAAACCCTAGGAAGAAATAAAAACTTCAGCCCTTGATTCATACTCAAGAATATGAAGAAATATATAGTTCATCAGAGACCCAATGCAAATCCAATAGAGAATCTGGCTTTCTTTCACCTCCAAAGGTTAGCCCCCCATATTCCCCTTATCATTCACTACCAATATATCCTCCTTCTCCCCCCATCATGAATGCATGTGTTAACATTTGCTATCACCCTTGAATTTGGGAAGCCAGTTGCATGACATATCTGAAAAATATGATAATAAATTTCCATGATTTGATAATGAAGGAGAGCATACGACAGAAGAACATGTTGTTAAATTATAGGATTATTGTGAGAACCTTAGGGCTAAGTATGTTGACATCTGCATGAGGCTAAATTATATAGAGCTTAGAGGGTGACACACATAAGTGGTTTAGAACCTTACCTCAAAACTCCATCAACATGATAGAGCAGTTAGTCAAGCTATTTCTAAAAAAATTTAGCATAAAAAAAAGAAACTAGTTATGGGTAATCGAGTTCAGGGCCTTGAAACTCAAACCTGATGAATCCATCAATGAATTTAATAAAATGTTTAACAAATGTTACCACTAGTTACCCAATGACATAAAACCTTCATATACTACCACTCTAGTGGCATACTCAACTTCCCTTGTCTCTGATCTTTCAATGATGTTGAGAGAAAGAAAGCATACTACCCTATTAAATGGCCATAATAAGGAATGCACTTGCGAGGAGAATTTAATAGCCACCGACAAACATAAGGTTAATCAAGATAAAATCGAAGGTAAGAAAAAAAATGTTGACATCGTTCTTGAAACTCTAGGCATCAAAGTGTCTCAGGAGCATAAGATAAATGAGATGGATAAAATTATTAAATCACTATCCAATAAGTTCCAAAAAAATGAAGTTGGGAATAGGGCCCAAGCTCCGGTACCACAAAACCGGCCCCCTCAAATTTTTTCTGCAAAATGTACCAAATAGAAATCCAAACCAACCTGTTGTTGCTCCGATCAACACTCTCCAAATTTTTTCTCACACTTGAATTTTGGCACCTACTAAGGATCTTATGTTTTTTCGTCTTATGGTTACTCCATGGTCATTTGTTGCTTTATAAAGCACTTATATTTTTCCTAGTTTTAAACTGTCAAGTTAGTTGCACACACATGCTTAATATTTTACAAGTTCATGTGAACACTTCCTTTATGCAAGCTTGGATAGGCATAGAACCATCCATCAAGACAGTGCCTAAGCAATTTTCAACTCATTTCAACAGTTGGTGCATATTTTTATTGGCAGTCCCTCTCACTTTGTTTCTTTTGTACTTCTATTTTGGTGAGTTTTCTCAACTGTTGTCTTTTGCACATTTTCACTTTCACAAGTGTCTCTTTGACATTCATGACTGTATTTTTTACTTGATTTTACTTTAATAAGTGTAGTTTTCATGTTATATTCGCTATGACATGTGTCACTTTTAATTTTGTTCACATTTTGCAAGTGTCATATTCATGTTTTTCTCCCGTCGCAAGTGTCACTTTTGTGTTTTCACTCCTGCATGTGTCACACCTTTGTGTATCACCAAAGTTAGTTCTGGCGCACTCTTCTGCAATATATGGTATTAAATATCATTAGAATATGCACTAAACACATTCTTGCAACTTAGCTTACCTTTTGGCCACAATCGTCATTTCTATCATAGCTTGTGTTCTAAGGTTGCAATGCCTTGTTTCAACTATCACACTTAGAAATAGGTGTCGATTTGCTATTATTTTAAGTTGTAACTATTGTTCATGAATGCTATGAATTACATTGAATTTTATTGATGGAATTTATATGTGTGACCTATGTTTGATTCGTGTTAGGATGCATTTCTTTCTACTACTCTGATGGTCCCCAACTTATCCATTATGAGAGCTCTTCTTGGTCCTTCATCCCAATGCAAGTTCTAAAGGCATTAATCCTCTTAATAGGTGATAAGTGAAACTTATTCATGAGCCTCATTGACATATCTTTCCTCCCATACTTCTGCACTAAGTATTTTATAATGTCTCCTCCCTCTCACAGTGCATTAGTACTTCCCAAGGATAAGTCACTTAGCCTTGCGCTGCCTCTATCAGTGAAAAACACATTCCAAATGAAAAATTATCCATTTTTGGAGAGAAATATGCCCTTCCAAGCATGAGCGCAATCAAAACAATGAAGCATAATTGAGACAAAAAATAACACTTCAAACGCTTAGTGAAAAAACACTCTTCATAAGAACAAGTACCTTCTAACCTCTAAAAAGTGTACTCTGGAAAAAAAGGGTCGGGTGAAAATGTGAAGCTGGGTTACACTTTTTTCCTTTTTTTGAGAAAAAAATTTCATTTTTTTCGGTTCTTCAACTTTCTGCAAACTATAACAATTTTTCTATGTAGAATTTCATTTTGCGATAAAAATAAAAGTTGTGAGAAATTTTGTTAGCTTTCTATTACTTATTTTTTTAAATTTTTTTATGCAGATTTGATATGTCAACTTAGTGTTTCTTTGAGTGTGTGTTTCTTAACAATCAAAGGATTCATAAAAAGTCATGTTATGACGCAATGTTGTATTCATTGAAAATTTGTGTTTTTGAGAAAACAAAATGTGTTACAACAATCTAGACAGAGTCTACTTTGGTTTTGTCATATTTACAAAGCCAGTGGATGCATATCATAATTACTAGAATTTTTTGAATTGGTCCAATACGAAAAACTGCGTATTTTGGATATGTTTCGCGACACAAGAAATTTCTTAACATATAAGTTATAAACTAAAAATCTAAAAGCTACCCATTAGAGACGACGAACCAATGTAATGCCCCATAATTTTTTCAATTTTTTTTACAATGTATTTTGAGAGATACAAAATTTTGATTTCACTGAATCACAATGACCCTCAGAAATTGTTTGCACCCATTTTATTAGAAAAATAATTAAAATTAGTAAACGTTTATGAAATTCCATAAAAGTTATATTTCTTGAAAGTAGATTCAATTATGAAAATGCTTGTCTTGGTTCCGACAGTTAATTAACAACCTTTCATGGAGTTTAATCAGCCCAAAGTTGCAAAAACGTATTCAGAGCCTAGTTTTTGCGTAACTGGTGACGCATTAGTTCGGCCGAACTTTGATTAAAAGTTCGGCCGAACTATGTTTTGCGCCGACGGCTCGTTAAGTCTAACAACTTAATAGTTCGGCTGAACTTTTAATCAAAATTTTGGCCGAACTATTGTATAACTTTCTGTCGGCCGGAAATTTTTGCGGAGCCCCTACTAAAACACATTTCGCGGTAATATAAATTTCCGCGAAATCATTCACAATTTTCGCACATTTCACACATTTCATCTGATTTTACAAAGATCTTGGTTTGGGTTTAAAAACTTTTCTTCAAAGTTTGGATTTAAGAGAATTTCTTGGAAGCAAACTGATTTTACAAAGAATTGTTTTGGGTTTAAAGAATTTTTTTGGAAGACATTTCTTGGAGGCGGCCTGATTTTGCAAAAAATTGTTTTGAACTTAAAAAATTTTCTTGGACGTACATTCAAAAGACATTTCTTGGAGGTATGTACGTGTTTTGAGTTGAAGTAAATCTTTTGAGCTTCGTTTCATTTTTATAAGACATTTTTCTCTCGAATTTTTTAAAGTAAGTGTTTTGGATTGGAGTATGTATATTTTGCAAAAAATTTAAACTGAATTTTTTAAAATTAAATCTTTTGTGATATTTTTTGTAATCGAGTTATTGTCTAATTTTTTGAAGGAAATTTTTTGAACTTCATACCCTATTATCATGGGAAATCAAAGAACTTGTGCGAGAAAATATGATCGAAAAAGAGACCCTGAGGAACGTAGAGAAGAGACCGAGACAATCTCGCAAAAGAAAGTTAGAAGCCCTCTCAAATATTGAAGAGGAAAATCAACCTCAAACAGAAATTGAAGCAGGTATGTAAATGTAAATATTATGATCTATTGATATATTTAAAATTTTCCTAATGTAAAATGTGAAGCTTAATTTTTATTTGATGAACTAATTTGAAAAATATTTTGTTTAATGTAAACAGATAGAGATATTCTTCAAAATATTGAAAAAGAAAATCAACCTCAAGCAGAAATTGAAGCAGGTATGTAAATGTAAATATTATGATCTATTGATATATTTAAAATTTTCCTAATGTAAAATGTGAAGCTTAATTTTTATTTGATGAACTAATTTGAAAAATATTTTGTTTAATGTAAACAGATAGAGATATTCCTCAAAATATTGAAGAAGAAAATCAACCTCAAGCAAAAATTGAAGCAGGTATGTAAATGTAAATATTATGATCTATTGATATATTTAAAATTTTCTTAATGTAAAATGTGAAGCTTAATTTTTATTTGATGAACTAATTTGAAAAATATTTTGTTTAATGTAAACAGACAGAGATATTCCTCAAAATATTGAACAAGAAAATGAACCTCAAGCAGAAATTGAAACAGGTATGTAAATGTAAATATTATGATCTATTGATATATTTAAAATTTTCCTAATGTAAATCGTGAAGCTTGATTTTTATTTGATGAACTAATTTGAAAAATATTTTGTTTAATGTAAACAGATAGAGATATTCCTCAAAACATTGATGATGAGATACAAGGTATGCACACACACACACACACACACATATATATATATATTAAACACATGCACATATCATTGAAATTATAGATATATTTATTAATTTAGTTATTTATTGAATATGTACTTTTTTTTCGAATATGTACACATGAAATCACTATCGATAATGAGATGTTAGAAAATGTTGACACTCACACATATGGAGATAAAAAACCTGGTCATGTTATACGATATCGTGTTAACTGCATTTTTGAAAAGTATTTCTTAAATGAGTGGGTGACAGTTTAGGCTCAAATGTTGAAAGGTCTCCTATCATTAAGGAAATTAAAAGAAGCTACGACACTATTGGGTATTCGAAAATCAACCAAAGATAAAAAAATGAAGGAAGATGTGATAAAAAATATGAGTAGTGCTATAAAGTCAATTAAGAGATCTAGAGAGAAAGATGTTTCAATTGTATGTAGAGGAATACAGATGGCAATGGTTTCATCAAGTACTCAAGAGAATCGTTTGGTAACATCTATGGCACGAGCACTGGGAACCTCGCGAAATTTTTTTCACAAACATCGGAAATTTCGGCTGCAAATAGATGTAAATGATGAACTCGCTTGTTGAAGAGCTATTTGTAGGCAACCATACAAAGATAGACTTGGAGAAAATGTTAAAAAAATAATATATGAATATTGGAAGAACAATTCGCGTGTTTCGCCAACTGCAAGGCATGTGATGCGAAGAAGAATAGCACGAAATCAGTACGAAGAACATGAAAAATATTTCTTGGAAACCACTCAAATAGAGTTATTCAACAAATTCAAAGAAGAGAATAGTCAAATTCTTGTTTCACTCTGTGCTTTTGTTCAACAAAAACCATGGTATGTAAAACCTATCACCGTACACGACACTTGTTGTTGTCATTATCATGTGGAATTTGAGTTATATTATGACAAATTCCTTGATTTCGGTAGAAAATTATGGACGGATTCACCTCCTCCTTCCACTATCCGTGATTTCATATCTCAAATTCTATGTGAAAGAGAAAGCGATGAACTATTTTACAAAAAGAAATGTGTTGGTGGTAAAAAATGCGATGATTGTGGAAATATGACTAAATTTCAAAACAAATATCGTATTGATATAAATGATCAATCATTGTCCAACATGAAAGTAAAATGGAAAAGATATGAATATATTGATACATCGATTCAAGGTGAAAATATTGTTAAAAGAATTGAATTACTAGAAGACGAAATTTTTCTGATAGACTTTTTGAGAAAGTTTGAGGCAGAAATTTACAAATACACCAAGCATTCCCATAGAGCTCGATGGCAAGACTTGCAATTCAAAAAATCTCGTGAAGTTTTTCCACCAGGGACCATTTTGTCAGTGATTGATTTTGCAGAAAACTACACATTTGTTCCACAAAAAGAAATTCGGAGTGAATACTATCACTCTGACCAAGTCTCCATGCTCGTCCATATTCTATATAGACATGCTGAACAAAATGTCGATCATATAGAAAGCACGAGTGAAAATCGACATATCATTAAAGAATATCACTTTTATATCAGTGATGATCATACACATGATACATGTTTTGTACAACATTGTTTTGGAAAAATTTATGATTCATTGAAAAATCATGGAATAACATTCAATGAACATTGGATATGGTCAGACGGATGCACAGGTCAATTCAAATCTGCACGATCATTCTTTTGGTTGTGTTGTCTTCATAAGAAAACCTGCATTAAACATTGTTGGAATTTCTTTGAGACTGGCCATGGAAAATGAGAACATGACGGTGCAGGAGCATGCCTAAAACGAGTACTTTGAAGATATCAAATGAACCACTCTGCAAGCTGACTTGTGAACGCTGAAGAAATTGTTCAACGGTGCATCGCTTCTCTAAGCCATGAGAGAAACCTATCAAGAGAAGTGCGAAGGTACATTCAATTTAATTTATATTGGAAATCTAATTTTAAACATTGTACATTTATCATGCAATGATTATCTTTGATTGTATTTTGATATCATATTTACAAATTCTTCTTCTAATTTTCCATATAAAGGTTTTTCTGGCATATTGGAATCAAAGACGTAGATAGATCAATTGGAAATGATGTTGAAACAATAAAAGGGACTCGAAAATTGCATTCAATTCAAACAAAGTCATCCAGAAATGTGTTTGCATTGGATAAAAGAAAATATTCTTGTTTTTGTGATGTTTGCATAGACAACACAAAATCCAATGACGTTTGTGAAAACAAAATGTATGTGAACGATTGGAAACATACAAAGCTAAATACAAAGGGAAAAATGTCTGTTGCAATGTTTGAAGAAATGCAATCAAAGGAAACTACAATATCATCCGATGGTGATAGAGTTTCTGATCTTGTTAGAGAAGGTGACATTTGAATTACTTTCTAATGATTTAAAAATCTAGAAATAAATTTAAATATGTATAATTTTGTTAAGTTTATTTTATTGTGCAGGAGATGTTTTTGCTGTAATTGCACCTATTGACAACGATGAAAATGTGTAGTATTATTTGATGCGTTGCACTGAACGAAAAATGAAATTATTACAAAACTATAATGATCACGGATTTCAATATGACAGAGGGTCTATTATACTGAAAGGTTATTTTTTTAGACAAACTAATCAAAGTGGAGACTTTGTTTACTTTGAAGACTATGAACCTGATTCCATAAGTTGTCAATATAGTCACTTGGTGTGTGCAACACGCATAAAGTTGATAGAAGTTCAATCAAAGAAAAAATCAAAAATTAAGAAATGGAAAATGTCAAAATCCGATCATGAACGGATAATTGAAGATGGAATTCCATTAGAATTTTTTTGAGTGAATTTTCCAACAATTTATTATTTTTGGATTAAATATGTTTTAGAACTTCCAGTACTCAGCTAAAAATTGAGCTTCTTATGTTATTTGTGCAAGTATTTGCACACATGTACAAATTGTTTTGGTACAAGCACGTGCTCTAGCATCAACTGAAAGTAGTTTTTCTATACATGTGCATTGATGAAAAATGTTATATATGTATTGGATATATATATATATATGTGTGTGTGTGTGTGTGTGTGTGTGTGTGTGTGTGTGTGTGTGTTCTAGAATGAAATTAATTGTTCTAGTTTTACTATGTGCATTGATGAAAAATTATTTACGTACTCAATATATATGTTCTAAAATGCAATTAACTGGAACTAGTTTTTCTATGTGCATTGATGAAAAACTAGTTGGATTTTCTGGTAAAAAGTATGGACACAATGTAAATAAATCATCTGCGGTATAGTTTTGTATGAAAATTCCTTTCAGACAAGAGACTCGAAGCAATTCTTCGACTTTTGGTGGGATTTGACCCACATCTCTAATCCTAATTGAAAATCTAGTACAAAATTTGCTTGTCCAATGGTCAGATATGTTCAATGTGCATTGATGAAAAATGTTACTTGTCTTGGATAGATATGTTCTAGAATGCACAATTAATTGTTCCAAGTAGTTTTTCTATGTGCATTAATGAAAAACTAGTTGGATTTTTTGGTAAAAAGTTTCCACAATGTAAATAAATCGACAAGGCTACCTATTTGAGTGCATTAACGACATTGACCCAAATTCAACAAACATATATATGTACTAAACTTATATTTCCAATCAAAATTAAAGGGATAATTTGTACATATATCTACTTCTTTAAACTCTTTTTTCAATTAGAGCTCAATTGATACATGGTTAGTTGCATTGAAAAGCTATGTTCTTCATATTGGAAATTTTTTCATTCAAACAAAACAAGATGGAGAGATCAAAAGCAATATTAAAATTCCAAATGTACTTCAACCATCCAAAAGGGATTTGTGCAACATTACTTGACATGCCATGCTAATTAAAGTGAAAAACTATCCAATAGAAACATTTAACATTATATACCACATATGCCAAATGTAGATTGAAACCATCCAAAACTTTAAAATTTTAAATTTTTTTGATAATATATCATGCAACATTAAAACATTAAACATCGCATGCGAAATGTAGATTGAAACCATTCAAAACTTGAGTTTAAAAAACTTTTTGATTATATATAGATCGTTACTTCACATGCCATGCCAATTATAGTTCAACTAGATCCAATAGAAACATTTAACATTATATACTACATGTGCCAAATGTAGATTGAAACCATCCAAAACTTTAAGTTTTAAAAACCTTTTGATTATATATCGTGCAACATTAAAACATTAAACATTTAAATTTCATTAAATATCACATGCGAAATGTAGATTGAAACCATCCAAAACTTGAGTTTTAAAAACTTCACATGCCATGCCAATTATAATTCAACTATTCAATAAAAACATTTAACATTAAATATCACATGCCAAATGTAGATTGAAACCATCCAAAACTTTTAACTTTTAATTTAACAAAAAAATATAGATCACAACATTACTTCACATGCCAAATGTACTCCAAGCATCCAAAACTTACATTTTAAAAACAAAAAAATTATAACACATGTCATTACATAACATGCCAAATGTAGTTCAAATGACAACATTAATTTATAGATGACAACATTACTTCACATTCACATGCCAAAAGTACTAAAACCATCCAAAAATTAAATAAAACAAATTATATTAACAATGTAATAAAATATGTCCAAAAATTGTAGATCTCACAAGTATCAAACTGTATCAAGTTTAACAAATTTTAAGACCATCTAAATCTTGAAATCAAATCTACAAATCATGTCCATCAAATAGAGACAGATCTAGCGTCTTTCCTATCAGGGTCTCAATCCGCGCCCTATCATGTGAAGCATCATGGGAAACCTACATACACAATGCACATGTACTTGAACATTAAAATTTGATATTTTAAAAATGAATGAGAATATATATATCTAGAACTTCATGTAAAAAACAAAATATAACAAAAAAATCATGCAATACCTCATAAGGTTCCCTCTCCATTTGATGAACAAGTTCTCCCATAGGAACATCTGCAGCAGTAAACTATACAATATACATGTACAGTTAAATATATATATATATATATATATATATATAAAATTTATATATAAATTAAAAACTTTCAAATGAAAATGCACGTGTACATATATAAACTTATTTTCAATAATATTAAAAAAAGGAACTAAAGACAACTTGTTCAAATGCTGTGGATGTTCCTATCTCCGTCGCTAGAGTCCGCGGATTAAAAAAATCTTCTATAGGAACCTAAATTCAAAAAATTTTAAATAACTCAAAATATAGATCTCTCTCTCTCTCTCTCTCTCTATATATATATATATATATCTCAATTTTTAATGGAACTTTTTGAGGTAGAATATATATATATAACTTTTAAACATAAATTTTAAACTTGTGAAAAATTGTCCATACTTGTGGCTCATCTCCCAAGGAAGTAGAAGGTACATCTCCCAAGGAAGAAGAAGGTACTACCATCCCAAAAACATCAGACGGAATCAGTACCTGTTAAATTTTTTTATCAAATTATATATATACATACATGTACATGTGTGGCAACAATTATTTATTTTAAAGTCACTTAAAAAACACTAACATTTGCCAACATATCTTGATGGTCAGACCCATCTGCATTGTTTGAACCAGAGGTCCCGAACGTGATATTAACATTTTCGTCACGCATCATGTGTGAGAACTGCAAATGGTGTTTTAACACATAATCATACATTTTTGTTAGATTAATGTACACATACAAATAAATGTATACATGTACATACACATGTATTTATTACAAATTGTACACATGTATATGTAAAAATAATTTCAAACCCTAAGGTCACTAACACATACCGTTCTGGTGCCCTCTTCCTCATGAAAAATTAGGTCTTGCAAACCATAGCGACAATTTTTTGCATATGTTCGGAGATCTTCAACATTCATGTTGTCAATCTCCTCATCTGTACAATAAACAAAATTTGCACGCGCATTTTCACGTGCTCTTTTTCGATTTAAACAAAGATCGACTCCACCCAATCTGCTATGAACATTGTCGATCATAACATCCCTTGCTTCTTGACTTATTTGAGAAGTCACATCCATCTCTGATCGCAGAGTTTCGACTCGAAACGGTCGACTCACCAATGGCGGCTCAGGGCGAGGCAAATCCACATCTCGCTTAGCGCCCTTATGGTCATATAATCGACCTTTCCCCGGGCCAAAAAATTCTGAAGGAAGGTCATTGTAGTTGGGTTTCATACCCAAAAAAAATTCTACATAAAACAATTGTGCAAAATAAACAGGAACCTCATCGTTCCATGGAAGCCTTCCATAGGCCGCAAGATGCCTATCATACAAATAACGAGCTATGTCTGGGTGCTTGAAATACTGCACCTTCAACATTTTTCTTTTTGGCCCTTCCTTATAATTAAAGATTGACTTGGCCACTTCTTTTGTAACTTTTTGTTTTACGTCGTCCCATTTATCAGGACCCATCACTGTTTCTTTTCTCTTTCTCATCATTTCTACAAATGAATCAGTCGTTGGCCCAAGATTTCTATACACATTTACCATTTCACCCAATGAATGTGTAACTATTTCAAGGCTTTGTCGACTCTCAGCAGGTAGAGACAAAGCCACGAGATCTCTTTGCAATTTTGCATGAAGTATTTCACACCTTTGTAAGGTGCATTCCGCCATGTTGGTTTCCCATGGTATATCAGTAATCTCGGCTGGATAAGTTGTGCTGGGTTGACAACCTTCTTCTTGAATGTAGCGGGCTGCCCTGCGTCTATTTTGACCACTAGTTTGAACATTTTCGGCCTCTGCATCAATATATATAAAATTTCATATATTAGAAAAAACACGTGTAAAAAAAGTTGTACAAATTTAATGAAAAAATATTGAAATTGATGGCAACCTTGACGTTGTTGGTTAACATCTTCTCCAACATGACCCTGCTGAGAACCAGACCCAGAATGACCCTGCTGAGAACTAGACCCAAAATGACCCTGTTGAGAACCAGCAACCGTTGATTGGCCTTCGGGGGAATAAATATCACCCCCTTCACGCAACCTGCTACCACTCATACCTCGACCAGTTGAACCATGGGCACGCTCCATGGATGGAGTAGAAACCCTTCTCCTCTTACCTCCTAAAAATTAAAATATGAAACTTATTAACAACTAATTTAACTCACAAAGTTAACAAAAAATCAATTCCATATGTAGACACATGTATGGAGATTTAAGATTATATTTAAATACCGTGAACATCCCCCAATCCCTGAACCTCCATATGGGATTCGGCTGATCTTCGTCGTTCATCCTCCATGATATATATCTATTGGTCGACATTTACACAAAATAGATTTCAGAAAATCAATTTGTAATTTAGTGTACAAAAATTATGTAGAACACAACTTTCAAAGCAATAATTGATGTGTGAAACTAAATTTAATTGAAAAAGAAATTATAAAAATGACAAGTTCACCAAATTGCGCTTTACATGGTGGGAGCACACTTGGTATAAAATTTACCACTTATACACTTTAGTTTGTGGGAGAAATGACACATGTACATAGTTTACCTTAAAGTTGTTGTGTTTTATGGATATTAAAATGAAGAACTTCTATTTAGATCCATTCCAGAGATTGACTATAGGGTCATTTACTAGATATGTCACTTTTCATAAAAGATGAGATCCAGAGGCTACCTGGACCTTTACAGACTCTACCTATAGAAATTTTAGAAGTAAACACTAGAGGCATTAACAATATCAAAGAACGTTTTCATGCTCAGACATGGGAATGTGTTTCTTTCCCTACGCAAAAAGATAGTTCAAGGTATTTAATCTTCATAGACACGTCATCAAGCAGGTCAATGTGATCATCCCCAACTTACTTTTCATGAAATTAGGCTTGGAATCCTCTAAAACCTGGTGGATGGAGTTGAATGGGAACTAGGTCAAGGCTTTTACAAAATACATGCTAGTGAATAACACTTACTAGGTTATGCCAAAAAATAAAGTGGGAGAAATGTTTTCTCCTCGAGGTTATCCAATTGGGTGTGTAATACCAACTTCACCCATTTCCTAATAGGTTTCTCTCTTAGGTTACAAAGTGTCTTCCACCTTATTAGTTATATATTTTTCAATTTCCCGTGGATTCCTTGAATTTTTTCTCCTACCATCTCCCTCTCTCACTCCCCAAATTATTGTCATCAAACATGCCCCATTGAGGATTTGGAGCAATGTTTGCACCATACTTAGAACTCTCATTGCTGCTAATTGAAATTGGAGAGTCATGTATACTAGATTGCTTGCTTAAGTGGCTCTTACTTGGACAATATCCTGAGATGAGTTTGACATGATGGTCATATGAGGCTGGAAGCTACTTGGTGTAATTTTCCTTAAATCTTCAAAAAAACAGAGCAAAAATGTCATTTTTCGATAATTTTTTATTAGCTTCTGCATATAGCAGATGTTATCACAATTGCAACACAATCATGTTCCATGAGCATGAATTATGAATGTTGCAAGCCAAGTTGCAAGGAAATTTGCATTCATTTTAGGCAAAAGAAGGCTACGACATTAAGGTCCATGCTAGAAAAAATTATGCAAATAAGGTTGCTAAGTCTTGATACTTACCATGTGTTTCAAATCCATAATGAAGGTTGGCTTTGAGAGTGTCCTCCCAAAGCCCTGTCTTGAGATGAAATTTAATTCAATGTCTCTTAGAGTTGCAAGGTGGAATTGATAGAACTATTTGATTTTTTTACCATAGATGGATATCTCCTTTCATCTATACCTTTCTCTACCATCTTATTTCCAAGTGAAATGGGAATTTTCACATTTTGAATGCCATTACCATGTAGTTTGGTAGTCTACTAGCTAGACCTATCACAAGTAAGGTTGTCATACCAAAATATTTCTCTTGCTCAACTCAGTGACCATGACTCTCTTCTCACACTGCTTACCATAAGATATTCAATTGTACATGTCACGCAAAGTTGGGGGTTCTAGGTCTACACCTATTAGGTAAAGTTGTATTTTATGGCATTGTGGTCCTTAAATTTGGAGGTGTTCCACCTGAAAAAGTAAGCAATAAATATGGATGAAAAGGATTTGTTTTAAATTTGATAGAATTTCCTTGTGGAATTACTGAATTTCTCGACGACATCATGCTAGCTTTGCTCAGAGAAGAAGGTTTTGGAGGAGAAATTGAATTCTTTCGACTTATTTTTGGCATTGAAGTTTGAAATAGTAGTTTTGATGACTCCATTGATGACCTTGCTGAGGAATTTGATGCACACAATATTGAATTTGAAGATAGTTTAGAAGACGTTGAAGAAGTTGTAGATTTTGGTGTTGTCACTGAATGTTTCTTTGTTGTTGGACTTGATCAAGACACAATTTAACTTTACGAGCAGATTGAAGACCTTGAAGAGGTTTTAGATTTTGTTGTTCTCACCGAAGGTTTTTGTCTAGTTTTGTTTCTTAAACCATCATTTCCATAGGACATTTTTGGTGAATATATTCTTGACCTTGATGAGAGGATATGATACCTTCAAGAGGCTACATATTTTGGTGATGTCACTAATTGTTTCTCTATTATTATGTTTGTTAAACATCTCGCTTAGGGCGAGGCAACTCCACATATATTGTACAGTTTATGGGACAGAAATCAATATGTAGAAATATTCACTTGGTTTTTATAATTGGATAGAGGAATGACTTAAAATGACCTTGTATGTCTTCTCGTTTTAGAGCTCAAATTTTTAGGAAGGATTTAAGTATCCACATTTCAAGAATCACTAGAAGAGGTTGATAAAGAATATAGGAAGACAAAAAACTAACCAGTGGTGTAATAAATGGATTTCTTGCGAGGTAGATTGGCATATGGACTTTTGGTAACTAGAACTTTTCCAAATAAGTGAATGTATTTGAAAACCGAACCTCTAGTTTATTTTGGTTTAGACAAGGTCTAGAATTTGAAAAGTGAATTCCCTCTTTCTTCCTCTTACATGTCCAATGATCGGAATCTGGATTGAGGGGAAAAATTTTCCAAAATAAAAATTTTGCATTTTATTTGTTGTACACATGAGTTTTTAAAAGCTAATTAACTCATAAATTTCTCACAAAATACACTTAAAGCTTGACACATAAACCCCTTCCCAATTGGCTAACTTTAGATGATCCTAAACACATTTTTATTTAACTGATGAGGGAGATAGCCCAACAAAACTAGTTTTTCCATATTCAAATCAAGTTGGTATCAAAGTACAATTTAGCTAATTTTAGTAAAGGTTAGTTAGAAGAATTAGCTATTGGTTTCTGTCTTCAATTTCCTCTCAAAATGAATGTGTACGTGCTTTTGAGAGACACACTAGTGGAATAAGGTCCAAATGTTTGATGAAAATGTGCTATGAAAGTAAAGGGTTAAAGGCAAACATGTACAAGGCATAGTTGAGCCAAATGTTGTTGAGGAAGGGCCTAATTATTTGGGTCTTGGTTATGGAAAACATGATGGAGAATGCTCCAAAGCCAAGGAGGCACATGAAGCTGTTCCAAGAAGAAATTTTATTTCGTGTTCATTACCTCAAGCTTGTGAAGTTTGTGTTCATGATGAATGGAAAATTTTGACACCCACTTTGCAAGAAGATGTTAATAAACATGCAGCTAATGAGAATGTAAAAGAAGAGGATGTTGAAAGCTCTATCTAGTCATTGAATTCATTTCTAGTATTCAGAGGAGAGCCACTACCTCATCAAATTCACCTCCTCAAGAAGGTGACAACGGTGAATGTTCAAGGTATAAATTTGCCTCTAATCAAATTTCTTTTGATTATGATAAACATGGTAAATATTCACATAATATTTGGAAAATAACTTGCATGTTCCTTTTGTGGTTTGAATAATCATAATGTTTATAGATGTTGGCAGAAGATATCCATGCACATGAAACTTTCTAAATAAATGAGGCAAAAAGTCAAAGGCCCATTGGACAAGGAAAATGATGTTGAAAATAAGTTGCAATTGTTTATTACTCATTGCCATAAGAAAGGTCACCTTGTAGACAAGTGTTGGAATTTGTATCCAACAAGTCATCCACAACATTTGAAGAAGGTGGAAAGAGATAATGACAAGAATGGAAAAGAGGATTCCATAATCGATGAGGGTCAAGATGATTCACATGATGATGAAGTGCAGCTAAAAGAACCGCCATTGAAATGGTTTGGTAATGGATGGTTAGATTTCTTATCCAATTAAGGCCTTGCATGTATTTTGATGTTTCATGAATTTCTTTGCAAATTCAAAGTATGGTGCATGTTGCATGAAGCAAGATGTTGAAGGTAGAGTTATGTTGACACACTTAAATGCAACAAATATGGAAATTTGTACATGAGCTATTATTTGACTTGAGAGTCAGTTGTTTGAAGAGGCATGGTTTGTCGACTTGTGTTTGGTTGATGGTTTTGTACACCAATATGTAAGAGTACATGGAGATATTCACATGATGTGAATTTTTTTTCTTTGAAGGAGAAAAATGATATGTCAGCGAGCTATGTTTCTTGCATGATGTGTTTTTCAGTTTGATGGTTTTGTTTGTGACAAGACGTCACAATATTTTGGGAAGGTCCACTCTTGAGCAAGAGCCTCATGATTACAACCTAATCATGAGAATCAAATGGGAGTGCATCCTTATTCTTGGCTTAGTGGCATGAACCAAACATATTGTGTATTAAATGAGGAATTTCGCTCTCCCAATCATTTATAAATCACCCATATCACCAAGAAAACATGTTTTAAAAGAACATACTTTGGTAGGGGAAAGACCTTAGGTCCTTTGATTGTGCACATGTGGTGTGAAAAATTGAAATTGACAATTTTCAAAAAAGTGAAATAATGAATGAAACCACGAAAACAAAAATCCCAAAAGTGGTAAATGATTTAAATAGACCTAATTAATCATTTACCAACATAAATTCTTCAACTTTTAGCAACTAAATGATAAGTAAAAAAATAAATAAATTTGTAATTATTGTTCGAAAGTTACATAATCTTAAGAATCCAAAAAACAAATTATTTTTCAAAACGTATTACTTTCAAAGTATCAACAAGGAATGTACAAGGGTGTTCAACGAATTAACGCTATTTATTTAAATTCCATGATGTATATCTTACTCATAATTTTAAAAAATTATTAAATAATGATCTAGATTGGATAATTATATTATTTGTCATATATTTTCATGCTTATAGAGTGAAAAAACTGAAAGAATCAACTTGTAGGGTCATTTTAATGGTGGGTGGAGAATTGGGGTCTAAAACCTTTTGGAGTCATTTTGAGCTATTAAATGACATTTCTGGGGGTCAAACGATTATCCCTTGTGCCGAAATCTTGACCGTTATTCTACACTTAAAGACATATCCAATGGTGCAAGAAAAAATCAAATTAAGTTCATTCAAAATTTATGCCTTTAGCAAGTTGACCTATCATGTTGACCACCATGGTACGAGAGAATGTCATTTTAGCCCCATTACTCATGCATAGCAAGCTAGCTACATGTGGAATTTTAACAAGACTCTAAAAGGTCTAAAATCACAAACCTCGTTAATGGTTGACGGAGTCAAATCTTACACCTTGTTGGCTATCACGCTATGTTAAATACTTGGCCACTAGGAGGAATAAGAGTTCCATTTTGTGTTATTGTATTTTGTTCCATAGTTGAAAATACAACTAGGAGTGTGAAGTTAGAGAGAAAAATGTATGAAGTTAAGTTTTTATAGCAACCTTACATGCCAAAAGTCTTAGCTAACTCTAGAGATATTACCTCTTTCTTTGTACTCACATATTTTCCATACCAGAAAAGAGAGAGTAGAGCATGTTTACATTTTAGTGTTGTTTTTCTCCCATAAGGATTTCCTAGGGAAAAGGGAGTCTAGAGCATCATTAAGTTTTAGGGTTGCTTGTCTCCCATAATGATTTCCTAGGAAAATAATTGTGTTGATTGTCTAGAGATATGTATGTGTGTGTTTCATTATGTTCTCTATTTCTTACGTTGTGTTTCATTATGTTTTATATTTCTTACATTTCTGCCCTCCTATTTTTCTTTCCAATCAAGGTTTATAAAGTAACATGAGAAGAAACATGAGACTTGGAACAATCATTTTCATTATCTATATGGAAGGAAAAAAGGATTATATCCCCTTAAGCTTAAGCTTATGTAGTTTGTCAATTTTTATCATATATTTTTTGGTAAGGGTAAATGTTTTTTTATCTATAGTAAGTCATGAGTTCCCCAATTTTACCTTATGTAAAGCATGATTCTAGGATTACCACAATTTGTACTTGGTTTTTTATTGTGATGATGCCCTGTATCAATCACTTGGCCATCTCTCGATGGGTAGTAAAATCTTTATAACAATACTTAAGTAATATTTATCTATTTGTATTATGTGAAATGTAAAAAATGGTATACTATTTTTCATAAAATTGTGTTGAGTTTATCATATATTTCGATGAAAGTTGATTATATGACAAGTTTTCTTTAAAAGGATCTAAATTTTTTGTTAAGGTATGAATTTGAAATTTTGTGTGGCTCTCTATCAACCTTCACTTCCTCATTTCTAGAAAAAATCTACTTGCTCATTCGTATACCCACTTTCTATTCAAATGCATGAGTTTTGAACTCTCGGTAACTATGTTTTTCCACGCAGCAAAATTATGTCACATTTTATACTAACTCTAAATATTATTTTAAAGTTTGGATTACTGTTATTCTTTTATATAATTTAACATTAGATATAAGTTTAAATTGAAAGCTACTTAGATGAAATATAGCTTAGATATGGCATTTGCAAATTATTATCTAATTATTAAACAAAAGGACATAATTATTACACATGTTTAATTTACATTCAAATGCTTCTTTGATTTATCTCCTATAGCTTAATGTAATGCTAGATATATAATTTAACTTGAAGGCCCATGACATAAATATGACTTCTATGTGACATTTGTATTGAATCATCTATTTTTTGTGTTATATGAACATAATTGGTACACACATATCTAATTTTCATTACTAATATGTCATGCTTCTTTAATTTATCTTATATAGACATGACCGGAGCATCCCCTTTTAATCTATCCCTTTTGACTTCGGATATGTGGGCAATACTCATCCACATATTTTTCTATCATAAAGCAGTGAGTAAAATTGTATTCCATTTGTGTCAATGTTAAGGTTAAGCACATGGATTAAAGTTCTATATAAGATACATTGCCACGGTTTACATTTATATCTAAAGAGTCCAAAAGCTCATTCAAGACCATATGTTTTGTTGATGTAGGTTGATTGGTTATATTGCATTGCTTTTGCAGTTGTTGCTGTGGGCCTTACCATCTATTCGTTCTACTAATTGCTGAAACTAATCTTTCACCTTCTCATTTTAAATAGAAATAACTTTTCAAAGACATTTTAATATGTAAAATTAAGGAAAATCCTTTTTTGCCTACGTGAATATGATAATGTCTAACATGTGCTTTTTATTTCTGTAGTAATGACAGAGAACACTATTGTGGTTGAAAATGGTCTAAATGAAACCATACCATACACACAACTCAATGAAAAGAGAGAGCCTAATATAGTAGGCATAAAAATACTTTGCTACAAAATGATAAAACATGTGAGTGCAAAATTTAAAACATAAATCAAGATATCAAAATGAACATGAGAGAATATTTCTGCAGCCAAAATGAACATGCAAACCAAAAAATGTAATAAAAAGATTACAACATATCACTACAAAATTTAAAAACATAAATAACCTAACACACAAGGATATCTCAAAACACCTGAATGCATATGTAGAAAAAAACCTGTAATAGAATATTTTGCTACATACAACACTGCACATTTTTAAAACATAAACTAACTTAGCAGACAATAATATTAAATTAGATTTAATTGTTTGTGTAGTTGAATTGATGTGCATAGAAAAACTGGGAATAGAAATATTTGATACATACAACACACAAATGAAAAATCTTAAAAGATAAATCAATCTTGCAAACAGAAGGGTATTTAACTAGACAGAAATGTCCATATAGATTCAGTCAGAAACCCAGAACTAGTCAAAGAAAACATGAACCAATGGTTTATTTCAGCCCTACATCAACGTTGAAAAATCGAGCTATTATGATATGTTACAAGTCAGCCTACATGCCAAAGTGTTGGTTGGCATAAAAGGAAGTAATTATATCTATATTTATATAGCTTGTCTGTGGCTCTTTTGATAAGGAATAACTCAGCAATCTCTGAAAACAGTTTACAGATTCTTGTAAGATTTAGTACGAATATGTTGATGGGCTTTTAGTGTGAAGTTTAAAGAGTTTGAAAATAGTGTGGATCTATTGTTCGGTCATCTTTGAAGCAGATTGCGGATAGTATAGTATGAAGCAGATTGCGTATAGTGTGAAGCAGATTGCGGATAGTCTAAGGAAGATTACAAATTCCTGAAACAAATCTGTGGATATATGTGGCAGGAGGCAGCACCAACTAATGTTGTTGATAAGACTGTTAAAATAGAGACGGAGAACGAACCCAAGGGTTTATCTGACCCTGCTGTGTCAAAGGTTAATGTTGTGGATAAGACTGTTAAAATAGAGACGGAGAACAAACCCAAGGGTTTATCTGACCCTGCTGTGTCAAAGGTTGATCAAATTAAGAAGAAAAAACAAGGCGGCAAGGAAGAAAACAATGAAGATGACAGTGCCAAAGATAAGTTTACCGGCTTGATTTTTATGTGTAATTCTCAAACAAAGCAGGAGTGTTTCTGATACAAAGTGTTTGGGTTGCCACCAACCAAAAAGGAGCTTGTAGAAAAGGTGAACCCCGGAATGAAGCTCTTCTTGTATGGTTTTAACCTTAGATAGATGTATGGTATCTACAAGGTAGCATATGCCAGAGTAATGAATGTGGAACCAGATGCTTTTTGGAGTTGTAAAAGGCCACTCCCGGCACAGGTAATCTTTTTATACAATGTTTGATCATATATTCATTCTTACTTTGGGCCTATGCAATTTCGGTTTCGCATCTTTTCTACATCAGTTTCCTGTTTTCTGTTGAGATTAGCTTTTCTAAATTAAGTATGCAGATTGCAGATAGTCTAAGGAAGATTACAAAATTCCTGAAAGAAGATGCAGATATATGTGATTTCAGCTAAAGTATAAATTTTGGAATATAGAAAGAAGTATTTATAACATAACTAAATTATCGGTTAAAAACCACAGAACTAAAGTATCAGTTAAAAACCACAGAACTAAGGTTGAACAAAACAGAACTAAAGTATCGGTTAAAAACCACAGAACTAAGGTCGAACATACTCGATGAAAGGAGCAACAGAACTAAAGTATTGGTTAAAAACCACAGAACTAAGGTCGAACATACCCGTATGAAAGGAGCAACAGCGCGGACGGGAGGAGCAAAAGCGCTGACGAAAGGAGCAATAGCGCGGATGGGAGCAGCAGTGACAGTGATACAAATTCGCGCGAATAATGAAACCGGTAAACAAACCAACTTTGCGGGCGATTTATTTATAGAAAATATTTCGGCCGAACTATTTTAAAAGTAAAAGTTCGGCTGAACTCATAGTTCGGCCGAACTTTTGTTGGAAGTTCAGCCGAACTTTTGTTGCCAGTTTTCTCATCTCCGGCAAAAATTCTGTTTGCCCACGTCGTCAGTGTGCCGTCAATCTAAACGAAATCACGAGTTCGGCCGAAATTTCTAAGAAATTTCGGCTGAACTATTACAGAGTTCGGCCGAACTTTGGAAAATTTTCGGCCGAACTATTGCCAAAAAAAGTTTTCAGCCCCCGATTCTCACAAAAGTGTAACCCAGTTTCACGTTTCCGCCCCCTTATTACCTTAAAAAGTGCACTCTGGAAAAAAAAGGACCTTATTACCTTGAAAAGTACACTTCACAACAATGAGCACACTTCGGGACTATGAACACACTCCTTCGACTCGGACAACTGCACCCTCCTTGAGTGCATGTTGTACTGACGAAGTATGAAGCTTCATTCTTCTCTTAGAGCGTATGGAACACTCACAAAGCATAGAGCCTTAGAGCGCATGGCACAATCACGAAGCATGCAGCTTAATCCTTCCATTTGAGTGCATGGCATAGTCACAAATCCTAAAGCTTGAGCACACTCATTCAACATGAATAACTGCGCCCTCTTTGAGTGTATGAGCACACACTAAACGCTTGAGTGTTTCTCCTTCGTATCTTCGGCATGCGCCCTCTTATTATATTTGAGCATATGAGATAACCTTGAAGGTATGACAACCTGAAGCCTCACTCCTTCATCACTTTGGATTGTGCCCTTGCACCTTCTTAGTCTCTTTGAGCGCATGAGCACACCTTAAAGGCATAAAGACCTAAAGCCTCACCCCTTCATCTCTTTAGAGTGCACACTTATTCCTTTGATGTTATATCTCTCTTGCTTGAGTGCACAAGTGAACTTTGAAGGCCTATTGTGAGCCTTGATGAGTTTTACTACACCCTCCTAATCAATACTTCTTCTTTTAACCCTCTCACAGGCCTATCATGAGAAAATCATTTCATGAGCTAGGTAGTGTTAGAATAGATGTTTTTATGACTGCTCTTGCCTCATCATGAATTATTTCATTGGTATAAGTAACTTGCTAGCATGAAAAGGTGATAGTTGAGAAAATATAGCAAGGAGAAATCATAAAGAAACACTTGCAAAGAAGAAGAACAAAAAAGAACAATCATGAATACATGAAGAAAATCATGGACCAAGATAGAAAGAAGACATTGCATGATGACTTAAAGGATTATAATAGTGATAAAAGACCCTTTGGAGGGTGAAGATGAGCAAAAAAGTGTATCTTTCATGAAGATGAAACATATATTATATTTATCATCAAGAATACAAGGTGAAGCAACAAGGAAGACAACTTGGCATTTCCACCTCATCATGAAGTCCATGTCATCTTTGTCAAGTTCTAACTTTTACGAGTGCCATCATAATGGTAAATATGTGTCCATGTGTCATGCCACATCATCAAGTGGAATGAAGTGATGTATTTCAAAGAAAAGGAAAAAATGTAATGTGCGGCAGTCCAAGAGGCATATGTGGAATATGAAAAGTCACTTAATCATATATGGACAAAATGTCTTTAGGAGATGTCCAAAGTCACATAGAGAAGTCCAAAGGTCATTTGTAAGTTGAAGGGTTGTTTAAAAGTCCAAAGGACATAGTGGAAGTCCAATATTTATGAGGATAGTTCAAAGGTCATGAGGATATGAAAGGTCATTCCTCTTGTTATAAAAAGCAACCTCATAACTAAAGCAAGGGGGTTTTGGAGGCTTAAGCTTTGGAGAGCTAGTATTGAATTCTATACTTGGTATAGGAGAGAAAAATTTTCCTTGGAGAAGCAAGAAGTGACTTGATGTTCCACTATTGGAAGTAGTTTCTCATCATTGTAACTGTGCACTTGGATCTTTCACCTTATAATTGAAGCTCGATGAACAACCACATTTTCATGCATGTATTATGAATGTCTTAGGACTATTATTTGTTTGTTTGATATATATGTTTCATTCACATGTACTAAGGAAATTGAACTATTTCGGTGGCCTTGGTACTTATCTTGTTGAAGGTGTGTTGTATATGGTTTAATGATCATTTTTTTTAAGTGAACTATTTCGCTATATAACTAAAATATTTCTTTCCTCGGGTCTCTCTCTTAGGTTACTACTATTACTTCCTTCTAGAGGATCAATTTTTTCTCCCCCCACGTGAAATTATCCTTTTACACATTATAATCGGTGTTTCATAATGTCAACTTACTTGATTGTTCAAGGGTTATGTATATAATATCTTATGTTATCCTTTGAAACCAAGATGAACCTTTGTGTTATGTTGGTTGGGCCGATACTCCATATGGACTTCTACTCCAAAAAATGTGAGGTCTAATTGAGAATTCACATCGGGGAGACCCCATGTATGTTGGCGGTATACAACCCCATTAATATTCTGGAGGTAGAAGGAGGGCTAGATGACAAGCTATGCCCATTGAGTCTGTTTTTAATATCCTATATTAAATGGCTCTTTCCGAAATCATACTCTCGAGATGATTTTCAAAAGAAATTTATTTTAACATCTGTGAAGAAATAATTTGTAACAACCATGGTGAAAATTCCATGTAATAAAAGTTAATAAAGGAAAAATAATAACCAAGGTCACAGGACACATATTCCAAGATAAATTTTGGGAAAACATCCTAGTGCGGGTGTTCACATGGTTTATTATGGCTATGGAAATTGACAAATGCAATGGCTAAGGCTTTGGAAAGGAAAATTGGAATTATTGGCATTTATTTATGAAAATAATGAAAAATAGGAGAAAATGGCAGTGAAAGGTCACAAGTTACATGTGAGGAGGAAAATGAAGGAAAATAACGGAAAATGAAGAAAATATAGGCCTCATTAATAGCAAGGATTCTGAGGATCTATTCATGGATTTTTTTCAGTGAAATTTCAGAGCTCTCATTATTCTCTCTATATATCACATACTCTTGGATAATTAGAGTTTTCTTGGAGCACTCTTGGAGGGTGTGGTATACTGGGAGATTTGGATCAAGAAGGAATAGGAAGAGCAGGAAAGCGCAAGAGGACATCAAAATCAACAAATACAATGTGTTTTGATTGTAGGTACCAAGTTTCATGTATGTTTTCCTCACTAGTTTTGGCATGCATGGTGTATGCATGTGGTTTCTTGGTCATGATATATCATTGGCATGGAGGATTTCATAGATTGAAAGTGGATTTTCCTAGACTTTCCATTTGTTGGATAGCCATGGTTTTGTGGGTTCATTTTCATTGTTTGCTTTATGGTTGGTTCTCATGATCCCTTTAGCTGTGGGCTGAGTTATTAGTTCTTGGAGCCTTGGTTTGACAAATGCTCTGGTGCCCAATGGATGTTGCGTTGAATTACTAGTCCTGGAGCCTTGGTTGGAAAAACACTTTGGAACCCTAGGTGGGTTGAGTTACTAATCCTGGAGCTTTGGTTGAAAAATTCTCTGGAGCTCGGAAACAACTTGGGTTGAGTTACTAGTCCTGGAGCCTTGGTTTGAACAAACGCTCTAGAGCCCTAGACAACTTGGGTAGAGACCAATCTGGTGATGGTTGTGATGTCCGACCATGAGGTGGAACCACTGGTTGAGTGTTGAGGTGGTTGGCCTTTAGAAGCCGTGGTTTGGTTTTGATGGATTTGGTTTATGAGATCCCAGATTCATGCTTGGAATATGGCATAGGGGTGACTTGTTGAAGAGAGATTTGGCTCAACCATGTGTGTGGTCGGGTGGAAAATAGAAGTCCCAAACTTGGTTGCATTTTTCTTATGGCAATAAGATCTCTTTTTACCTGGTATTTATGGGTAAATATTCTTGTTATTCTATGGTTTATATGGCTGTTATGTTCTTGTCAATTTTGTTTCTTATATGCTGGTTATGGCTGAGTTTTATGATGGTGATGAATTATGGATCTCATCATGTTTTGATTCATATGGAATGAACAATGTATCTATGCCTAATTAGACTATAATGCAGTTAATGTGATGTAGAAAAAATCCTTCTTAATGATTCTCATATAAGTATGAGACCCATATGCTCAGATATGTTGTTTACACATGTAGATTACATATTTGTGATATGTTTGACAAAATTTCTGTCATGGCTAGTAGGGGTCCAGTCTAAGCCTCATCATGGGTTTTGAGAATACATCATTGTTTCACTATTATATTTCATGTCTGAGCTTTTCATTAAGTTCTGGGCAGTGGTCTAGGCTTTGGGCCTGAAAAAGTGTCTTAAATCCCGCAGATGAAGACATAGGTCTAGGAAATTGAGTCCTTGGACACATGCATGCCTATGTCATGGGAGCTTCCAGAGCCTTCGAGATGCACCCATGCTTATACTATGGGCCCATCTGAGGGTTAAGTGGGTTAAAAAATTAGTGGGACCCAGGGGCTAGTTTCCTGAGTGGTTGAGATGGCTCCTGGGAGTCTTGTTGCTGATATGGAAGGTATGTATGATGTGTTTCTGTCGATTCCACTTCCTTAAGGTCACTTATGAGGTTGAATATGATCATATTAGCCTCTCATCACATGTTTACCCCAGTTGTACGGTAGGCTTAGGTAGATATGGGAGGAGGGTGTTACATCATTTATGATTTGTCTCAATTTAAGTTTTATGGAGAGAGTGAACTAACTATCCTCAAACACTTCTTTTGATTTATGCATTTTTTTTTCTCTAATGGAATACATTTTAAAGATGTCATGGAAAATTTTTTTACCCTCACATTTGAAGGTTGAGTTAAGAAATGGTGTCATACATTTCTTTCTTCTTCTATCTATTCACTCGAGCAACTTGTTAAGGAGCTTCATGAAGCCTTTGACAGGTATGCTTATCAAGATGTATGTGATAGAATTGATTTACTTAGAATGGAACTTGGTGAATATGCAAAGAGTTTTCTTAATTAGTTTATTCACCTTTACTATGAATTTCCTGAAGGAATGATTGAATCAGATTTTATTATGGAAAATTTTCAGAATTTGATTCTACTCTCTTTCAAATATTTTGAATCCAAACACCCAAACAATTCTCCCTCCCCAACTTTGGCTAACCATGAGACACCTCAATATTCCGAGGAGGACATTATTATTCCATTTGTTCCTTTTCCTCCTCATTTTACAGTACCAATTTGGGTGCCCCCTGGTGATGATGTTAAAGTTGGGATATATGAAAGTAAAACTGTTGATCTATCCATTCAACTTCCATCCAATTCTTATGATGCACATCCTACAGAGGAAAAATTGGAATGGTTCAGTAATTGCATGGAGCCCAAAGTAAAAATTGATCACTCAGGTTTTCAAGATCATGTTAATGTACATAAATCCAATCTTGAATCTAATCCAAATGAAAATTTGATTGTCTCTGGGAATACTTTTAAACCTATACCACTTGTATTTCCTGATTCCTTGTTTCATGATTAGCTGATTTCACCTATTTCAAATCATATATATGTTCAATTTTTTGCTTCAAGTGGTAATAAAGAACAAGGTGGTAGTATTTCACATGCAGAGGAGAAAAGTGTTGAAGATATGTCTTATCTTTCCTCCCTTTTTCAAGATGATAATACTGCCTTTCTGGCTGATCTACGATCTTTTAATATTGATAAACTGTCAAGTGACTTTGAACCTCATATCCAAGTTCAGACCTTGGATAACCATCACTATGATATCCCTATTTCCATTAACACATATGGTGGTGAATATCCAAGTATATCAGATAACAACTTCTCTTATTATGAGGGATTGTATTTGAAAGGTGTTGATTTAGAATCTATTTCTCATGGTTTACATCTCCCTTTGTGAATTGGGATGATCTTTCAATTCAAAATGATCCTAAATTTTATTTAATTCATACATTTTTGGATGACAAATCTAAAGTGGTAATTTTTTAGGTTCTTGAATATTTGGAATATCTTGGTCAATCTGAGTTTCATATTGGTATGCATATCTTTGAACATTATATTGATGAAAATGAATCCTATCCATTGTTCTTTCAAGTTCAATTTGATTTAAGCACAACTACTGCACCTCCTCCCAATTCCTTAAATATTTCTTCATCATTAGAACACTACTCATTGTAACCAGATATGTTTGATAAGTTTTTCACAACAACAACCCCCTAAATCCTTTTGATCTTTATCCGGATGATCATGGTTGCAATTAGGTACAAGATGGTGTGATATTACAACCAAAATATGAAATGTTTGAATCTATTATTCATGATCTATTCAATTATCATATTTCACAAGTCAGGAGGAAGATGTTCTAACCCTGAATGATCAAGGGATTGCTCAAATTGACGTATCACAATTTTCTATCCATTAAGAATATGATATGCTTAATCCTAAATCTGATCAAACTGGTGGCATTGAAAATGTTTTCATTGATACATATGTTCATAGTGGTGCATGTCTGCCTATTGATTTTTCTAAGCCACCCAGCTTTGATGATCCACCATCAGAAATATCTGAGATCGGTCAGGAAGTTGAGGCACTTCAACTCCCGCTAATGGTTATGTTAGGTCCTCAAAATCCTATTGAGATCTTCGAACTAAGTTGGATCCAAATTTTCACGCATAATTATTTCCTTAACATTCATCCACTAGTTATGAATTCATTCCTAAAGGGTTCCCGACGTTTTCAAGTGGATCTTCAAGATATAATTCCTAATCAGATGAAATTTTCTTGCCTGGTTAGTGCTTTTTCATATCCACCCCTTGATCTAGACAGAGGGTTGGAAAGCACACCTTTCACGGATCCTTATGGTTTCAAGGCCTGTGATTTTGATGATCACGATAAAGATCATTTTGGGTTGAAGTATTTTTATCTATTAAAATCTTCTGAATCTGATCATCCTATTATCTATTTTTTTGCATATGATGAACCTAATCATCTCCATGACACATTCCATTTTCTGGAGTAATTGCAATTGCTTCAATCATTCAACCAACCAAAACCCTTGTATTGGTATAAGTATTGGGTTTTATTTGACATGTATTTTTAATCTCTTGTCAGCTCAGTATATTGATTGGTTTCCTAGATTCACAATTTCAAAAATTGTTTTTAATTCCCTAAGCTTTCATATTGTTGATTTTGTATGTAATTGGATACGAAGGGAATCGATAAATACTCGATAAATTTATATGTTAATTGACCAATATGATCATTATACCGAGAATTATCTTGGTGATTTGAATGTTTTAATTGAGATTTTACCTTATTACCAGTCTCAGGGTCTTCAAAATGGATTTTATGAATATAATGATCCAATTGCTGAATGATTAGAGAAATATTACCTGGCGAGCTTCGTTGCAAAAAATAAGTTTCGATCTTTTATGATATTTGCAAGAACTGGACGCAAAAATGAAAATGTATTCGCAAGCAACTTGTAAGGTTTGTATGATCGATATTTAAATCAACAAGGTAAAGCTAGAAACTGGCACAAACCATTCGGTATAGCACATCCTTTTGGTAATAATTAATAACTTCAATTAGTTGTGCAAGTTTTCAAAGTTCTTCTTTTTCCTATTTCACATTGTTTTATATTGCTTTTAGTTTCTCGTATCTTTGTGGTTGCAGGTCAAGAACGATTATGGCTACTTTGGAAATATCATTACACTTAGCCATGAACTTCTATATGATTATGTTAGTTTTAGGCTTAGTTGAATTTAGATTCCCTTGCATTGCATCCACCCTCTATCCTGTTCTCCATCGAGTCTTTGCATCTATTTTTTTCCTTGTTATATATATTATGCATATTTTTTTATATATTCAACCTCCATTTGTTTGGCTATTTTGGCATTGTTTCATTGTTTTGTCATGTATTTTCCTTTTGTTTCATTTAATATGAATTTGCATGACATACCAAGAATTGCAACTAGCCTACACAATAAGCTCTGATGAAAATCCCAACAAATTTCATGAATATGCTTTTGAAGACAATCTAGGAATGTTTTTTTAAACATTAAATTATGATGAGAAAGCCTTAGCTAGCCATAAAAAAAAACCTAAGAAAACGGTATATAACATAGATTCTACTTGGAATATGTTTTTCAATAGTGCTTCTTCTCGAAGTGTGTCTGAAGTAGGCATTGTCATAATTTCTCCTACCCAAGAGATTGTTAATTTCCCTTTAAAACTAAATTTTGAAACAACTAACAACATGGATGAATATGGGGCCCTTGTATTAGGTTTTCAAGTCATTTGAAAACTCAATATCGAAAAAATATCCGTATTTGGTGATTTTAAATTAGCTATCAAACAAGTTACTAATAAAATTTAAACTAGGAGTCCAAGGCTTAGGGCTTACAGAAAATCGAGTTTGGGATTGGTCAATTTTTTTTCTCAGCTATGAATTTCACCACTATCCCCAGGGAGAAGAATCAGTTCAATGATGCAGTAGCAGCCACTATAGCCACTTTTTTTCCTCCTGAAAAAATAAAGCTTAAATATGAAATTTAAATCTTGTACCATCCCTCCATATCTGACAACGTTAAACAATCACACGTATTTGAAGATGGCCAAAAAATAATTTTTATTTATCGAAATGGTAGGAGAATTATCGGACTTGTGTATCAAAGGTCATGAGGATAAAAATTTGCAACACCCTGATGTATGTAAATTGAAATAAAAAATTGGAAAACACGAGGTGGCGTAGTTAAAAAAAAAATATCCTGCGTGGGCTAATCCTCCTCGAAAAAATATTTGATCAAAAGGGAGCTACTTCTTCTCCTCTATTAAAACCTTTAGATGTTGAAATAGAACAAATAAATCTAGGCACGAAAGAAGAGCTTAAGCTCATCAACCTTTCCAAAAATATTCCATAAGAAGTAAGAACCTTGTATATAGTCCTTTTAAAAAAATACTCCAATGTGTTCGCTTGGAGATATGACGAACTAAAGACTTACAATAGAAAAATAATTGAATATATAATACCAAAATAGGAAGTGGTCAAGCCTTTATTTCAAAAAATGAGATGGGTAAATCCTCTTTTACTGCCCTTTTTTGATAAAGAAGTTAAGAAATTATTAGATGCAAAAATCATAGTACCTCTCAAGTATTTCGACTGGGTCACAAACATAGTCCCTGTCAGGAAGAAAAACAATGAAATTATACTTTGCGTTGACTTTGAAAACTTAAACAAATCTTATTTGAAAGATAATTATTCTTTGCCCAAAATGGAATAAATTCTCCATAGAGTAGTCAGGATCCATAAAATTTCAATGATTGATGGTTTTTCTAGGTATAGCCATATAGAAATACACAAAGACAATAGATATAAAATTACCTTTACTACATGTAGAAATATTGCTCTGATACCATGTAGAAAATCTACCAGTGGGATTCAATCCGATCTTGTGATGTACTAAAACAAGATATCGAATCCTTCTACAATATTTGTGGAATACAAAACACGATCGCTTAATCACATTCAAGTAAGAGAAATAAGTAAATCAATCGCACAACACAATATGTTATTGGGGAAATAAACTAATCAAAACCCCTCTATATATATTGTGTATTAAGTCAAGGAATCATGAAACAATACAATTCTTAATCTCTCATGATATTCTCCAACACTCTGTCAACTATCTCACATGATCCTGCTAAAAAATGGCTTACAATGCTCATGAAAAATTGACAAACACTTAGCCAATTCTCAGCCTCTGCTCAACTCATATTTTCTCATGCAATTCCTAGAGAATTAGGCCCCTATTAAATAGGAATAATTCCATTTCTTGATTTCACTATGAATCATGCCATCCCAATGACTCTATAATTGCACATGGGTAATTTTTTATAAGTACAATTGATAGGTATGTTCCCTTTAACCTTTGTCTCAACTGGGTCTTCCTCAGAACTGACATGCATGCAACTATTAATAGTGAATTATCATTTATCTATCAAGGCCTTCCAAATAGTGTATGGAGTTTATTTCCCATGGAGACTCAAGACAATATTATCTCTAATTCCCTCTAACAAGATCCTTCTCACCTTTTCTACCTTCTTCTGCCATGCATAAAGAAGTCAGGCATCTGCTGCTGCGGGCTTGGGAATATCAATATCTATGAATTCCTTCAACATGTTATCCTCCAACACTGCCTCCATGCTATATAATTTGAATTTCCCTCAAGATCATATTCGAGTCTCAAGCCATTGAAAGACATATTGATCTTCTTTGAATCCTAAAGAATAAATCTGCAAATTTGAACCTATTCAAGACAAAACTATGTTCTTCTATTCTATTATGATTCTTGGAGCTTTTATACCATGTAGGAATATTGCTATGATACCATGTAGAAAATATACCAATGAAATTCAATTCAATCTTGTGATGTACTAAAACAAGATAATGAATCCTTCTACAATATTTGCAGAATACAAAACACGATCGCTCAATCGCATGCAAGTAAGAGAAAGAAGTAAATCAATCGCACAACAAAAATGTTCTTGGGGAAAGAAACTACTCAAAACCCCTCTATCTATATTGTGTATTAAGTCAAGGAATCATCAAACAATACAATGCTTAATCTCTCATGAGATTCTCCAGCACTTTGCAAACTGTCTCACATGATCCTGCTCAAAACTGGCTTACAATGCTTAGGAAAAATTGACAAAAAGTTAGCCAATTCTCAGCCTCTGCTCAACCCAACTCTGATCATGAAATTCCTAGATAATTAGGCCGCTATTAAACATGAATAATTCCCTTCCTTGATTGCACAATGCATCATGGCATCCCAATGTCTCTTTAATTTCACATGGGAAATTTTCTATAAATACAACTGATAGATATGTTACCTTTAACCTATGTCTCAACTGGGTCTTCCTAAGAACTAAAATGAATGCAAATATTAATAGCTAATTATCAGTTATTTGGTTGATCAATACTTTTCAATTATATCTAATTTAATTCACTAGATCTCTCACTAGCTCATCACTCAGTTAGAACTAGTTAAACTGATTTTAACTTAATTAATCGAGTTAACTAATTCACACCTGCACCCCACTGATGCATCAAATATAACTGGACCCCAAAAATATTATAATCCCTCTACGTGCCTCAGCTTAGACCCTCAACTAGAATTTATTGATCTAACTCAGTCATCTTGACTTAGTTAACTGATACAAGTTGTTATGAGATGACATTACAATTTATTGTCCAATTTATTTAAGGGACAAATAAATTATATGCCCCACATTCCTCACTAGTGTGCATCAGAAATTCCTCACCAGTGTGCATCCTAATTTTCTCACCAATGTGCATCAAAAATTCCTCATGAGTGTGCACCAGAAATTCCTCACTAGTGTGCATCAAAATTTCCTGACCAATGTGGGTTCATTTTTCTGTCCTTTATGGTTTCCAATTTCACTGTTTATTGTTGCAAATTTCAACACTTCCTTTCAACAAGAAAGGAATCCAATATATCCCAATCAGGTACCTTTGGAATGTTATGCATGCAACACTTCTCTAGTGTTGTTTTCACCTGCAACTACTGAAACCGAATAGTCTCCGAACAACTGAATCAGTATAATGCACTGTCATCAGAGTCTTGTGAATACTACTAGCTACTGCACATGTCTACTAGACTCTCTGTGCTTCTGCTGACATGTGAATCGATGCCCTCTACACTAATTCTAAGTCTGATATCGACTCTATTATCAGACACTTGTCACTCTAATTTCTGTCTTCCTGATATCTGACTGCATCAATCCAACCAATCCTTCCTACTACTGCTATAATGTGGGCTCCTCGTAGCCAGGTTCGATCTATGAGACACACCATCTCAAAGGACCCCACCCAAATTTCTTTTTGGGATTATATCTACAGATCGCCCCACCTCTCACCTAGAAGAATAATTTCATGTACTCCCTCTACCCATCTGGCTCAAAATTCCCCCTTACTGGAGGTCTCTGCTTGAGTGGATGCTTCCACTCAGTCTCCTCTTTGCTTCTCCAATTGTGGCTACTCCACAACCTTATGAGACTTCTCCTAAGGTTGCATGTTGAGAGATAATTTCTCCCTCTCAACCACCAATTCACTAACCATTTATTTGCTCCTCAAAGCTTTTAATGCATCTTCGACCTCAAGAGCATACATGTTATTGACTCTTACAACGATTTGTTTCACCCGTACCGAGGAAATGTGTCTAAGGAACACCTTTCATTTTCTAAATATGAAATCAGAACCACGATATTCCAATAACACTACGAAGACAAGATTCTTCCTTAGGCCTTGAACATAAAAAACATCTGCCAGTTTGAGAGGGGAGCCAGACTCCCTCTGAAAGGTAACTATACCTATGTTGGTCGTGCTATACCTCCCATCATCTCCAAACTCTATGTTATGCTGGAGGTCCTTCTCCTCCAAGTCACTGAAGAGATATCTATTCCTCATCATATGGAATGAGCCACCATTGTCTAAATACCAAATGCATCCCATTGCAGTGCTAACCATGAATCAATGAGAGTAAAATCAAGCTCGAACTGTGAAGCCAACACTTCACCCGCTGCAACCACATGCTCTTTCTTGCTTGCCTTCTTCTGTGGACAACTCACATCATAGTGCCTATGATCGTGACAATGAAAACACTTGATCTTGGACAAGTCTCCCTTGCCCTCTTCTCCTTGGGACTTCTTACCCTCATATTTATTTCCTTTTCTGAATAATGCACAACATTCTTATTTTTCGGTGCTGGAGGTACCATCTCTGGTGCTCCGCCTGATGTCTTCTATTACCAAGTCAGACCACAAATGCTCTGAGTCTGGTAGCTTCTCCCTCCCATTTACAGAGTCATGGTAACTATGCCAGCTCTTGGGAAGGCCTAGAAGTGATAGGCTCACCAAATCATACTCAGATACTGTCACGCCAACACTTCCAATCTCATCTCAACATTAAGTGAACTTCGCCAAGTATGTTGGTACCATCTCGCCCTCCATATTGATCTTTCTGAGCTTGTCCTTCAGTGCTAATTTACCGTGGTCGCTGCTATTTCGAAACAGATATGTGAAGGCCTTCCACATAGTATATGGAGTCTCCTTCCCATGGAGACTTGAGACAATATGATATCAAACTCCCTCTAACAAGATCCTTTTCTCCTTTGCTACCTTCTTCTGCCATGCATTAAGAAGTTGGAAATCTACTGCTGCGGGCTTGGGAATATAATTAGCTATGAATTCCTTCAACTCATTTTCCTCCAACACTACCTCCATCCTTTCCTTCCATGCTATATAATTCGAATTTCCCTCAAGATAATATTCGAGTCTCAAGCCATTTAAAGACATCTTGATCTGTTGCAAGTAAGAGAAAGAAGTAAATCAATTGCACAACATAAGATGTTATTAGGTAAAAAAACTAATCGAAACCCATCTATATATATTGTGTAGTAAGTCAAGGAATCATGAAATAATACAATTCTTAATCTCTCATGATATTCTCCAACACTCTGCCAACTGTCTCAGACAATCCTGCTCAAAACTGGCTTATAATGCTCATGCAAACAAGACAAACATTTAGCCAATTCTGAGCTTCTCCTCAGCCCAACCTTGCTCACACAATTCCTAGAGAATTAGACCCCTATTAAATAGGAATATTTCCCTTCCTTGATTGCACAATTAATCATGGCATCCCAATGAATCTATAATTGCACATGGGAAATTTTCTATAAATACAATTGATAGTTATGTTCCCTTTAACCTCTGTCTCAACTTGGTCTTCCTTAGAACTGACATGCATGTAAATATTAATATAAAATTATCGGTTATCTTTCAAGGCATTCCACATATCGTATGGAGTTTCCTTCCCATGGAGACTCAAGCCAATATTATCTGGAACTCCCTCTAACAAGATCCTTCTTGCCTTTGCTACCTTCTTCTGCGATGCATCAAGAAGTTGGGCGTCTGTTGCTGCGGGCTTGGGAATATCAGTATCTATGAATTCCTTCAACCCGTTTTCCTCCAACACCGCCTCCATCCTATCCTTCCATGCTATATAATTTGAATTTTCCTCAAGAGCATATTAGAGTCTCAAGTCATTGAAATACATTTTGATCTGCTGCTGGATCCTGAATAATAAATTTGCAAATTTTAACATATTCAAGACAAAATTATGTTTTTCTCTTCTATTGTGATTCTTGGTGCTTTGATACCATGTAGAATAATACCATGTATAAAATCTACCAACGAGATTCCATCCGATCTTGTGATGTACTAAAAAAAGATACTGAATCCTTTTACAATATTTTCCAAATACAAAACACGATTGCTCAATCACATGCAAGTAAGAGAAATAAATCCATCACACAACACAAGATTTTCTCGGGGAAAGAAAATTCTCAAAATATCTCTATCTGTATTGTGTATTAAGTCAAGGAATCATGAAACAATACAATGCTTAATCTCTCATGAGATTCCCCAGCACTTTGTCGACTATCTCACATGATCTTGCTAAAAAATGGCTTACAATGCTTAGGAAAAATTAACAAACACTTAGCCAATTCTCAGCATCTACTAAACCCAGCCTTGCTCACGCAATTCCTAGATAATTTGGCCCCTATTAAATAGGATTAATTCCCTTCCGTGATTGCACAATGCATCATGGAATCCTAATGAATCTATAATTTCACATGGGAAATTTTCTATAAATACAACTGATAGTTATGTTCCCTTTAACCTCTATCTCAACTGGGTCTTCCTCAGAACTGACATGCATGCAACTATTAATAGGGAATTATCAGCTATTTGATTGATCCCTACTTGTTAATTAAATCTAATTTAATTCACTGGACCACTCACTATCTCAACAGTCAGTTAGAACTAGTTAAATTGATTTCAACTCAATTAATTGAGTTAAATAATTCACAACTGCAATATTTCAGTGTCTAAATGTTCAGTGATCAAATATACTCTTTCAGGTTTACTTGGTAGTGGTTCTAGGTCAAAATTTTATGTTTTAAAACAAATTTTCAAATAAAAATTTGTTCATTGAATGTTGTCTAGGTCTGAATGCTACTCCCTTCACTCCATTCATGGTCATCAGCATTTCAAGGTCATGTCATTTATCATCACCTAGGGTCATAGATCAATCAACATGTTTCCATCCAGGTCATGGTCTAGGTCTCTTTTGTTTCACCACCATAATGTTCAATCATGTCATGAAAGAAGGTGAAAAAGAGTCATTTTCACCATAAAAATCATTTACATTGGGAGTTAGCAAAGATAGGAAAATAAATTAAAGGAAATTTGTCTTTTCTCAAGAAATATGCTACTTGAGCAAAAGTTTTTCAAAAGAGAAATTTTTCAAAAAAGTGTTTATGATTTCACTAAAGGACAAAAAAGAAAAATTGTGCGTTATAAAAGGAAACGAAGCTTCTTGAAGTAATTTCATCCTTTGATATTTAAATAGCTCCTCTCTTATCTTCACCACACTCCAAAACTATCTAAAGGTCGAAGATAACCAACAAGAAACTGATCCAACTGCTCTGTGCTACGCTTTTGTCACACTGCGCTATGCTACGCTTATGGAAAGGTTGCTACGCTTTTGGTTCCAAGCTTCAAAACATCAATTCAAGGGTAAAATTATATTTTCTCAAGGTTTAGAGACCTCCTAATCAGTAAGTGAATGCTCTTCATACCTCTTTCAAGTCAAATTCTTAATAAAAAGGTGGATTTCCTCCTTAGGGTTTTATTCACTATGTTTTTGGTTTCCTCCATGCTTGGATGGTTTCAGTTGGAAAAAACCTAATTTAACCATAAAAAAACCCTCATACATCATCCATATACCTTATCCAAACACTACCTATCACTCACATCCCTCCTTGCCATCATTTTCACTCAAACCCAAGTTTTCACTACGTTTTTTCAGGGAAACTAGGAAAAACCTGTGTTTTAACCTTTTGGGCACCTTTCTCATGCCCATTTCCAAACATCCCACGTGAATATTGTAATCAAATCATCACCATACCTCCCAAAACTTTTTGGTTTTTTCCCTAATTCCCTTTCACCTCATTTCTGTCCCTAAAACCACTCTACTGCTATCCCCTGTTTTCCTAATTTTCCACCTTCCCTATCCACTACATCAAGCTAGGGTTTTCCTTGTTGAAAAAAATCATGGAGGGTGAGAAGAGGATCCACAAGAGAGGTCATCATTACAGATTTGAGACATACAACTTGTAGGAGATCAATGCTTCTCCTTATGTTAAGATATATTTTGAAAACAATGGTTATTTGAGGTTTTGTGAGAGAATCTAGGAGGTAGGCTGTCATGCTCAATTGACAAGCCTTTTTGGCACTAGCTTAAGGAGAGATAAGGCTATCATAGCAGGTATTGATTTCACCATATCAACAAATGTTATTTATTTAGCAATAGGTATCCTGAACCATGGAGAAATTTGGTTCAAAGGGATGGACTTGGACATTGAGAACTAGCAAATGTTCTTAAAACCTCATTTCAAAGATGCTCCTAAGCACATATTTCCTTTCAGGCATTTACTTGATAAGTATTCCCCTTTTATGAAGCTAATTATGAAGTATTTTACATGTGAAGGGAGATTCTCAAGATTGTACCAGTACCATATAAGGCTATTGATGCACTTCACTGCCACCAAGCCACTCAATTTTCCTAATTATTTATTTAGAAGTTTGGTAAAAATGATTGAAAAGGTACAGAATAAAGGCAAAGATCATCACCCTAGTTTGTTCCAGCACGATTTGGTCAAGCTTATAGTCTTGCATCAACTTTCAAAAATTAATATGTCTTTGGAAAATTTCATGAAGACAATTTCATCTGTGCCTACTACTAGTCCAAAAATCATTTAGAGCATGCCATGAGCATCAACACAACCAAAGGAGGTTGGATCTTCAAGTAAACAAGAAAAGGTTACAAAGGAACCTAGGGTTGAATCAATCAAACGTATGAGAAAGGTAAGAGGATGGTTTTTTCTCCTAAGACCACCAAAGGTGTAATTGCACCTGAAACTACAACTTAGCAAAGAGAAACCATGGATAAGCCACCTATTCATGATAGTGAACCACCTATGCATGAGGATGAGTCACCATTGTAGAAGCATGAAGAAAAAGTGCCTATGGAGGTTGACATGGAAAATCAGGTGAAATACAAGTTAGTTGAGGATATAATAAGGGAAAATGATGCATAGATAGCAGAGTTGAAGGACAACCTCTCAAGGTAAAATTTCATGATTACATTCTCACAACAAGAAAACATGCAATTGAATGTGAAGCAATTGATCCAAAGAAAACCAAAGGAAAACCTTGAGGCAGACAAAGGTAAGGGAAAATCAGTTGTAGATTTTGATTATTTGGAAGACATAGAGGCTGAAAAAAATCCAAAGAGGCCAAGAACAAGAGGGTTAACCAGGAAAAAAGAAAAAGAAAGAGAGCCATCTCATCCATCAAGTCAGCTAACCTTTGATGAGTTTATTGCTGCTGAAATTGAGCAAGACAAAGAGCTATGGCTTGATAGGGTAAATGTGCATCTTGATAAGCTTTTGAAGAAGGCATAAAGGGATAATAACCTCTAGAGGCATATGGCGAGACAATATTTCACTAGGAACCAAATCACCAAAGTGAGGGTGAAGAATTTGAGGAAAAAGCTTAAAGAAACCCTAATTAAGCTAAAGGAGAAAGATAAATTGGATCTGCTAGCTGAGGAATCCCTAGATATTTATTTTATCATCCAAGGATATCATGAAACAAAATTTAGCAATTTTTGGGCAATTTGAGTATTTTTTGTGATTTTTTGGAAAATCTGGAAAAGCGACATTTGTAGAAGCATCGCGCAGTGGCACGGTGCTTTTCCTCAGAGCCTCCAAATGAGGAAATTTTTACATGGTTGGATGGATCTTAACTTCTACTTTAGAGATATGGTCTCAGGTTATCATGACACTCCCTATTTTTGGAGAAAAAAAAAAAAACAACCTCTTTTTCATGCTTATACCACTGTTTTTTCCTGTGCGCGATGCTTCTGGAGTAAGGTTGGGAAAATGGAATTTTGAAGGTCTTCCAAGAGGTATTTTATTAATTTTAAGGTTTAGGTGGATAGAGGACACACAGAGATACCTAGCACAATATTTATATTTGTAGGAAGAGGCCTTAAAGTCAGCCAAAACCACCCTCAAAGTGGCAGGATGCTTCTACTGGGAAGCATGACTCTTCTAATAAAAGGCACGATGCTTTTGTCTTGGATTCTTTCTGGACATGTGTCAAGAAAAAATGATCCAAATTTCGAGGTTCCAGCTGTCCTATGAGGTGTCTTTTAGATAATAGAGTTTTTTTTTTCCTCTCATTGTTGAGGAATCATGTAATTAATCAAGGAGACATACACTCCTAGTTATTAGCTAAATTTGGGGGGAATGTTTCTAACTTTCCTAGATTCTAGGTAATGACACATAGAGTGAATTTATGATGTATCTTGGATCAGGTTTCAACCCAATGAGGTTTCATCTCTTCTATTTTCTATATTTAGTCAAACTCAAGTCATTTTAGAGGTTGGATAGTTTTTATTTGGAGTGTGGAGCTTTTGTACAAACTTTTTTAGTGAAATCAAAGACATGTTACAGCTATATTTTTGGGATTCCAGTGGTATGCTTATTAGCATTGTTTTTCTCAGTAATAACCATCAATTTTAATGTTTATTCTTTCTTTCCATCACATTTATGCTTCTATATGATGACATTATGAGTCTATGAACATAAATATTGCTTTTCATGCTCTGTTTTATAATATTTTCATGAATGCGTTTCTCCTCTTCTGATGAATGAATTCATGTAACATGATCATTCTGAATCTCTCTCTTTTCAAACCCTATAGACAATGACAATTAAATTATGCTATTAATTATACATATCTGGCCTCATCTTCATCTCTGTAGCTGTACCTTTGAAATTAGACCTAAAACCTAGACCTAGTTCCTTGACTATCATTCATATCTAGCAAAAACTCAAAACAAAACCATAATTCACTAAGTTTATACCTAGCCTAAGATCATTACATCTCCATTATCTTCATTGACTGAAAAAGTGACATATACTCTATGGTTTGGTAGGGCTAGCTACTAGACCTAAATATTGGTTTGAGGTTAGCTCCTTCAGTCTCCATTCTCAGCCTTGGGAAACAGATGGAGTGATACCATTTTTGGCGCTGTAGCTGGGGAGAAATTGCAAAAATTTCCCTGGGAATACTTATTTTAGTTCACTGAAGGTTATACTTATGGGTGACAAGTTTTGAAATTCAAAGAAGGCCGAGCTATAAAATTTGAGCCAAAGTGAAAATTCTCAAGAAAAATAGCTCCCAAAAGACCCACTAGGTCAAATCCAGACCCAAATACTTCACCAATTGTTAATGACCCTAAGATTATTTTAAGAAAGCATAAAACAAAGTTTCGGAAAGTTGGAAAGGCTATACCTCCACTTGTGAAATCAAACTCTTTGCCTACGAGGTTAATTTCTCTAGAAAATTCGTCCTTTAATTTTGAAGTTGATACATATTTATTCAGGTCTAATTCTGAATCCTTTCTTTTAGAAACTATCTTTGACCCCATTGATTTTGAGACCTACTTTCCATTTTATGAGTCCTCTTATTTATAGCTTGATAGTGAAGTTTGGTCTAATTTTCATAAACTTCAGGTTTTGGTCGATAAGTTTCAACTAAATTCTGAAAAAGCTTATTTCCAATAACAACAACAAGATTTTTCTCCACTACCTACTATCACACCTTCTCACACAACTACATCATCATCCCTCACTTTCATTCCATCATTACCTCTGAATTTATACACTCCATTAACACCTTCAAAACCTCCTCCATTAGTCATGGCCAAATTTTCTCCGTTGATCCTACCGCCACAACTCATTGCACTACCTCAAAAATATGGTCAAATATTACATCATTTTGATGGAACATCAGAGGTTACTACTCATCAAAACATTGTCAAAGTAGTTGATTTCATTGATATTGAAGATATTGGCAATGATGATGCCAAGATGCGCATCTTAGCACAAAGTTTCTTAGGAGAGGTTAAAAAATGGTTCCGATCCCTAACATCTAGTTCCGTAGCTAATTAATAGCAGATAATTGATTTATTTATGAAAAAATGTAAGGATAAGAAGAACCCATTATAGATTCTAGCTGAATACAATGCCTTGAATAGAAACCCTAATGAGTCTGCACAAGACTTCATAACTAGATTCATTAGAATTTATGATTCCATTCTTGAAAAAATCAAGCCTCCTCTAGGCCTCGCGTTACTTCATTACCCTGATGGTTTCGATCCTTATATGGCTTATCAGCTGAGAGAAAGAAACCCATTTACCCTTGAAGAAATGCAAAGAAATGCAGTGAGCGTTGAAGCGAATATGATTATCAAGAAGTAAAAAAGAAAAAAAAGAAAATAGGGTGACCATGAATGAAGAAAAATCTACTTCATCATAGGGAAAAATTGACACCTTGATCAAAACAATGGATAAGATGATGGATGAATTGATCATTGCAGATAGACAAGAAAAACCCTTAATTAGAAATCCCAATTTTAGGGGTCAGAATCAGAAGCCTTAATATAGGATCAAGCAAGGGGAACATAGGGGTTAGTATCCACAAATTCAGCAAAAAATTCACACTCCATTTCAGTAAAACTATACTAAAGGCCCTGATGATGAAGAAGAAGAGATTTCAAGTGAAAATAATTTATCTGAGGAAAATCAACGACCTATTTTGTATACTTAAGAAGATCAATTTTCTATAGAAATTTATGCACCAGATGATCAAAATTATGTCTTTTCAAATGATGATATGTTATCAGTTCAGACAAAAGATTACTAGAGGGGATATCAGAATGCTCTTACTCAAGTACAGAGGCAATATGGTTTGACAAATAGGAATGTGCCCATAACCTCAAGTTAGAAAAAACAGAATTCTCAAACATATGCTCATCATAAAAAGACACCTAATTCAAATAAGAGCAAAGATAAAGGACCTGTTATTCCTAATCATGCGAAATGAAATGAAGTCTTTACCAGCAATAAGGAGAAACATAAAGAAGTTCAAGATGGAGGACAGAGAAATGAGATTCCACACAAATATCAACTCAAAAAGAAGGATGCCCCATCCAAAGAGGTAGAAAAACAATATGCTCTTTTTAGTCTTGAAAATGAAATCTCAAAACTGAAAGTCTCCATTCCTTTAATTGAAATAGTAAATAATGGCCAGTATAAGTTTCAAGTAGCCAATTTTCTTAGGGTAGATCAAATGTACGATATGGTCAATGTGAGTGATGATCACCCTAAACTTTTATTTGGTCCTGCTGTTGATGGTGACTTACAAGATAGTGAGGTCCCTCATTTTTTCTTTGCCTCAAAATCCATGATTTATCCTCCATATTGCCATGCTAGACTTCGGAGCATATCAAAACCTCATGCCTAAAGCTATCATGGAAAAACTATGTTTGGATATCACAAGACCCTACCATGATCTTTAGTCTTTTGATTGAGGAAGGGTTAAATTTCTTGGTCTCATTAAAGATATAATGGTGTCTTTAAAGAAAATTCCAACCAAGAATGTCCTCATGGATGTTTTTGTAGATGATATCCCTCCCAGATATGGAATTCTGCTCTCCGAGTCATGGGGAGCACAACTTAGAGGTACCTTGCAGCTCGACTTTTCCTACGCTACTATACTGGTCTTTGGGAAACTCAGAAAAATATAACGGAAAAATAGGATAAAGTACATGATTAGTAACAGAGAAAAGCATAATAATCACCAGATACATGTTGTTCACATGGATTTAGAGTCTTTTATCTTATTCAATGATGATTGTTCAACATATTCAGAAATTTTGATGGAAGAAAAGAAAAAAATTCAGAATTTTCAAATTCTATTTTAAAAATTTGAAGTTCAGAAAAATAAGAAAAGATGCAAAGTGGCTTGGAGCCAAATTCATCAGCCAAAATAAGAGATTAAACAATGAAATAAACATAACCTATTGGTACAAAAAACCTTTCTCAATCAACTAGTCAAGATTAGTCATCCAAATTGCAGCTTCCCGATGAAGAAAGTGGTTTGTGGACCATGGATTTCGATGGAGCCTTTGTAAGGAAGGAGCTAGAATTGGAGTGTGGATTCATAGCCCTATGAATCAGTCATATAACCTTCCTCCTAGTGTTTTAATTCATTCTTAAAAACTAGCATTTGATTGTTCAAAAAATGAAGCAGAATATGAGACTTTGATAGCCGGTTTGAAAATTCTCAAGAAATTAGGTGCCAAGAAAATTTCTGTGTATGGTGACTCCGAATGGGTAATAAATCAAGTCAAAGGGGAATACTAGGCCAAGCATCCTAGAATTTGAGACTATCACAATACAATGTTATATATCGTCAAGACCTTCATTGAATATACTTTGTCATTGATTCCAAGGGACAACAATGTTATTGCTAATTCCCTTTCCACTGTAGCAAGCATGTTCAAAATTCCACTGTATCCCAACAAGAAGTATGAAATTACCATCAAACATAGCCCTACCATTCTAGATAATGTTCAATATTGGAAAGTTTATCAAGATGAAAAACAAATCAATAACTTCTTGCAGATGAAAGAAGAGTTTGTGAGTTAAAAAATAGATGACAGTTTTATGAAGATGACCAAGAAGTGCATGCAGCAGAAATGAAGATACTACGGTTGAAAGAAAACTCCATTCCAAGGGGTCTTGTAGCTTTGAGGAGTTTTTTGACCAAGATGATGTTGCAAAAAAACCAACAATGTTGCCAACAGAAGTAGGAGTGGAAGACCTCAATATTGGCACTTCTGAAAAGCCCAAAATGGTGAATATTTCAAAATCCTTGAGCTCAAAAATGAAAGTTAAATATGTAGCACTCATGTCTCACTTTGCTGATGTTTTTGCATGGGAGTACTATGATTTGAAAGTGTATGATAAGAGTATAATTCAACACACCATTCCTTTAAATCCTGATCAGAAGCCTTTACGTCAGAAACTAAGGAGAATGAATCTCAAGTTGTTTCCCTCTATTCAAAAAGAAGTGAATAGGTTGTATACTGTTGGTATTATAGTTCCTCTTCATTTTTTAAATTGGATGTAAGACTTAGTGCCAATAAGAAAGAAGACCGGTGAGATTCTCTTGTGTATAGATTTACAAAATCTGAATAAAGTATCGTTGAAAGAAAAATACCCACTTCCAAAGATGGATCACAGTTTGTAAAGGGTGGTTGGTTCTTCCAGAATTTCATTATTGGATGGATATTTCGGGTATAATAAAATTTTATTTCATCTAGTTGATCAGGAGAAGAAAACCTTTACAATACCTTGGGGTACTCTTATGTATGCTAAAATTCCCTTTGCATTGAAGAATGCAGGAGAAAATTTTCATATGGATATCGAATTTGCCAATGAAAAGGATGTATTTTTGGTCATTTATCTTGATGAAATCACAATTTTTTCCAAGATGGATGAAGATAATTTGCAACATTTGAAGGCTATTTTTCAGAAGTGCAAAAAATTTGGCATATCGCTGAATCCAAAGAAGAGTTTGTTTGCTATGAAAGAAGAGAAATTTCTTGGTCATATCATATCTAAAGATAACATCCAGATATATCCTTCAAGGATTCAAGCATTTTAGAATTTCGACTATCCTATAAGAAAGAAGGAAATCTAGTTATTCAATGGTAAAATCAACTTCTTGAGTAGGTTTATTCCTAAACTTGCTGAACATTTAAGAGAAATTACTGATATGTTGAAGAAACATAGCGAGATGAAGTCGTCCGATGAGGAAAGGAAATCATTTAATAAAGTTAATTTTGAGTTGTCTCATGCTCCTATTCTTATTAGACAATATTATACACTTGATTTCATCATTTTTTCCTTTGCTTCTGAACATACTCTAGCTGCTATCCTTATGCAAAAGAAAGATCAGAAAACAAAATAACCCATCACCTTCTTCAGTCTAACCATAAGAGACATAGCCTTGAAGTAAAATATCATTGAAGAACACGCCTTAGCTCTAGTTAAACCATTGAAGGACTTTCGAGTCTATATTATTCACTCTCATGTTCTTGCATATGTCCCTAACACTGCTGTCAAATATGTGCTAACACTGAATGATACTGAAGGTCAGCATTGCAATTGGATAGCTGCCATGCTAGAGTATGACTTGGAAATCAAAAATACAAAACTGATCAAGGGAAAAGGCTTGGCTAAGCTCATGGTAGACTCAAACTTTCATGCCTTGGACATAAATTTCATTGCTGCATTATCTGAGGAGCAAGAGGTTGATTCATTACCTCAGGTATCTGAAATTTTTTCTTTATTGCCATGGTATACTAGTATTATGCATGTGCTACAACATTTGAATCCTCCTCCCAGGTTGGCTAGCAATAAATGTAGATCTCTAAAATTGAAGGCTCCTAAGTATTGCATTCCTAATTTTTTTTGTATTGGAAAGACCTGGGCAGAGTTTTGTTGAATTTTTTGGTAGAAGGTGAAGTTGAGAAAATGATGAAATATTTTCATAAAGGTGACTTTTCTGGAAGAATACAACAAAAAAGATATTGGGGGCTGTATTTTATTGGCCAAGTTTTTTTTTCGATGTTTATAAGACTATCATGAGTTTTCATGAGTGTCAAAATTTTCAGGGAAAAATAAAGCTTTTACCGTTGCCCAAAAATAAAAGAAAAGAGATATCAACGCCTTAGAAATAAACCACTTTGAGATGGCAACCTCCAATACATTACATGAATGAAAAATTCTTGGGTTATACAAATTACAAAACCTCCTTTCTATATATAGGAGTCCATGGGGCTACAATGTAATCCTAGCCGACCTAACAATAATAATTTAAGGGCACAATAATAACAATATGGGGGTTTTAGGGGTACAATAATAACAATAAGGGGGTTACACTAACAACAATAAGGGACTATACTAGTAATATAGGGACCTAACATGCCCCTATCCTTCAAAAAAGTGTTGTCCTCGATGCTTGAGTAGCTTTGGGTGCTTCTGTATAAAATTCTCATCCTCCCATGGAGAACCTTCAGTGGGTAAGTTCTTCCACTTGATGAGATACTCTGAAATTGATTGATTCCGTAGCTGTCGAGTTCTTGTTTCCATCACCGCTTCATGTTCCAATATGATTTTTCCTTCCTCATCAAGTTTTGGAAATATTGTTTGAACTGGAAGATTTTCACCTATAACCTTCTTTAAGCATGAAACATGAAAAAATGGATGCACTCGTGAAGAAGCAGGAAGATCCAATTTGTATGCCATAGTACCAATATTTTGCAACACCTTGTAAGGACCATAGTACTTTGGCGATAATTTATTAACCTTCTTAGCTTTCTTGAGGGACATTTGTTTGTATGGTTGTAGCCGTAAAAATACCCAGTCTCCTACATTAAAACTTCTCTCGCTGCGATGTTGATATGCCTATTTTTCGATTCGATTTTGTGCCAAATTTAGGTTATTCTTTAAGAGTTGGAGAAATTTTTATTGATGCTCGATGTGATATTCCACTGCTTGAACCTTCGAATTTTCTCTTAAAGATGATGTGATGGATGGTGTATGATATCCATAAAGTTCCATAAATGGGGTCATTTTTGCTGCAGTATGGAAGGAAGTGTTATACCACCATTCAGCGAGAGGTAACCACTTGACCCATTTCTTTTGTTTATCAGATACAAAAAAACAAAGATATCCTTCCAAAAATTTATTTACTATCTTAGTTTGACCATCGGATTGAGGATGATAAGATGAGCTATGAGCTAATTGAGTACCCAAACAAGAGAATAAATCTGTCCAAAAATTTCCAGTAAAAATGGGTTCTCTGTCGCTCACAATAACCCTTGGGTTTCCATGTAGCTTTTGAATTGTGTCCATAAATGTAGTAGCAACTCTACTTGCTTTAAATGGATGAGATAATGCACACAAGTCTACATACTTGGTAATTCTATCAACTACCACCATGATGACACTCTTTCCTTCAGACTTAGGTAAACCTGTGATAAAATCCATTGAAATCTCCTCCCAACATTGACTTGGAATGGATAAAGGTTGTAGAAGACCTGGGGTCCTAATTGTCTCAACTTTATTTTGTTGGAAAACCAAACATTCCACCACAAACTTTTGAATATCAGATTTAAGTCCATCCCAAAAAAATTCTTTCTTCACCTTGTGGTAATTTTTTAAAAATATTGAGTGTCCTCCTAAAGGAGAAGTGTGCAATTCCAAAATAATCTTTTGTTTTAGTTGGGAATTCTTAAAAATATATAAGCAATATTTTTACATAAGGAATATTTTTTCCAACTAAATGTATCAGATGTACTAGGATATTTCTGCAACTTTTGAATGAGTGTCCACACTTCTTCGCCCTTCTTCCATTCATCTCTTGCTTCGGTTATCCAATCTGGTTGGATAATAGAATTGGCACAAAGCAATGCTTCCACCTCTTCATTCTTTCTTGAGAGTGCATCTGCAACAACATTTAGCTTCCCTTTTTTGTAGATTATTTCAAAGTCATAACCCAACAAATTTGTGACCCATTTTTTCTGCTCTTCTAAAGATAGTCTTTGTTCCAAAAAGTGTTTAAGACTATCATGACCAGTTTTTACCTTGAAGTGTCTTCCCATTAGGTAAGTTCGCCATTTATTTAGTGCATGTAGTATTGCTAACATTTCCTTCTCATAAATAGGTTTCTGTAAATACTTTCCTTTAATTGGATGACTTTCAAAAGAAATGGGTCTTCCTTCTTGCATTAAAACAACACCAATTCCATTTCCTAAGGCATCACATTCCACAATAAAGGTTTTTGTGAATTCTAGCATAGCTAAGACCGGTGCTAGGCACATTGCCTCTTTAAGATGTTCAAAGGCCTTAGTTGCTTCAGGAGTCCATGAAAATGCATCTTTCTTCAATAATGTTCTTAGAGGAGCTACTATTATCCCATATTTCTTAACAAACTTGCGATAATACCCTATTAACTCGAGAAATCCTCGCAACTGCTTTATGGTTGTGGAGACTTTCCATTCCTTAATGGCTTTAATTTTTTTAGGGTATACCTTAACACCCTCGTGAGATACAATATGACCCAGATATTCCACCTCTTGTACTCCAAAGAAAAATTTGGATGTTTTTGCATATAATTGTTTCTCTTGCAATAGTTTTAGCACCCTGTCAACATGTTGAACATGATCCTTCCAAGACCCGCTGTAGATTAGTATATCATCAAAAAATACTAGCACAAATTTTCTAAGGAAGGGTTTGAAAATGGAATTCATCAACCCTTGAAATGTAGAAGGTTCATTGGTAAGGCCAAAAGGCATGACCAAAAATTCATAATGACCCTCATGATTTCGAAATGTTGTTTTCGGAATATCTTTAGTCTTCATTCTAATTTGATGATATCTTGAACGAAGATCCAACTTGGTAAAATAAATTTCTCCATGTAATTCATCAATCACAGGAATGGGAAATTTATCTTTAATGGTGAGCTTATTGAGCTCCATATAATTCGGACACATGCACCATGATCCATCCTTCTTGTGTACCAATATTACAGGAGCAGAGAAAGAACTTTGACTAGGTTGAATTATACCCGCCTCTAACATTTCTGCAATCATACGTTCAATTTCGCTCTTTTAGACATAAGATATCTATAAGGCCTGATGTTTGGAGGAACACTTCCCGGAATCAAATGAATAGCATGATCATGATCATGAATAGGTGGGAGTCCTTTGGGAGTTTCAAACACCTTGGAATGATTATCCAAGAATTTTTGGAGATCTACAGAAATAGATGATTTTGATGTTGGAACTTCTAGTGAGCATAATTGTGCAATTATGCCTCGTTTTTCTTTATTTAGAAGCTTTTTCATGACATTAGAGCTTATTATCTTTCCCGACTTCCCTGCAATACCCCGTAATTCGACTTCCTTTCCTTCTAAAAAAAAATTCAAGAAAAGTTCTTGAAAATTAAAAGCTACCGTCCCCAAAGATTGTAACCATTGTACTCCTAGTACAACATCAACACCTCCCATAGGAATGGAAAGAATTGGACTATTCAATACATATTCCCCCATGGTTAGCTTGATATTACGGCATTTTCTAGAGCAATTTATAGTTCCTTCATTTGTAAATATCACTTGAAATTCTGGTTCTGGGTATAGGAAACAATTCAATTCCTTGGCTACCTTACAATGAATAAAATTATGGGTGCTACCTAAATCAATCAACACAATTACCTTTTTCTTCTTGATATGTCCTTCTATCTTGAGATTTTGAGGAGTGGTAATTCCTGCCAATGCATTACACGATATGGTCAGACTCATTTCTTCCTCTTCTAGGGCTGGTTCTTGGTGTATATCCTCTTATTTTGAATATTATTTTTCATTTTCTTCTTCCTCTTCACAATATATGTAAAATAATTTCTTCTCAACACACTTATGACCTTTAGTGTATTTGTTGAGCTCCAAAGATGTTCTTTCTTCCACCACATTCCACTCCATTTCCTTTTTCCATTATTAATTACAGGCTCAAATGATCAATAGAATTAATTAAAATTTCTTTAAGAATGTATATCATGACTAACTTGCTATGTTTTGATGATTTTGTCATTGTAGTACTTTTTGAACTAGATCTAGCTACATAATGCAGACATTCTGTAGCTAGTTTCCGATTCTGCAGCTGTCTTCATGTCTACGCAGGTTCCAGGTGTCATCTCAGAGAAAAACACATATGGTCGTATTCCACATCATTCCCTCATCATTTGTTTCTCTCCACGAAGTTTGAACGGAATTCTGTAGGTGGTTATGCACGTGGGAACTCAAACTAGGAGATAGACTCCTAATAGGACAAGGACAGTCCAGATGTCCTTAATCATATTACGAGACCACCATTAGAGTTCTAGTTTGATTTTAATTTGGAAAGACAATTATCCCTAGGTTATCTCAAGACAGTTATGTAATTTTGTTATAAATATGGCTCGGGAAACCGAGGGACAATGTTAGATTTTGTGTTTGATTGCTAGATTTCAGAAGTCTGAAAACACTCTGTTTTGAAGTAATTTCTCTTTTAATGGAAGAAGCATCATTTTATTGAAAGCGCTGAGTCAATCTTGAAGTAGATTTTGCGTGCTACTCCGGTGGTAGAGGGCCCCTGCTGCCTGAGCAGCTTTGTTCATACGGTTTAGATAAGTATTTTAGTCTCGTTTTTCATTTCTAGCTTAAGCAAGTTTCTGAAGTTTATGTTTCATACTTGTTTACATTAATCATCACAGCTAGACTTAATCTTATAAAATCTTCCAAAATATCATCACGATGAATAAGGGATAGCTGTGGTGTTGTAGATTTTAGTTGCATTTCCTTTCGAATTTTATGATTTATGCTTGTTTACACTAAGTGTCATAGCCGGTCTTACTCCTAAAAACTCTTCCAAAACATCATTAACAATGAATAAGAAACAGCTGTGGTATCTTAGATCCTAGTTGTATTTGCTTTCAAATCTTATGTTTATGTTCAATTGCATTGAATAATACAGCTAGACTTGTTTTTACAAACTCTTCCAAAATATCATTCATATTGAACGAGATGGGCTGTAGAATTCCATAGACTAGCTGCATGTTAATTTAGTTATAACACTCTGGAGATTGATTGCATTTAGTTCAGCTCTGTCACTACATTTCAAGTTTGATAATGGCATTCTAGTTTAACTCTGTTCACTGTACTTCAAGTAGATTAGTAGCACTCTAGTTCAGTCTCAGTTCATTTTGTTTCAAAAAAAGATTAATGGCATTCTAGTTTAGTTGTAGTCACTGTATTTTAAGATTGATAGATCACGTTCTAGCCTAGTGTTATCCATTGTATTTCAAGTAGTACTAGTTTTCAAAATTAGTCTCTCGGCCTTCATTATTTACAACTTACCTTTGTTCTGAATTTATATTGATACATCATCACATGAACATGGGTCAGTAATATCAGTTTAAGGCTTTGATTATTCTGCAAATCTTTTACAAATTCACCTATAGCCTTTTTCCTAAACATTGTTCTAGAAAATCTCTAAACTTCTGAATAAGGCCTAGTAGTGATAAGTCAAGTTGCAGAATAGGGTAACTTCAGCATCATAGGTTAATCTAGAATAGAAACCTTATTGTGTTACAAATAATCATTTTTTTTGTAATATTGTGAGTTGATTGTTTATTTAGGAGAACTTCATTTACACTTAACTTGTCCATTTCTCAAGCTCTTCCAACACGTATTTAATGAATGAATTGGATAAGTTCAAGCTCATGTTGTGATTTACTTCCTTGCAATGAAGTCATTATCAATATTTGCATTTGTTGTTTGCCATCCATAGTTTAGGCTTTGTTCTGTTTTAATATAACCAATAGCTTCTTTTCACCAGCACTTAGTTCTTTCCCTTTTCAAACATAAAACCATAAAACCAAAAACATCATAAAACACTAAACACAACGTAGTGAGAAGCAAATACCTAGGCACATATAGTGCACCACACTTCAGCAGTTTACTAGCCCTGGTTGACAATTAATGAACTCAATTTAGGAACACTAAGTTGAGCACAAACAGTATTTTCTATCACAACTGTAGCAAAGCTCTTTTTCTCTTTTTGCTTCCAATTGTTGTGGTGTCAAACTTGTAGGTTGTGGAAATCTAGGAGTAACAACACTTCCATCTTTATAGAAGTGAGTGGTAGGCTTCCTTGTCGCCATAGTTTTACATTCAATTTTTCTTGCCAACCTGAATGCCTTCTCCAATGAATCAGGTTCCAAAACACGAACTTCATGTTGGACTTTATCCTTTAAAGTACCTATGAAGAGATAAATCCTCTGTTCCTCTGGAATATCAGTTACCCTTATATTCAATTTTTGGAATTCCTCAATGTGCTCCCCCACTGAACACTTTTGTTTGAGATTTATCAATTGGCTAAAGAAAGTGTTGCTCTTTGTATCCTCATAATGTGCTATCATTTCCTTTGTAAAAATTGACCAAGTGACAATTTTTTTACGGGAGCAAAGCCATCAATACCATACAAATGTATTTTGTTCTAAATGTAAAGCTGCAATGCGTACCTTTTCTATGTTTTGCACATTATTGAGATCAAAATATTGCTCCATTTGTAGTATCCATGTTACAGGATCCTTTCCATCAAACTTCCTCATATCTATTTTTGGAATATGGTGGTTCTTCCCTCCAAAATTAGAGTTTATGAAATCACAATTAACATTTATTTTGTTCTCATCATGAGTTTCCTCTATTATATTTTCACCATTAGGAAAAATTTCTTGTATCAACTTTGTCAAACCTTCCATGTCTACTTTTAGATCATTCTTCATGTTTTCCATTTTTTCATCGATTTTAGCTTCCATGTCATCCATCTTAGGTTCCATGCTAGCTTCCATGCCATCCATCTTATCTTCCATGCCATTCTTCAAACCATCCATCTTAGATTCCACACCTTTCTTCAAACCATCCATCTTGGTTTCCACCCCTTTCTTCAAAACTTCCATGTCATTTTTTGTTTCTCTTTGCGAGAGCGAAATTTGTTGCACTTGCTCTTGTAATTTTGATATGTCATGTTGCCATTTTTCATCTTCATGAGTCATAGTAGAGCCTTCTAAAGGCTTAATGGGTGTTGAATTATTTTTAGGGGCCGTTTGAGAATCCAATATTGATATCTATTCTACAATATGCCCTTGGAATCAATTCAACTTGATTCTTCAAACAAGAATTACACAATTCGGAAAAAAAAATACACACCTTTTACTTGCTTTTGAGGAGCTAGATATTGAAATTGACTTATCTCTATACTTGCGGATCCTCAATATCTAAAATTTGGCCCTATATTAGTCCTTTGAAGCTTCTTTCAAATGCCACAGGTCTGACTTGATTTGGATTCTTCAAGGCAAAGTTATGTCCAATCTCCCACAATGACCTAATTATGGACTGGTTCAGTAGAGCAAACTTGTACGACTTGCCATGTGTCACTGTTTGCTCCTTGGGCTCTGAAATTTATAGAAAGGAAATTATAGTCCATTTACTTCTAGTCACTTTTTACAGAATTCCAATCTGATGCTCAGAGAGAGAGTTATGAAGATTTTCCCACGATCACCTCTTTGAGATGAAATTAGGGAGCTTGAAAAAGACCTAACTTCCACAGATCATATCTCCGAAATTATTGCGAACCAAGCTCTGAAATTTTTCGATGATGTTCCTCAAGATCTTGGCTTCACACTCTAAAAATTTCAGCTTCTGAACCTTCGTAGAAAAATAGTTATAGTGAAAATTCTGCGATGAAATTTTTAAGTGAAATTCAGGAGCTTCCATAAAGCCCTACCTTCCACAGATCATATCTCTAAAAATGTTGCAAACAAAACTCTGAAATTTTGCGAAAATGTTCCTCAGGAGTTTGGCTTCGCACCCTAAAATTTTTAGCTTCTGAACCTTCGTAGAAAAAAAGGTATAGCGAAATTTCTATGATGACCTGTTTGGAGTAGTGAAACCCTAGAATCCAAAGCTTTGATACCAAATGTTGTGAAACTAGCTCCAAAAATAGAAGAAAAGAGATATCAACGCCTTAGAAATAAGCCACTTCGAGGGGGAAACTTCCAATACATTACATGAATGAACAATTATTGTATGATAGAAATTACAAATCTCCTTTATATATGTAGGAGTCCATGAGGCCACAATGTAATCCTAGCCGACCTAAAAATAATAATTTAAGGGCACAATAATAAAAATATGGGGGTTACAAGGGTACAATAATAACAATAAGGGGGTTACACTAACAAAAATAAGAGACTATACTAGTAATATAGGGACCTAACATACTCTAGCTGCTGTACTTATGCAAAATAAAGATCAAAAAACAAAACAACCCATCACCTTATTCAGTATAACCATAAGATACATAGCCTTGAAGTACAATATCATTGAAAAACATGCCTTAGCTATAGTTAAATCATTGAAGGACTTTCGAGTCTATATTATTCACTCTCATGTTCTTGCATATTTCCCTAACACTACTGTCAAATATGTGCTAACACTGAATGGTACTGAAGGTCGGAGTTGCAAGTGGATAGCTGCCATGTTGGAGTATGACTTGGAAATCAAAACTACAAAACTGATCAAGGGACAAGGCTTGGCAAAGCTCATGGAAGACTCAAAATTTCATGCCTTGGACATAAATTTCATTGCTGCATTATCTGAGGAGCAAGAGGCTGATTCACTACCTCAGGTATTTGAAATTTTTTCTTCATTGCCATGGTATACTGGTATTATACATGTGCTACAACATTTTAATCCTCCTCCCAGGTTGGCTAGCAATAAATGTAGATCTCTAAAATTGAAGGCTCTTAAGTATTGCATTCTTAAATTTTTTTTTTGTATTGGAAAGACCCGGGAGAGTTTTGTTGAATTTTTTGGTAGAAGGTGAAGTTGAGAAAATGATGAAATATTTTCATAAAGGTGACTGTGACAGTCATATTTTCTGGAAGAATACAAAAAAAAATATACTGAGGGCTGTATTTTATTGGCCAATTTTGTTTTTCGATGTTTATAAGACTATCATGAGTTGCTATGAGTGTCAAAATTTTTAGGGAAAAATAAAGCTTTTACCGCTGCCCTTGAAACCAATTGCAGTTCAAGCACCTTTCCAGTAGTGGGGTCTTGAATTCATTGGTGATATTCGTCCTCCATCATCAACTCAACATAAGTGGATACTCACTGCCACCGATTACTTTACAAAGTGGATTGAGGCCATTCCCACGAGGCAAACTACATACATCATTATTATTCAGTTTTTGGAGAGAAATATCCTGTCTCGTTTTGGCTTCCCATAGAAAATTATCACTAACAATGCAACCACCTTTAAGTATAAAAAGATAGATTTTTGTGATAAATATCACATTAGACTCAAGCATTATACAACGTATTATCCTCCAGGCAATGGGTTGGCTTAATCATCAAAAAAATCATTGGTGAACATAATCAAGAAATTTTTGCAAGAGAACTCAAGAAATTGGCACAAAAAGCTCATAAATGCTTTATGGGAGGACATAGTTAGCACAAAGAGATAAATTAGGATGTCACCTTTCCAGCTAGTGTATGGTGTCAACACATTGTTTCCCACTTCTTTAGCAGTGTCGGTGATGAAAATTCTGCAAGAGATCGACAGTGAGCCAAATGACATCCAACAAATAATCAATCAAATGATTCATTTACAGCAGTCAAGAGAAGAATTTTTCAATCACACTTTAAAACTTTAGGAGAAAATCAAGAAGATATACGAAAAGAAAACAAAAACTGATGATTTCAAATTAGGAGATTTTGTTCTTCGATGGGATGCCCGAAATGAAGAGAAAGGTAATCAGGGTAAGTTTGATAACCTATGGAAAGGTCCATACAAGATTACAACATTCAAGGGTAATAAGGTATTTTTGTAGAAGATATTGATGGGCATGAAATTCTAGGAGGACCGATGAATGGTAGGTTCCTAAAACATTACCTTACCTGATCTTGAAGAAAAATGTTCCCTTTCATTGTAAATATCACTTTTATTTGTTCTTAAAGAATAAGGAAGCTATTGCAGAAGTTTGAAGCTATAATATTCCCAAATGGGGAAAGCAGCAATATAGCTCATAAAATGAAAGCAGCAGCAATTATTTAACACATGAAACCATGAGACCAATATGGAGTCATAACATTATGTATTTAGAATAGAAAATCAATACAAAATAGTGAGGCATAGATCATATACAATGAGGAAACAAGCCTCCCATAAGCAATCACTCTCAACTATGAGTTGTTGTCACAAAAAAAATGTCGGAGAGAAACTAAAATGCAATTATATTGGGTATAACTACAGCTAGAGATGATAAAATGATGTAAAAATACTGATATAGGCCCCAGTAGAATATAAACATATAGATTCGAGCACTAGATCATCTTTCCAAGACAACCCAAGAGGGTTTCTGGAAAATGCACACAATGTGCCAATATAAGCTACAGCCCTAGGGTTGAAGATATGCTGCAACAGATGAAATGATTAGAAATGGCTGAGGCTGATGTCGAAACCTACAAATCTTCTCCAATAGATCCTCTGGATGAAAGAATGGCTCCTCCACTGAAGAAATCACCACCCAAAATAACCACTCCAACTATCCCTGTAACTCCTCCCTAAATAATGCAGATCTAGAATGAAAATACGTTGTAGGGGATAAATAATCCTTAGCCTACTGCTAAATGTGTCAATAAATCTCAATGGGCTTCTTAACATGCCTTCCAATGGATTGAAACCTTCCTCCACTGAACAACTAGCTCTGAAGACACCCAAAATGATCCTCCGCTGCTGCACCCTGCAACACACCACAATATTATGCAGAAAATGCACTGATGAAGAAAGCTATAGCTTGGCCTGAAGCCTAAGTGTGGAGATGAAGTGCAATGCTCCTCCAAGAGGCCTCTCAAGGAAAGAGGTGGGATTCCCGCTCAGGAACACCCGGTGCTAAACAACACACAACAATCTCAACTAAACAGTTGAAGAATGCAAGAAGTCTAAACAAACCACATACAAAATAATAATCCCAAAAAAATCCCCCCATATGGCTTCCATCCTCTTCCTTATATAAGTTATGAGCTTCCTTACTCTTGTCCCCACTCAATTAGGTCATTTCCTCCATGCAAAAAATATCCCTACAAAACTAGGTTATTCCTCATTTAATGTCCACTCCTCCATAACAACGCTGTTGATTTGGTCAAAGTTGACTTATTCAACATGTTTCATCCCCTGTTGACACTCAAAGGTGCTTTATTTAGCTGCTTAGAGGGTCTCCCTACCCATTTATTCACCTACCTAGTGACAAAACAATCTATAATATTCCATTTAGCTCAAAGCTAAATTTTAGGAATATTACAGAATCCTGAGGAGAAGGCCATGACACTTCTATGATCATATGATGTTTTTATTTTAAAATTTCAAAAATTCAAGTCAGTTTTCGAGCCAGAGTCATTTTCTGTTTTAGTTATTCATTTCAGTTTGTTGAATTTATTTTAGTTTCTAATTTTCACTTGATTACCCAATGGATGCGGCTACCTGATATACAGTGTTCTTGACACCTCTTGAAGGAGCTTCCATCCCCAACTAGACCCAATGTTAGTGTCTAAATGTTCAGTGGTCAAATAATCTTTCAGGTTTAATTTGTAATGGTCCTAGGTCAAAATTTTATGTTTGCAAACAAATTTTCAAATAAAATTTTGTTCACTGAATGTTGTCTAGGTCTGAATGTTACTCCCTTCACTCCATTCATGGTCATCATCATTTCAAGGTCATGTCATTCATCATCACCTAAGGTCATAGATCAATCAACATGTTTCCATCTAGGTCATGGTCTAGGTCTCTTTTGTTTCGCCACCATAATGTTCAATCATGTCATGAAAGAAGGCGAAAAAGAGTCATTTTCACGATACAAATCATTTACATTGGGAGTTAGAAAAGACAGGAAAATAAAGTAAAGGAAAATTTTATTTTCTCAAGAAATATGCTACTTGATCAAAAAATTTTCCAAAAAGAATTTTTTCAAAAAAGTGTTTAGGATTTCACTAAAGGACAAAAAAGGAAATTTGCGAGTTATAAAAGGAAATGAAGCTTCTTGAAGTCATTTCATCCTTTGATGTTTAAAGAGCTCCTCTCCTATATTCACCACACTCCATGAATATCTAAAGGTCGAAGATAACGAGCAAGAAACTGATCCAACTACTCTGTGCTACGATTCTAGCACACTGCGCTACACTTCTGTCTTGTTGCACTACGCTTTTGTCAAGGGTGCTACAATTTTGGTTCCAAGATTCAAAACAACCTTTCAAGGGTAAAATAAACTTTTCTCAAGGTTCAAAGACCTACTAATCAGTAAGTGAATGCTCTTCATACCTCTTTAGGGTCAAATTCTTAAAAAAAGGGTGGATTCCCTCCTTAGGGTTTTCTTCACTACATTTTTGGTTTGCTCCATGCTTGGCTGGTTTCAGTTGGAAAAACCCTAATTTCACCATCTAAAAACCTTGATACATCATCCATATACCTTATCCAAACACTACCTATCACTCACATCCCTCCTTGCCATCATTTTCACTCAAACGCTAGTTTTCACTACGTTTTTGTAGGGAAACTAGGAAAACCCTGTGTTTTGAACTTTTGGGAACCTTTCTCATGCCCATTCCAAAAAAATTGACCTGCATCTTGTAACAAAATCATCACCCTACCTCCCAATTTTTTAGGAATTTTCCGCTAATTCACTTGCACCTCATTTTTGTACCTAAAACCACTCTACCACTATCCCCTATTTGCCTAATTTTCCACCTTCCTTATCCACTACATCAAGCTAGGGTTTTCATTGTTGAAATAAATCATGGAAGTGGAGAAGAGGGTCCATAATGGAGGTCTAATTCAAGGTTTTAGCTATCCAACTTGTAGGAGGTCAATGCTTCTCCTTATGTTAAGAGATGTTTTGAAAACAATGGTTGTTTGAGGTTTTGTGAGAGAATCCAAGAAGTAGGCTGTCATGCTGAATTGACAAGCCTTTTTGCCACCAGATTTAGGAGAGATAAGACTATCATAGAAGGTATTGAATTCAACATATCAACAGATGTTATTTCTTCAGCAACAAGTATCCCAAACCATGGAGAAATCTAGTTCAAAGGGATGGACTTGGACATTGATAACTACAAAATGTTCTTAAAACCTCATTACAAAGATGCTCTTGAGCACATCTTTCCTTTCAGGAATTTACTTGATAAGTATGCCCCTTTGATGAAGCTAATTATGAATTATTTTACATGTGAAGGGTTATTCTCAGGATTGTACTAGTACCATATAATGATATTGATGCTCTTCACTGCCACCAAGCCACTCAATTTGCCTAATTATTTATTCAGGAGTTTGGTCAAAATGACTGAAAATGTACAAAGTAAAGGAAAATATCATCACCCTAGTTTTTTCCACCATGGTTTGGTCAAGATTATAGTCTTGCATCAACTTTCAAAAATTAATATGTCTTAGGAAACTTTCATGAAGACAATTTCATCTATGCCTACTACTAGTCCACCAATAATTTAGAGCATTCCATCATCATCAACACAACCAAAGGAGGTTGGCTCTTCAAGTAAACAAGAAGAGGTTCCAAATGCGCCTAGGGTTGAAATCGCTCAAACCTATGAGAAAGGTAAGAGGATTTTTTTTTCTACTAAGACCACCAAAGGTGTACTTGCATCTGAAACTACAACTGAGAAAAGAGAAACCATGGATCAACCACCTATTCATGATAGTGAACCACCTATGCATGAGGATGAGTCACCATTGCAGTAGCATGAGGAACAAGTGCCTATGGAGGTTGACATGGCAGATCAGGTGGAGGAAAATTCAGCTGAGGAGATAATAAGGGAAAAGGATGTAGAGATAGTAGAGTTGAAGGACAACCTCTCAAGGGAAAATTTCATGATTACCTTCTTATAGCAAGAAAACATGCAATTGAAGTGAAATAACTACTCCAAAGAAAACCAAAGGAAAATATTGAGGCGAAAAAAGGTAAGGGAAAAGTAGTAGTATATTTTAATCATTTGGAAGACATAGAGGCTGAAAAAAATCCAAAGAGGCCAAGAACAAGAGGGTTAAGTATGGAAAAAGAAAAATAAAGAGAGCCATCTCCTCCATTAGGTCAACTAACCTTTGATGAGTTGATCACTTCTGAAATTGAGAAAGACAAAAAGATATGGCTTGATAGGGTAAATTTGCATATTGAGAAGCTTTTGGAGAAGGGAGAAAGGGATAGTAACCTCCATAGGCATATGGAAAGACACTATTTCAGTAGGAACCAAATCGCCAAAGTGAGGGTGAAGAATTTGAGGAAAAAGCTTAAAGAAACCCTAATTAAGCTTAAGGAGAAAGATAACTTGGATATGCTAGCTAAGGCATCCCTAGCTATTTATTTTATCATCCAAGGATGTCATGAAACAAAATTCAGTAAGTTTTGGGCAATTTGAGTATTTTTTGTTATTTTTTGGAAAATCAGGAAAATTGACCTTTGTAGAAGCGTCGCGACACTTTTCCTCATAGCCTCCAAATGAAGAAATTTTTATATGGTTGGATGGATCTTGCCTTATAATTTAGATATATGGTTTGAGGTTATCATGAAACCCCCCATTTTTGGAGAAAAACTCAAAAAACTACCTCTTTTTCATGCTTTTTCCACTGTTTTTTTCCTGTGCATGACTCTTCTCGAGTAAGGTTGGGAAAATTTACTTGTGAAGGCCTTCAAGGAGGTATTTTCTCAGTTTCAAGGTTTCGATGGATAGAGGACATACAGGGCTACCTAGCCCAATATTCATATTTTTAGGAAGAGGCCTTAAAGTAATCCAAAATCACCCTCAAATTCGCGCGACACTTATGCTAACTGGTGCAACGCTTCTGCCTTGCATTCTTTATGGACAGGTGTCAAGCCAGAATGATCCAAATTTTGAGGTTACAACTGTCCTATGAGGTCTATTTTGGATAAGAGAGTTTTTTTTTCTGCTGTCATTTCTGTGGAATCATGTAATTAATCAAGGAGACATACACTCCTAGTTATTAGCTAAATTTGGGGGGACTGTTTCTAACTTCCCTAGATTCTAGGTAATGACTCATAAAGTGAATTTATGATGTTTTTTGGATCAGGTTTTGACCCAATGAGGTGTAATCTCTTCTATTTTCTATATGTAGTGCAACTCAAGTCATTTTAGAGGTTGGATAGTTGTTATTTGGAGTGTGGTGCTTTTGTAGAAACTTTTTCAGTGAAATCAAAGACATGTTGCAACTATAATTTTGGGCCTCTAGTGGTTTTCTTATTAGCATTTTTTTTCTTAGTAATCACCGTAAATTTGAATTTTTATGCTTTCTTTCCATCACATATATGATTCCATATGATGATATTATGAGTCTATGAATAGAAATATTGCTTTTCATGGTCTGTTTTATAAGGTTTTCATGAATTTGTTTCTCCTATTATGATGAATAAATTCATGTAACATGCTCATTCTGAATCTCTCTCTTTTAAAACCTTATACATAATGAAAATTGAATTATGTTCTTAACTATACCTATCTGGCCTCATCTTCATCTCTGCAGTTGTAGATTTGAAATTAGACCTAAAACCTAGACCTAATTCCTTGATTGTCATTCCTATCCAACAAAAACTAAAAAAAAAACCCTAATTCACTAAGCTTATACCTTGCCTAAGATCATTACATCTCCAGTCTCTTCATTGAATGAAAAATTGACATTGAGAGAGCTCTCTCTATTTGGTAGGGCTAGCTACCATACCTAAAGACTAGTTTGAGGTTACCTCCTTCAGTCTCCATTCTCACCCTTTGGAAAAAAAGGAAGTGATAACACACCTCACTGATGTATCAAATGAAACTAAACCCCAAAAATATTATAATCCCTCTAAATGCCTCATATAGTACCTTGAAATCGAATTTCTTGAGCTAACACAGTCATCTTGACTTATTTAATTGATACAAGTTGTTATGAGATGAAATCACAATTTATTCTCCAAATTACTTAAGGGAAAATAAATTAGACGCCCCACATTCCTCACTAGTGTGCATCAGAAATTCCTCACCAATATGCATCATAATTTCCTCACAAATGTGCATAAGAAATTCCTCACCAGTGTGCATCAAAATTTCCTCACCAATGTGGGTGCAATTTTTGTCCTTTTTGGTTACCAATTTCACTATTTCTTGTTAAAAGTTTCAACACTACCCCCTAGGGGACTTTCATGTAAAAGAAAATTCCCTTTGGTATCATGAACATTGGAGCTACATTCCAGTGAGTTATGGAGCTACCTTTCCTTATGACTAAAAAATAAATTCAATCATTCTTTGGGAAAATAAATTTTCTATGTCGTTTCATTTCCAATTTCATAGAGGTCATTATGAATATAAACATCGTGCTTAAGAAGGGAAAATAAATCAAATGGATTGACCAGGCCAAATTTGCCTTCTCACAGATTAAGAAATCAATAATGGAAGAACCTATCCTCATTATTATCGATTATGCGAAATACTTTATGGTCTTCCCCTTTGCTTAAAAACACACCATAGTAGAAGTCATCCTCCAAAAGAACAAACAAGGTTATGAACAACCCCTCTCTTTTTCAGTAAAGCATTAAATAATTCCGAACTGAAGCATCATATCATTGAAAAACAAGATTATTCTTTGATAAAGGCTTTAAAATTTCATTTAGGGATTAAATCCTCCAATATAATATTGTTGTCTATCTACCTAACCTTGTTGTGAAATACATCCTTACCCAAGATAATGCTGAAGGATGGAAGGGAAGATGGATTTAAAAAATCCAGGAGTATGATTTAGATTTGAAGCCTATCAAAGTAGTCAAAGGTCAAGGCCTTGCAAAATTTCTAGATGAAGCAAATTTTCAGGTGTTAGGGATAAACCAATAACTTACTTGAGCCACATTTCCCAAGTTGAAGGTCAAGACCTGTTTAAAAGTAAAGGTTTTTTTTACCGCACCCCACCAACGTGCCAATCAATTAAAGGTTTACTACCTATGAATGATATGCCAATATAATTTATTACCTTCAGACCTTACAGTGTCCAGCTCACTTGTGCTCACTTGAGAAAATATGAGAAGTATTTAGTAAAATTAAAATATGTAAATTACTGTATTATAGACAAGAAGTTGTATTGGAAGGATCCAATAGGAGTCTTGCTGAATTGCATTTTTCCTAATCAAGCGATTGTATGATAATTCAGTTCCATGATTGGTTGTGTGGAGGGAAATATGCTTGGAAATAAAATACACAAAAAATGTTAATAGATGGATTCTATTGGCTAACATTGTTTTCCGATGTTAATAAAAAGGTCAGAGCATGTCATTAATGCGAAATATTTGCTAGAAAACAGAAGTTGGCCACCATACCTCTAAAATCTATCCCTTCTGAGGACCCTTTTCAAAAATGGGGATTATATTTTAATGGGGAAATACACCCTCAAAGTAGTGGTCAATTTAATTGGATATTCACTACTACCGATTAATTCACTAATTGGTTAGAAGAAATATCTATTAAGAAAACCAAAGATAGAATCGTTATGATTTTTTAAGTTGAAAATATTTTTCATGTTTTGGTTGTTTTAAGAAAAGTATCATTGATAATGCTAAACCTTTCTGTTCAAATGCCTTTCTGAACTCTTGTGACAATTATAATATCATCGTTGGGAATTCAATAGCCTACTACCGCACAAAAATGGGATAATTGAATCAATTAAAAAAAAAAAAAAAAAAAAAAAAAAAAAACCATGCCTTTGTCCTGACAGGATGAGAATTAAGAAATTTATTGGTAGGTCTCCTTTTCATTTGGTATATGGTATCGAAATTGTCATACCACTACAATTATGTAACAAAGTAATGAAAATATTTCAAGAAATAAATGAAGAACCTAATGATTTACAAAGGATAATAATCAATTAAAGTACATCGATCAAGAGATAGAGGGCATGTATTAAATAGGATAACCAAAGATTAGACAAGCGTCAAAAAACTGTTTGACAAGCGAGAAAAGGAGCAAGATTTTATCCTTGGGGACTTATTATTAAAATGGGACAAAAGAAATGAGGAGTTTTGAAAACAGGGGAAATTCAATAACATTTGGCTTGGTTAATTTATTATTGATAAGGTTGGGGGAGAAAATTACTTCACTCTTAAAAACTTCAAAGGTGAGGTAATTGTCACTAGTACATATGGTCAATTTTCCGACACTTTTGATGTATTGTCGGAAAGTTCCCCAATTTTTCTTAATTTTTTAAATCCCGCCAAAAAGCATCACTCTAGCGACTTTTAAGGAGTATCGTCGAAATAACGACATTTAGAAAAATCGTCAGAATAGCGATGTTTTGGGACAAAGCATCGAAATTGAGACATTTTAGAGCCAAGTGTCAAAATTGCAATGTTTAGGAGCCAGGTGTTGGAATTGCAACATTAAGGAAAAGCGTCAGAATTGCAACGTTTTGGGAGTATGCCTCGGAATTGCGACATTTCAGAGCGAAATGTTGGAATTATGACATTTAGGAGCTAAGTGTCAGAATTGCGACGCTCCGGAAGAGTGAGTTGGAATTGCGATGTTCCATAAGAGTGTCTTCGAAGAGCTCTGTGTCGGTATTGCAACATGAGGAATAATTTTTCAGAAGTGTAATCGAGTTTAGGGTTTAGGAACAATGTGTTGGGTCATGTGATGGCACCCAAGGAAACACGTTCGGGCGGGTCAGGTTGGGTCTGGTCGAGTCGTTTCGTGTGAGGCTGCCCAAGGAAACACGTTTGCATGGGTCGGGTCGGGTCGGGTCAGGTCGGGCCGTGTGAGGCCGCCCAAGGAAACGTGTTCGGGCGGGTCGGGTTGGGTCAAGTCATGTGAGGGTGGTTGTATAAAAAATGCTAAGTTGTGACCACCCATGTTGCTTGTACACATTTGTGCGATCCGTTTTCTGTTTTATCCCTCATGCGGCCTTCTTTCGGGTGGGTCGGGTCATGTTATGTGAGGGCTCCACAGGAAACATGTTCGGGTCAGAACATGTGAGAAAGGCTGTATCAAAAACGCTAAGTTGTGACCTCCCATGTGCCTTGTGTACATTCATGTGACTTGTTTGTCATTTTATCCCTCGTACCTTCGACGTTCGGGCAGGTAAGGTCGGATCAGGTCATGTGATGGTGCCCAAGGAAACGTGTTCAGGTTGGGTCGGGTCGAGTCATGCTATACTATGAGGGCACCCAAGGAAATACATTCGGTCGAGTCGGGTCATGCTGTACTGTGAGGGTGCACAAGGAACATGTCCGTATGGGTCAGGTCGTGTCGACTCATGTGGTGGAACCCAAGGAAATGCGTTCGGGCGGGTTGGGTCGGGTCGAGTCGTGTGAGGATCCCCAGGGAAATGCGTTCCAGTGGGTCGGGTTAGGTTTGGTTGGGTCTTGCCGTGTGAGGCTACCCAAGGAAACACATTTTTATGGGTCAGGTCGAGTTGTGTGATGGCGCCCAAGGAAACACATGCAGGTCAGGTTAGGTCGGGTTGTGCCGTATGATGAGGGTGACCAAGGAAATGTGTTCAGGCAGGTCAGGTCGGGTTAGGTCATGACGTGTGAGGTTGCCCAAGGAAACACATTCGGGTGGGTCGGGTCGCGTCATGTGAGGGTGGTCGTATAAAAAGTGCTAAGTTGTGACTTCCCATGTTTCTTGTGCACGTTTGTGCGATCATTTTTCCATTTTCTCCCTTGTGTGCCCTTTGTTCGGGTAGGTTGGGTCGTGTCGTTTGAGGGTTCCATGGGAAATGCATTCAGGTCGGATCGTGTGAGGGAGGCCGTATAAAAAATTCTAAGTTGTGACCGCATGTGTGCCTTGTGCACATTCGTGTGACCCGTTTGTCATTTTCTCCCTCGTGCCTTCGATGTTCGGGCAGGTCGGGTCGGGTCGGGTCGTGTGATGGCACCCAATGAAATGCGTTCGGGTCGGGTCAGGTCGGGTTGTGCTGTACTGTGAGGGCACCCAAGGAAACACGTTCAGGCAGGTCAGGTCAGATTGGTTCATGTGAGGGCACCCAAGCAACGTGTCCGGCCAGGTTGGGTTATGTCAGGCCATGTGAGGGCACCCATGGAAACGCGTTCGGGAAGATCAGGTTGAGTCGTGTGATGGTGCCCAAGGAAACGCGTTCAGGTTGGGTGAGGTCAAGTCATGCCTTATTGTGAGGGCGCCCAAGGAAATGTGTTTAGGCGGGTTGGGTTGGGTCAGGTCGTGTGAGGGTGGTTATATAAAAAATGATAAGTTGTGACCAACTGTGTTTCTTATGCATGTTTGTGAGATCCTTTTTCTATTTGGTCCATCGTGCGCCCTTCATTCAGGCGGGTCGGGTCGTCTCGTGTGAGGGTGCCATAGGAAATGCATTTGGGTCAAATCGTGTGAGGAAGGCCATATAAAAAATGCTAAGTTGTGACCTTCTGTGTGCCTTGTTCATGTTCGTGTGACCTGTTTGTCATTTTCCCCCTCGTGACTTCGACGTTCGGGCGGAAAGGAAACACGTTTCTATCGGGTCGTGCCGTATTGTGAAAGCACCCAAGGAAACACATTCGGGTGGGTTGGGTTAGTTTAGGTCATGGTAGGCTACCCAGGGAACGTGTCCAGCTGGGTTGGGTCGTGTCAGGTCATGTGAGGGCGCCCAAGGAAACACGTTTGGGCGGGTCGGGTCGCATGAGGGCACCCAGGGAAACGCATTCGGGCGGGTCGGTCAGGTCGGGTTGTGTGAGGGCACCTAGGGAAATGCATTCGAGCATGTCGGGTCAGGTCTTGTGAGGGATCCCAGGGAAACACGTTCAGGCATGTCAGGTCGGGTCGGGTCGTGTGATGTTGGCTATATAAAAAATGCTAAGTTGTATTGACCAATCGTGTGCCTTGTACTACATTTTTGTGCGACTTGTTTTCCGTTTTCTCCTTCGTGCCTTCGACGTTCAGGTGGGGTCGGGTCATGTGAGGGTGGCCATATAAAAAATTCTAAGTTGTGATCGCCCGTGTCATGTCAGGTCGGGTGCGGTCATGTCATGTGAAGCTGCCCAAGGAAATGCATTCAGGTGGGTCGGGTCGGGTCATGTCATGTTAGGGAGCCCAGGAAAATGTGTTCAGCGGGTCAGGTGGGGTCGGGTTGTGTGAGGGCGCCCAAGGAAACACGTTCGTGCAGGTTGGGTTCGGTCGTGTGAGGGCACCTAAGGAAATGTGTTCGGGTGGGTCAAGTTGGGTAGTGCCGTATGAGGGCACCCAAGGAAACGTGTTCAGGCGACTCAGGGTGGGTCAGGTTGGGTCGTGTGAGGGTGCCCAGGGAAACGTGTTCAGGCGGGTCGGGTCAGGTCATGTCGTGTGAGGGTGCCCAGGGAAATGTGTTCAGGCGGGTTTGGTTGGGTCGGGTCGTGTGAGGGCGTCCGTATAAAAAATGCTAAGTTGTAATCTTCTGTGTGCCTTATACTACATGTTCGTGTGACCCGTTTTCCATTTGCTCCCTCATGCCTTCGACGTTCAAGAGGGTCGAGTCGGGTCGGGTCGTGTGATGGCGCCCAAGGAAATGCGTTTGGGTCAAGTCAGGTCGGGTTGTGCCGTACTATGAGGGAGCCCAAGGAAACACATTCAGGTGAATTGGGTCAGGTCAGGTCATGCGAGGGCACCCAAGGAACCCGTCCTAGTTAGGTTGTGTTAGGTCGTGTGAGGGCATGCATGTTCCTTGTGCACATTTGTATGATCCATTTTTCGTTTTCTTTCTCGTGCACCCTTCGTTCGGGTGGGTCAGGTCATGCCTGCAACATCGTGCAACCTGTTTGCTATTTAGATTAGATTTTTAATATAATTTTTTTAATTTTGACCTAGGAATTTCAAATTTTTTTTTTATTAAACAACTGTTATATATATATATATATATTGAAATATATAAAGGTAAGGAATTAATTCACCTATTTTATTTAGTACTTATTTTATATTATATTTATAATGTGACAACAGGTTTGATTTTTTAGTACTTATCAAACTTGCGACGAATGTGTCCAAATGTTGGAAACATCAAAATAGTGATGAAACTGTGTGAGGGTCAGGTCGGGTCATGTGAGGGAGCACAAGGAAATGTGTTCGGGTGGGTCGGGTCGGGTCAGATCGAGTCATGTGAGGGTGGCCGTATCAAAAATTATAATTTGTGACGGCTTGTGTGCCTTGTGCACATTTGTGCGATCTATTTTCCGTTTGCTCCCTCCTACCTTCGTTCAGGCGGGTCGGGTCGTGCCGTGTGAGGGTGCCACAGGAGACGCGTTCGGGTCGTATCTTGTGAGGGAGGCCGTATCAAGGGAGGGAGGTGTAGAGGGAAGACATTGATATAAATTGATAGCAGAACCCCTAATAGTTGTGATAATGTGATTAGGGGCGCCATTATGATAACCCATAATCCATTAACTCATAATCAGTAAATTCCCTATCCCCTTAACCTAGAGCCATAATCCCTTAACCCATACAGTCATAAGCCACAACCTATTAACCCCTTGATCCCTTAAACCCTAAGACACAAACCCCTTAACCGCTAACCATTAGCTTAGAATCCTTGAAGCCCCTAAGCCATACCCCTTATTATCTTAAACCTCACCCTTAATCCTTTATCCCTAACCCATAACCCCTTAATCTTTTGAAACCTATATCCCATAACCCTTAAGCACTTAATTGCCTAAATCCCCTAACCCCTAACCCGATGGTGCTTAACCCTTAACCCTTGAAGCCCTTAACCACTATCATTAGCCTCTAACCCCTGCACCTCCTAGACCTCAACCCCTTAACTTGTAAATCGCCTATGCCCTAACCCTTTACCATTTACCATTAACCCCTGATGCTTAAACCCCTAAACCCCTTAATTCCTAAAACCCCTAAGCCTTTCTCATAAAGCATAGGTGCTCAAACACTAATATTCTTGTTCATATTAGGTTTTTATCCACTAACCCCTCAAATGAAAACTCCAAGCACTACTTGGGTCAAAGGAAAAAAGCCACAAGCTCCCCAAATCCGAAATACATTTTATGGACAATCACATTTCCCCCAATTATCCACCATGGATTTTCTTTCAAAGGGAAACAATATGGTATTTGAAGGTCCACAAATGCATCTAAGTTCATAGGAATAAAGTAAGGTTCATCTCCATGCATGACCCAACGTAATTCATGTCCCCTCAAAAGAAAAAAGAGGATATGAGGATGCCTCTTTACCTATCATCATCCTTTAACACTGTTCCATTCTCGTAACAAATGTAAGTGTAACAATCACCTACAAGTCTACAATCTTTCTCAAAGGTTTTAACCACAACATGCTAAAAAAAACATTCAAATTCCCGTATTTTTCTCCAAGTATATTTGAAGTCGACATAAGAAATCCTCAACTACATGAATTATGCATCTCCAACCTATCCATATATTAGTATAAAACAAAAAAAAAACTATAATTTATTAATTTATTTGAGTTACCTTTGATTTGGGGTAAAAGTTGTTACAAATTACCAAATTTATGTTGAAATATTATATTATCATCATTTAAATGTCGTGTAATTTTTATATGTCAAATATTATTTATTTAAACCCCTTTTAAGTATATAAATATTTAAATAATAATACATAAATATCCTTTTTCAATTATTTAATTTCCATATGTAAAATCTATACAAAAAAAATTTATTCCATGATAAAAACATGTCATAAACTTCTATAACTTTAAATTTCATTTTATAATTGCATAATTACCATGGTGTAGACTCGTTAATTTACAAACTTAGGTTAATGTTTTATCATATGAATTTATTCTAATTTCAACTCATATATCATCGGTATATTTGGATGATTTGTCATGATCTAGTCTGATGCTAGGTGTTAAACGATCGTGGGTTGTTTGTTAATGCTACCAAAATAATGTATTTAATGTTAATCCCCGAGGTACATCGGTTTGGAAAATTCTTAGAAGTGAGGACATCTGGCCACCTAAGAGCCGATGGATCTCTCCTCCATTATTGAACATTTTAGGACTAAAGGAGTTCATTGAGGTACCGAAACCTACCCCCAGGGTTGCATCCTGAGCTCATTTTATCAATTTTGATGAGGGTTTGATGGCTCTGCCTTCCCATGAATTGGTTCAGGAGGCCAAGGTTTTGCATCTGATTATAATGTTTCTTGCACAAGTATTGAACCCAGATGATATGCCATGAATATTTTTGAGTAATTTTTCCCTCTAAATTCTTTTACAGTTCGAACTACAAAAACACAGAGGTATCTATGTAGGTTACTTATTTGTCACCCTGGGGTCTTTTGCTCCACGACCTGGTGTGACCTTTTTGACCTGCTGCCAGTGGTTACCTCAGTAATACTTTACAATTCAACAACTCAAGGTGTCTTAAGTTGGGAGTAACGACCTTCAATGATACCACAGGTATCAATTCAGTTTCTTTCATTCCTAATATTTGCTAATGTGCACTGGTTGCATTACCCCTTATTTTATTTGATGTGAGTATGATAATTTTTCCAATTTTCCCCTATACAGGGCTTTGGCTTGCATCAACACTTGTTTAAATTTTCACTCATAATAGTCTTGGGAAGTTATTTTTTGGAAATTTGGGCTCGTCTTGGAGGGGTTTGCTATAGTTATTCCCTATTCAATATGTACAATGTTACAGAGTTGATTCAAATTTTTTCTCTATTGATTAATGGTTCTATTTTATTTTATTTTTCTGGCATTCCTTGCTCTCTAGTGGTTACGATGCAAGTCAAAAATCCAGACGGTGAAGCCATTACAGATGTCGTCGATGTCGGTAATTTTCTTGGCCTCATGTTCTTAAACTTGTTTATGGTATATTATTCTAGGGTTTATAGAGACCATTATATTCTGTGCAAGTTCTCCCACGACCCCGGTGCATGATTATCTAAGTGCGACTTGGGCCATACCCCTCAAGGGTTTCCTGGCTCTTTTCCATGCTGATACGTTCGATTATGGCTCTAGTTATTTCCAGCATAAATTTCCATTTGTGGCTATGTAACCATCATGTACAGGAAATTCAATAATAATATTTTTTGGTGAGGTAAGTCCCCTTTGCGGACAGAGGCGATCCCACTATCCCTAGAGTGGGTCTAGCCACAAACGAGACACGCTATGACATCAATTCCTAGTCAATAATGGACAAAGACTTGGTAGATCACTTACCGTAGGTCTTGCACTGTTGTGTCGTCCGAAAGAATGGCTGCCTCTCGCTCCTGATCCGACAGATCACGATCCGCTCGTTCTCACGCCCAGATACCTGCACATACACAAGAAATGAAGACGATACACAACATACTATTTCACATTCCTAACTATTAGTCAGTCGAAGAAGACTAAATCACATGCGTTAAATAAACATAACACATAGATAGAATCAATATCATAGTCGAGTATATTAAATTAAAGAAGGAAGAGTACAACTAGGCTTCGACATTGCGATCTCCTCCAGCAGGGTTCCAGTGGAGCACGTCTCACAAAACTCATCGGGAATTCAGAAGGGGCTCTCTCTACAGGATCCTCCTTGGTTCGACCTTCTATATAGCGATTACTCAGCTATAATATCTCTTCTCCAAGTTCAGCTTCTTGGCTATATATTTAGCTAGCTTTTGTAAAGGGAGAAGGCTTGTTTATATAGAGGGGGAAGGAGAGGTTAGGATTCCTATAATCATGGGGGGAGTCCTATCCTCCAAGAATGTTCCATAAACCATTTCCTAAAGGAAGAGATCTGTGGCTTATCGAGTTTAACCACTTGAAATGAGTCATTACTGAGGTGGTTAAAGGAAAATTCCGCCTCCAATTTGTTAAAAAACATTCCAAAAAAGACTAGCGCGGGCTCAACACAGGGACAGAGTGCAAGCTGGCATGGACTCTTGTGCAAATATTCCCCATTGGTGTGAGGGGTGAACTGGCTACCCGCGCCAATGCCAAAACATAGGTTTTTGAGTGCTTTCTAAGGAAATGTTCAACACGAAGAATCATGTCTTTATGCAGAAGGATGCAAAGAAGGTATTTGCATAGTTTGACACTGCTCATAGGTCATGGGAAAGACCCTCCAATATGTGGGGTGAGGGATTGCAGTGATGGTGACAAAATGCTGTGTAACATATGCCCCCTAAAGCATGAGGTCCAAGAGAGAGGGAGGGGTGAAATGATTTATGAGAACGCGTTCGACCAAAACAATGCTGTTGGAAAACCTACAAGTACGAATACAACTGATACATTTGATATATGACATGTCGCATGGGCGCAACCATACATAAGAGAGTATATAAAAAATGAGATCCGAGGTATGGACACAACCATCCTAGCAGTAGGGATCAAAAAATATACTCAGGTATGGTCACAACCATCCAATCAAAGGAGTCACACAATAAGTCATAATAATCCACAAAGAACCCACAGCCTGGATTGCATCAGACAAAACCTAGGGTCTTACACTCCATCTCGACCCAAACATAGTACAAATTCGAGCATGTGAATATGTGAGCTGAAGTCAAACATGTAAGAACATCGTCTGATTACCAGCCAATGATGGAAGCTGTTAACAGACACAAGAGAAACCACCAATAATGACAATGGCTCTCAATGTACAAAAGGTACAATCCACGGCATGTGAAAAGTGATCTGAGGTCGAACACCTACAGAGTCAATCGATTGAAGGCCAATGATGTGGACCTTACGTCAAGTGCAAAGAACCTGCCATTGAGGCATGCAGGCTCCAAGGTACCTGAAGGGAGTTTCTAGACCAACTTCTTGGATAATGAGCTGGATTCGACAGGAAGTGACCTTGATCGAAGGTGGGCCATAATGTTTCCCACATCATCGACACGAGACAGAGGAATATGATGTTTGTGAATCAAGACTAATAGAGAATAAGAGGGAGGTTTAAAACTGCAGAGGCGAACTTATCTTGAACATATTGGGAGCATGACACTGGATTTGGCAGTATTTGACATCAAGGGATCTGAGTTCATAATGATGTGGCAAAGAGCAGATGAGTGGTCAAAAGATATTACCCAAACCCATGGAGGCAAGCAGATAACGAGATGAGATGTCCCCAACCCGACACAAATGTAGACAAGTGCCATGTTCAAGAGCGACATACTACCAAAACGACTACAATCTTGGTTCCTTTTTCCCCCACCATTTTTGGTGAGTATCCCAATTTTTTTTTGAAAACAAGCTTGAAGGGGATAGCATGTGCTTGCGATGTAAATTTTTCCTTCGGAAAAATCCAACCTAGTACATTTTACGAGACCTAGGAAGGAGGAACTTGAATAAGGTCATGATGATGCAGTCCGATGTCATCAGTTTTTAACGAGTCTGACAAAGGAAGAACTCAGCATATTTTCATGTTTAGAGAGTTTGAAAATAAGGCGGAAAAGAAAACTCTAGCAGATCATTTTCATAAATCGTCTCACAGATCCGAAAAGGTAGAAAACTATGTCTGAGAGAACCTCTTAGTCGCGATCGGCTAAGGTATTCCTTTTTCGTATATAATCTATCCCAACCCAAAAAAGGGTTAAACGTATACTCGGTAGATATCGTTTCGCAACCATTTAACAAGTTCAAAACGACAAGAGTCTTGACAATATTTTCAAATTTCAAGAGTCAAAAAAGAGTTGAAAGATGACTCCTCCTGGAGGAACGAGTGGTATAAAGGGTATCAACTGGTTTCAGTGATGGTGAAACTACTCAAAACATGATAAAAGTCAAGAGGCTGGCTAACAAGACCACTCATTGCAGCGATTCCTCAGGAATGGGTAAAACAAACAAGTGAAGGCATATGATCGGCCAAGAAGATAGTGACGATGGAGTGAGAAAACCAAGGCTCATATGGAAAAACAGGCTGATAAAATGGAAATCACAAGAGGTAAAATCAGAATGGTTTCATTTTTACACAAGCTTGAAATCAGGAAACTTTGCTTGAAGTTGGTTTCATTTTTACACAAGCTTGAAACAGAAACAAACTATGCTTGAAAAAATAAGCATGCCCCCAGCATAGTGACTCAATTCGAGGTGTACATGCCCCCCAAGCTTCAGTCCATAGGAAATGGAGTGAAGGTTCAAAAAACGAGATCAAGATAAAGACTCGACTGGGATTTTACGAGATTTCATAAAGTCTCAAATTGAACGGGAACGCGTTTCATTGTTTTAATGAGGCTGACACCCTAAAAGAACCATCCTCGAAACCTAATTAATTTTTTAACGAGTTTAACATAGAAAACGAACTATCCTCGAAACCTAATTCATTTTTTAATGAGGTTGACATTGAAAACGAACTATCCTCGAAACCTAATTCATTTTTTAATGAGGTTGACATAGAAAACGAACTATCCTCGAAACAACTTGTTTCATTTTTTAGGGAGATTGAAACAAGAAAAGGAACTATGCTCCAACAACCTTTCATTACGATGAATAAGAGGTCACAGATTCCAAGAGGTTCGCATCTGATGGGAGAACGACATCTTGAAAATTAGGACCCAATGCCCCCAGTACACGATGCACAATGGCATAATCACTGGATGCGGGCATAGGACAGGTAGCCATGTAATTAACCCATGGCAACGAAGAGACAACCGGTGGATAAAGACCCGGAGGGGATGATGGTAGACCAGATATCATGTCAGGACCAATGAATGAAGGCTAATCAATGGTCACGATCTGAACTTTGTGTGGAAAATGGATCACACGAAAGAGGGAGGAGAAAACTGCCCCCATGACATAAATATAGTCGCGCCCCAAGAGAAAATTGAAATCTAAGGGGCTGGGAACAACCATCACGTCGATATGGACAATTTTCCTTCCCAAAGTAATGGGCAACTTTGGAAGGATCCCTAACGGTTGACTTGTTCCGCTGTTAAAAGCCAACAGATTCTGGGTAACAGGAATAAACGGTGGAGAACCAAAAGCTTGCCAAGTAGTGGAAGATATAATACTAACAGACGTGCCTTCATCTATAATGGTGCTAGGTACGACCCCATCAAAGGTCTGTACCGTGATCTCAAAAGGTACATAATATGGAAGGTTGTATCCGGTGAATCGACTCCAATCAAAGGAAGTGACCAGACTACTTGGAGGGGATACCATGGAATTGAGATGGTTTTCTCCCGGTGTTACTGGAGCAAGAGGATCACTCTTTTGAACTTCCATCACGGGAGTAGGAGGAGAAACTTCTTGAATGACAAGGACGGAAGAATCTCTCTTCAAGTTCGAAGAATCTAAAGAAACAAGAAGAACATGGGGGGGGGATAGATCCACTCTCAATGGAAAATACCTGATGAACCTCAGATGGGGTTAGATCTACTGATTCCTTGAACAATGATTGGTTGGGAACAGATTCCTGAACTTGAATTTCCGGAGGAGCAGGATCGAGCAAGGATGATGCTTGACTGATTGTGGAATCAACTAGCGAAGAACTCGAAGAAAGTTTCTGATAACCAGCTGGAAGGCAGGGTGCGGAAACAATGGAGTTTTCCAACACTCTCTTGGCTTCATCCATATACAGACAAAGGGGAATGGGATGATTCCCTTCACACAACTTACAGGGATTGGTAATCTTGCCCTGTTTTTTATGAGCCTTATCAGAGCTAGTCAAAGACGTGCTAGCAATATGAATTCCAGAAGCCAAAAGAAACAATGGACGGCCGTCAGACCATGCGTCAAGTACCTTGGGAATTCTAGGGAAGTCTCGAAGCAGATGGTTACCTTTGTAGAGCATTCAAGAGAATTTGACCTTTCGTGGAAGTTCAGAAGGTTCCGCAATGGACGGTTTCTTACGTGCAGTAGTGGCAATATAAGCCTCTCAGTTATCTGAATTATCATTAGGGGAATTTTGAGGTCTAAAATGGGCCTCCTAAGGAAATTATAAAATAATAGTGGAAAAAATCAAATAAGATTTGATGACATCATCAAATTTTATAGGGAAAAATGGAAAAACTACTTTTTCAACTCATATTTTCAACTTATCTCCCAAATTTTTTACTCAAATTTTCTGCCGGAGGGATGCTTAACAATTAATTCCCATCCTAGGAGTACCCATGTTTCATACTGATAACGTCAATTTAAAACAAGAAATACATAAAAAAACGTGATTACAATCACGTTTTTTATGTATTTCTCATTTTTCGTGTAGTAGAGCTCATCAAAAGTATGCAACATGGGTACTCCTTGGATGAGGAATTAAATTTCGCATCCAACGAGTACTCCTGCTCGAAATTTGAGTAAAATTTTTGCGAGATAAGTTGAAAATACGAGTTGAAAAAGTAGTTTTATTATTTTATTATTTTTTAATATTTTTACCCTTTTATTTAAAAAATGGTGAATCATCCCCCATGGTTGACATCATCATCTTGAATCCTATTGGTTGTTATAAAGTTTATTTTTGTTGTACGTTTTTCTTATGAGGCCCATTTTAGACCTCAAAATTCCCCTAATGTCTTCTTCATATTCTTCTTCTTCTTCTTGGCCACCTGGTTACTGGAATCCAGAATTTCACCAGGCGAATTAGAAGAGGAGGACGAAGAAGGGGAGAGGTCCACCTTAGAAGCAACATGATGTTGTTCTGGTGGAGGAGACGAATGTACAGTGGACGGAACACTCGGGACCACCAAGGTCGAGAATAACCATACAGGCAAACCAACAGTTAACCCTGGATCTCAAAAATTCCTGAATGCAAGATACATGCCATAAAAAACTATTTTTTTCAATAAAGAGCTATCTACGAGAAGGTTAGGAATTTTCAAGCGATAGAAAATAATGAGAACACATAGAAGTATTCACTACAGAACCTAATGCAAACTATGAGAACAAAAAATCTTTCCTAGAATACCGAATGCTAGTTATGCAAAAGATTTTCCAATTTTACAATGCAAACAAGAATGCAAGCAAAAAATATATTTTTTGATTTTTTCAATGTAATAGAGCAAACACTGCACTAAATAACATGAAAAACGAATCTTCACACTATTTTGAGAATGCTAATACAAGAGTCAAAGTGAAACAATTCAATCGACTCACAAGCAAACAAAACAAAGACTCAAACCAATGTCACAATCCCTCAAATCAAAGAAATATGTCAAAACAGACCCATACAAGAAATGTGAGCTATGCTTGGAGTGACAGGAAGAAAAACTGAATGAAAGAGACAAGACTCACTCAAGACTCATTTCACCAAAAGCAACCACTCAAAACGGATCTAGGGAGCTTAATGCAATCGAGAAAATAACGAAGGTGACCGCGAAACAAGAGACCCAAACTCCTACTGGAGGCTCAACATGTCGAAGCACTAGAAAGCCCCAAAGCCATGATGCTGAAAGAAATGGAAAAAAAACTGAAGGAAGAAGGCTGATCACAGTCACAAACAAACCTAAAGCATTCAAATCAAGTCAAGAAAACACCCAGAGACACCAGGATGGACCAAAAAATCCAAAACAAGGGAAACCCTAGCACCTACATGAATTGGCGCGACTGTCTGGATGTAATCCACACCAGACAGGGAATGGCGCGGGTGATAAACTGGCAACTCGCTCCAGTGGGCGTGACTATCAGGTTGGAAACTGCGCCAATCAAGCCAACCTTGAAAAGATGAAAATTTGGAAAAACAGAGGTCAAAAATGATCCTCTGGGGCTGAACAGGGGGCTAAGACTCAGCTAAACAATCCAGAAAAGGCAAGCTAAGCAAGCAAAGACCAAGAAGAAAATCTAATAGATGAAAGACAAGCTCACACTGATCCCCAGTGGAGTTGCCAATTTGTTGGTGATGTAAATCCCCTCTGCGGACAGAGGCAATCCCACTAGCCCTAGAGTGGGTCTAGCCATAAACGAGACACGTTATGAGATCAATTCATAGTCAAGAATGGACAAAGACTTGGTAGATCACTTACCGTAGGTCCTGCACTATTGTGTCATCCGGAATAATGGTTGCCTCTTGCTCCTTATCCGACAGATCACGATCCACTCGTTCTCACGCCCAGATACCTGCACATACACAAGAAACGAAGATGATACACAACATACTATTTCGCATTCCTAAATATCAGTAAGTCAAAGAAGACTAAATCACATGCGTTAAATAAACATAACACAAAGATGGAATCAATATCATAGTCGAGTATATTAAATTAAAGAAGTAAGAGTACAACCAGGCCTCGACATTGTGATCTCCTCCAGTAGGGTTCCAGCGGAGCACATCTCACAAAATATCGTCGGGAATTTAGACGAGTTTCTCTCTATGGGATCCTCCTTGGTTCGACCTTCTCTATAGCGATTATTTAGCTATAATATCTCTTCTCCAAGTTCAGCTTCTTGGATATATGTTCAACTAGCTTTTGTAAAGGGAGAAGGCTTGTTTATATAGAGGGAGAAGGAGAGGTTAGGATTCCTATAATCATGGGGGGAGTCCTATCCTCCAAGAATGTTCCATCAACCATTTCCTAAAGGAACAGATCCATGGCTTATCGAGTTTAACCACTTGCAATGAGTCATTACTGAGGTGGTTAAAGGAAACTTCCACCTCCAATTTTTTAAAAAACATTCCAAAAAAGGCTGGCGCGGGCTCAACACAGGGACATAGCACCAGTTGGCATGGCCTCTAGTGCAAATCTTCCCCATTGGCGCGAGGGGTGAACTGGCTACTCGCACCAATGCCAAAACATAGGTTTTTGAGTGCTTTCTGAGGAAATGTTCAACAGGAAGAATCATGTCCTTATGGAAAAGGATGCAAAGAAGGTATCTGCAGAGTTTGACATTGCTCACAGGTCATGGGAAAGACCCTCCAATATGCGGGGCGAGGGATTGCAGGGATGGTGACAAAATGCTATGTAACAATATTGTTTTTGTAACTAAGAAATTTAGCTACTGAACTTTATTGACTTATAAATTTTTTAATACTATTCAAGATGAAGAAGAAGGAATTCTAGTTAAATTTTCTCTGATGTTTTTGTTACACAGAATTTTGTCACCGTCCATGCAATCCACATCCTGAACATTGGAGGAGCATTTCAGTGACCCATGTATACTGTCATACATTACAATAAATGTCATTGCATCCTTGACATGTCAGGAACATAATCTCTGTTGATAATTCCTCAAGTAGACCCTTAAAAACCTATGATTTTGGGTTGGCACTGGTAGGTAGTTATGTCCTTGCGCCCATGGAAAAATTAACACTGAGCATCGCACCGTCATCGCGTTGTCTCAGAAGGGCACCCGCGTTGAGCTGCTTTTGGAATTTTTTTAAAAATAGAAATGAAGATTCTATTGTTTAACAACTTCGTGAGCAAAGTCATGGTTGTTTGTTCGACTGGATCAAGTCGAGTTTCTCCTTTTGGCCTATTAGTTTCTACAAATGTGCAACCCACCAAAGGGATAGACCTCTCCTCCACCTTATGTGGACCCCAAACCTCCTCTTCCTCTCCTATTAATTCTTCTTCCTTACATTTTTTCAGCTAGATGAAAAATCAATAGTTATAGCTGGTGTGTTGAATAGTGCAGAGAAGAGCCCATTGTTGTGAGAGAGAGTTTAAGCCCACTTCCTTATTGAGTCGAATGACGAAAAAATGCTTGATACGTGCCTGATTGAACCCGTTGAAGGAGATATACAACATCAAGGCATAGGTTGTAAACTTATTTTTCATATATCAATATTACATGATTGGTTTTTGGTTCCAGCTTTGTTTCCATTTATATTCGAAGTGTCTAACTCTCCTCGAATAGTTGGATAGTTTTAGATGAATATCTATGTTTTTATGTTGTCAACGTTTGTTTGATATTTGTTTAGGTGCATGGATGTCATCACCAATGGAGTGCAAGGCGTGAAGACAATTATCGAAGGCTCACTGCCTCGTGCCACGACAAAAGCATTGGACTGAGGTAGGATATTTGTTCTAGTCCATATTTCATTTACAAACTAGAAATTTAGGAATTCAGCATGTTACCTTGTTGCTAGAACCACCATAGGTCTAGAGGGATCTCCTTTGTATGCAAAGGGGATTTGCCTACACAAAAAGTTGGTGAATCCACTAGGGATCTAGTGTGCCTGCCATCTCTCGTTGTTCATTTTGAAGTTTTTCTTGTTTGTCAAATTTTGGTCGTATTGTCATTTCTCTGATTTGTTTTGCTTATTTGACTGCTTCAAGCCACTTCACGTATTATCAGAGTAATAAGACTGGTTCTTCTCAACTTCCCTTTCTTCCTTATTTTGTTTCCTGACTCGACACTACTATTTTCCTGACAGTTACACCCATTGGCGTGAGTTTCCTTTGGCATCGGTGCGATTTTTCCTGTTCAGCATAGATTATTGCTGAATAGTCGTGTCGATTCATTTAGGTTTTATTTTTGGGCTTCTTTCCTGAATTTCTAGTGTATCTTGCCCTCTGGATTGGTTTTTCGTCCTGGATTAATCCATTTGGATTAATTCTTGACTTCCCTGTCTCGTTCATTTCGGTTGGTTGTCTCTCATCCAATCAGTGTGGTTTTTTCACCCTAGGGCTTCTAGGTGTCTTGAATAGTTTGTTCGGTCACATGTTCATTGAGTCTTCGAGCTGTATATGAGTTAGTTTAGTCATTCGTATTTTCAACCTATTATCTAATTGCTTGGTATTTTCTTTTGATTCTACGTGTTGTAGGATTGTCGAACTGTCATCCTGGTGTCCATTTGACCCTCCCTCTATTGCCCTGAGCATATATCACATTTCTCATTGAGTCGAATTGAAAGTCATTTTTTTGCATGAAGGAATGCCTGTCTGGTTTTGAGTGTGTTTTACATTCACTTAGAATTGGTCACTTTGTGCTTTGATAATTTCGTGCAAAGTTGCTCAAAGCTAGTGTTTGTTTTGTCCTTTTAGTGCAGTATTGCATTATTTCTTCTCACTCATAAAAAAGAAAAAAAAATTGCATTCTTCCTTTCTGTTTGAAAATGAAAAGTACTCTTTTGCATTAGTAGGTTTCTTCTTCATTAGAAATTGAAAAACAAGAGAATGATTTTTTCATTTTCTACTTTGGATGTGTTAGTAGCATAAAGGAAAGTGTCATTATTGCATTCGATTGATCGCTGCTTTGTTGTGAACTTATATCCCTCTCTTAGATATCTTTTCATCGAATTGAAATGGTATTCTTTCTCTCATATAGTTGTGCATTAGATATTTTAGATTAAATTCGATAATGCCTTGAAACTGAAACATAATTTCAAGATAAACTATAAAAGTAACTCAATCAACCTAAGGAGGCATTGAAACTTAATTCTCACACTTAGAGGTCTAGGCTAGTGATGTGTTCCGATGTCGTTAAAACTAGCAGCTGTCTCTCGCAATCTTGCATTAGACAACGTTAGTACAAAATTGTGCTCCCCATACCGTTGCGTATATAAAGGGAGACCCTCATATGTTGTAATCCTTTATCCATAGGAAGCCGAGTCTGTCACCCTGTAATCGTGATACATCGAACACAACATTCAGGGAGACTACCTGCACATACGTTAAGTCCTTGGTCATTTCTCTTTCATTTGATCACCAAGGTGTATATTGTAGTTCATGGGAGATTGGTACACCCTCTTGTCTAGAGTTCCTGAGTAGTCATTTTGATATTTTTGTGACTCGTTAAAAATTGAAAAGATCACTGAGCAATTTTCCTTTCGAGCTCGTCCAAACTGAAAGTGACTTGAGTCACCTTTTGTCCTTTTCTCGACTCTTAAAACATGAAAATGCATAGTTTTGTTTTAGTGTCATAAAATTAATTACCCATGATCACACGCCCATTTAAGTTATTTTCTCGGCCAGTTCATGAGTAATTCCTTAGTGATTCTTGCTAAAGCCTCGAATTGACCATCTCCTAGGCTCTCCTTCTCTTTGATACAAATTCACCATGGTGGAACCACCCATTTCTTCGTCCTCTTCATTACCTTGTAGTGAAGATCCTCCCCCCGGAGTTTCTTCAGAGACACCTCAGTCTATTGGGAATTAGAACCTTGAAGGTGCTATCCTCCCAAGTGTTCAACATCTCGCCACTCGGTCTCCTGCTGAGGAGCCATTTGACATCAACTCACAGCCCCCGGATGATTTTTTATTTTTGAGAGAAGATCCTCCTCAATGCTTAGATTCGCCCACGACACCTTTGTCTGGTTCTTTTCCCTGTACCACTTGCCAGCTGTTCCCTGACAACATGTATTCATCCAACATGGATGCCTCGAGTCCTGTTAGTAGTGAAGATATTTTTGTTTATATGGGAGAATATCAATTCCCTCCTAATAATTTTCCTTATGTGACGACTCAACCTTCCTCTCAACCTTCATCCCTTCCGATTGGTTATCGTTCTTTGGGGCAGATAATCTCTGGTGCTTCATCCTTGTATCAGAGCCTATTATGGTCAAGTACGATGGCTTCTTATATAGGGTCATTCATGTTGGGTCCATCCCCTTCGATTCCCATTATTTTGATGATGGTCACGTTTGTCCTAACCCAACCCACTGTTTGTGTGGCTTATCAACACCACCCGCTAGTTTGATTCCATCATTGCCGTCATCTTTTGTTGTTTGTGGGACACATCCCAATGCTTCTGCGATCTATGTTGGGCCTGTTGTGAGTGGATCATAACCTCATGTGTCGTGAGTCCATCAACCTATTGGTAATACACCTATCTCTTCTAATCCTATTCCACGAGGACTGTAGTACGACCAGTATATGATGGCTATTCAAAATTAGATTAACTCCCCTAGGGTTCTCAACATATTTTGACTCAAGTAAATCTACAATAGTACTACGATGAAAATGGGAATAATTTTACTACCATGGGCCTCTTCCACAAGGGGTCCATTGTATGTTCAAATGCCACAGGTTACGGTTCGCCCAAAATAGTTCACATACCAACAGGGACAACCCTATGGTCCACAAGGACAACCCTCTCAGGGACAACCTCCGGTCCAACAGGGACAACCCTACAGTCCTGCTGGTCAACCTCATGTTCATTAAGGAGCGCCTTATGTTCCTTAGGGGAAAACCTATACACCTTAGGGACAACCTTTTGTGCTACATAACTAGCCTTACGTTAAGCAAGGCCCATCTCTTATACAATAAGGCCAACCCTCTGTCAGTCAGCTAGGTAAACCTAGTTTTTAGGGAAAAGCTAGAGTATCTCTTCCTTCAAGCCAACCTGGTTTTTAGGGACAAACTGTTCAACCACAGTACCCAAGCCAACCTACATCCTAGGGACAACCTGTGTAGCTTCAAGGAAAACCTTTCATTCCTCAAGGTCAACCTTCGATGGTACAAGGTCCACCCCAAGTCACCACTTTCATCCCGCAAAAAAATCCATACGTTGTTCAAGCTGGACCTCAGTGGTTCACTCATAATCAATACCCTAGTCCTCAACCAAGTTATGGGAAAATTACCAAAATTATAACCCCTATCGACAAAATCCTCCGGGATAGAACATATGGGCTCAAAATTTCTTCCGACTTGGTTGGAACCCTAATGCCAGTCTTTATCAAAGGCCTGTGATGCCTTTCAATCTTCTCTTTTCATTCCTTGCTACGTAGAACTTCATGATGTGTCGAATTTAACGAATGATCCTATTCTTCATAATCCATATTTTCCCCCAGTTCCCAACAAGATCTCTAGTGATTGTCCCAAATTTGAAGGCAAGTCCGGAGAAGACCCCCAGGCGCATGTTATGACATACCACCTATGGTTCTCCTCTAAATCCTGGGTTTATTTACGTATTTTTCAAAGGACTCTCACTGGTGTCACCACAAAGTGGTACATTTAACTCTCTCGTGGCATATTTCAAGATTTCAACTCTCTTGCAATGGCATTTCTCACACACTTTCAATTACGGTTTTTTATGAAAATGGACCACACCTCATAACATCCTTGAAAAAGGATTGTGCCACTCATATCTCCGATCATATTCATGAATGGAGGCGGCGTCATCGTTTGATAAAGTTTGAAATCCTTGATCAACTTCTGACTGATTGGTTCAATACCTCTTTTATCGGTCTGATTGCTAAGGAAATCAATATGGGGGCATGTGTTACTAAGGAGTAGGCCATCGCTCGTGCCCAGTACCTCGATCTTGTCTAATTTCAATCTGGCATGCTTTATGAACACTTTCCCGATGCTCCACGACCTGGAACTTCCAAAGCACCGGCGACACCATCCGTTGATGATATTATTGGTTCTATGTCTTGCACTTCTCGTAAGTCTTCTCCCAATTCTGTGAAGAAAAAATATAATTCTTCCACCGATACCACTTCTCAGCCACCTCCTAATCCTGGCAAGACTGCGGAAGTGAATGCCGTCCAGTCCACCCTGTTGGATAAAGCTTCCAAAGGTAAGAAGAATTGTAAAGGAATGGCCAAAGATGAAACCCAAAAAAAAGATTCTCCTAAAACCAATACTGTGATGGCTCGAAACGTAAACGTAAGTATCCTTGTCTTATATGTGACGATGAAAATTACACCAAGGAATGTCCATAATGAGCTGAGGTGAGTCGACTACTCAAGGCACTCAAGGAACTCTAGCTATTCTTAAAGAACCATTCCCATCACAAAAAACTCAAATGGTGGAGCAACCTCAATCTTCCACCCCTTTTGGATCTCAAGTTTTCACAATGAATGGTGCTGCACCCATATGTATTGCTACCAGATCAAAATATTATGCAGAACATCGTCAGGTGGCGGGGAAGGAGATTGCAGATGGTCCTCCTCCCCCACCTTCTTCTGGCCCTCTTCACATTAAAAGGCTCAGTCCTGAGCCCATTGTACGACCACCTTCTAAAGGCGTGCTTCATAATTCCTCCTATAACCTGAACGCCCATTCCACTCAGCATTACAGTATTGTTGAGGATTTGGCTCAGGTGTCGTCTGCTATGTCCGCGTTGAAGGTGCTTCAGAGCTGTCTGTCACAACGAAAGGCTTTACTATCCACTATTAGAGAGTTTGAACCCGTTGATTCAAGCCTTATCACTTTTGATTTGGAAAATTTCATTCTGTGTCTCCCTCACTAGCTTGCTTTGATTATCCAAGTTGGGATTAATGGTAAGAATATCCATCAAGTAGTCATGGACGAAGGTGCATCTACTTGCATCATGCCCATTTCATGGTGGAAAGCCATTGGTTCTCCGACCCTTAACCAGTCTCCAAACGCTTTAGAAGCCTTTGATGGAAGGGAATCTCACCCTCTTGGTGTCATCACCAGCTTACCTATAACGTTGGAAGGAAAAATGGTTAATTTTGAGGTTGAAGTCATTGAAACCAAACTCAACTATAATATCCTCCTCGGTCGCAGTTGGACTCACACCATGCTATGCATACCATCCACTCTCTTTCGTGTTCTTCGGTTCCCACACAAAGGAAATATCATCACTCTCGATCAGTTATCCTTTTTCACTTCCATGCCTTCTGATCTGTGGGTCATCCCTTCGCTTGAGCAGGTTGATTTGTTTGGTGACATGATGCCATTAATACCGATAGAAATTGATTATTGTGAAGTTATCTCGGCTTCGGATCCTCCTCCTTTTGATCATACTTCTTCGAGTATGTCTCTCGACACGTATTCTTAATCCCCTTGGCTCGGTGACTCGGATTCTCCTGAGCCCTTGAATGAGACATTTCCAACTGATGAAGCCATCGTGGAAACCATTTCTCTTGAGGATCCTCCTTGGGATGATAATCATCATCGTTCCTCATTTTTACCTAGCCTTGGGGTGGTGTCTACTTTTCTTGAGAATTTTGATTCCCAAGATCCTTCCCATCCACTTCAAATTCCTATCTTGACACATGAAGTTTTTGAGAAAGGAAACATAGGGAATATTACTCAGACAATGCCTATTTACATCTCCCTTAAATCGGGGGTTTTCGAGAACATCCACATTGGGGTGACCTATTCTCGTGATGAGATAGAGGTCTATACTAGTCTCTTTAGATAGTTTCGAGATATTTTCGCTTGGCCCTACGAGGAAATTCCCGAAATTGATCCGAGTATAGTCATGCATGATATCCCTACTTACCCTGATGCGAAACCTATTCTCCAATGCCTTCATCCTGTGCACCCTAGAAAGGCAGCTTCCATAAAGGGAGAAGTTGAAAAACTTCTCAAAGCAGGCTTCATTTATCCAATCCCATTGACAAATTGTGTCTCTAACATCGTCCCTGTGGATAAAAAGCAGGGTACTATTTGAGTTTGTGTGGATTACCGCAATATCAATTGTGCTTTCCTAAGGATAACTATCCCACTCCCTTCATCGACCAGATCATTGAAGAATGTGATGGGAGTGAGATTTTTTTCCCTTATGGACGAGCTCTTTGGTTACAACTAGATCAATAACATACTAGATGATCAACATAATACCACCTTCATCTGTCCATGGGGTACCTTTGTGTATAATAAGCTCCCTTTTGGCCTTAAGAATGTTGGTGCCACGTTCCAATGAACAATGTCATACGATTTTCACAATATTAAGAATGTTGTTTAGCCTTACCTATATGACCTTCCGATTCATTATGCTAAGCGTAGAGATCACTCGAAACACCTCCATCAAATCTTTCTTCACTATAGACACTACAAAATTCGGCTTAATCCACACAAATGTGTCTTCTGTGTCGATTTTGGGAGACTCCTTGGGTTTGTCATTTCTAAAGACGGAATTTGTCTCGATCCTCTTAAGTTCGAAGCTATTGTTAATCTCACCTCCCCTTCCTCTTTACATCAGTTACAGAGTTTGCAAGGGAAAGCTAATTTTCCGCGTCATTTTACACCGAACTATGTTGAAGTAGCCAAAGGTTTCACGCGATTTCTTAAGCAAGGTGTTAGCCACCCATAAATTCTGTCATATCAGGTGGTGGCTAAATAATGTTGGAGAGCCTTCAAGAAATAATTTTATTACTAAAATTGTTGATGCTTAAAGACTTTTGATAATATCCTATCCTTTGGATAATCATCACTGCTGTTTCCCTTCAGAATTCAGAAATCCTGCTGATTTCCAAGCCAGAATACTGCTGCAAGCATCATTTCCCTTTTCCCCCTTTCCAAAAGCTAACCTCATTTCCTATCCCTCTATTTCCCATGAAAACCCCTCATTTTCATGTTTTTCCCATTTTTCCTTCATCAAAATCTACTTTTATAAGGTTTAAAACCCACTTTTAAGCCTTATCGGAACCCTCAATTTCCCTTGAAAACCATTGGAAAACCATAAAAACCCACATTTTGTACATATATGGGTCTTAGATCCTTCCCACATAAATCCCTGGTCGTATGACCCTTCATATGACCCTCGGCCCCGCAATCGGGCGCCGAGCCATTTTAAATATTAAACGCACCCGCCCAAAGTTTTAAAACCTTTGGTTTTGTTAAAATTTTGATTTTTATTATATTACAAAGTTTCCGCCGGTCTGAATTTCAAATGAATCTCCACCGTCGATCTGATCTGCAGATCGACGGTGCGGAGCTCGTCTCCCGTGGTCCCCACATTCCACTCACCCCGTCCAAAAATCGCGTGGTATATATCGCACCGCCTTTGGGCGAAGGCGGTTTTTTCCCAAATGCCAGCGATTCCATACACTGTTTGACGTGTCTTGGGCACTGTTCATAAAACCGCCGTCCATCGCGCGTTATTGTTCGGACGTGGATGCCCAGCGATATCGCTGTGCACTGTTCGATCTGGGGCGGGTCATCCGACGGCTATCACTCGCTGAAGATGCCCGATGCTTAACGTGGTACCGGTGCGCCATCCAGTTAATCTCTGCCGTCGATTAGATCTGCAGATCGATGATCCATATTCCATCGCCCAGTCAAAGATTCTCCATTTTGACTTTCCCCCTCACTCTCGACCGTTGATCTCTGCGCGATCGATGACTCTGATTTAATCTTTCTTCCGCCTTATCTGATCAATCCTGACCATTGGATGATGCCATCCAGCGGCCGCGCTTCCTCCACATGCCTCAGCAACAATAAACCTATAAATGCATGGATTTTATAATTTTTCTTTGTATTTTGCAGGGTTTCGAGGTTTTCTCACCATTTTCGAGGAAAATTCGAAGGCAAAGGATGACGATCTTCCTGCCTTCGTTTCACTAATGGAAATCCTTCGCGGGGTATAAATTCAGGTTTCTTCAGTGTTTTCCTTAGGCATTGATGCCACATAACCCTACGCAACCCTGTTTATCAGAAAAAACCATGGATCGGGCACAGTCAGAAAGTATCAGTGATGAAGACCAGAATTTACCAGAACAGAGGATTAAAGGAAAGATTTGTGGGGATTACATCTAAGATGCTTTTCAAAAGCCTAATTCCCAAGTAAAACATAGTTTAAAGACAAAATCAAGGGTTTCTTCAATAGAAGAGCCCCCACCGCCACATCTGAGGCAAATTGATTCCTCCCAGCTGCTAAAATGCCACCTGTGCCTCAAAGTATTCAATCAGATGCTAAATTTATTGATCAGGATCAGATATTTGTCTCAAAATGCGGCCGAAGAATTAATTTTGCAAGGAACTTCAATACAAAAAAATATCTGCAGAGTTACTTCGACACCAAACAGAGCCTCAAAGGTCAACCAAAGCTCCCACCGAGCTTAAATATTTATGTAAAAACATTTAATACATAGTACACCCATGTAAGTTTCTTCATTGAGCCCCCCAAAGGCCAAGAAGCCATTAAGTCTGTATTTATTGTAATTAGAGATCTTTTATCAGATCTCACCTCCTCATTCTTCTATATATACCTCTGCAGAAGATGAGTGAAGGGTTGTTGGTTGTTGATTGTGTGTGATCACAAGTTGTAATACTGAAACTATTTGAAATAAATACATAGTCCGTTGAAGTTGAAGGAGAAATTGAAGTCTTGGAAACCTTGCTGATGTTGTTGCATGCTTGTTCCTGAGAAGGCTCTATCATTGGATCCATGAGCTTGGCTGTTGGTGAAGTATTATGAACTGTTTAATGTTTTCCCCTGTTTTCATTATGTTCCATAACTTCTTACTACAGTAGGATAGAAAGTATTAGGCTAAGAAATGACTCCTGGAAGCACCTTAGACCTGTTCATCCTTCACTGTTTCATGTTTTCTTCTGCTGAAGTATTCTAGAGTATTTAATCTCTCTCTTTAATCTTCATGCTTGTTTATTTCCTTAATAGTTTGAACAGGTGGTTTCAACATGATTTATGGTTCTCCCTGCTTGTCTGCTGCCACTTAAAAACTGTTATTGAAGTCTCCCTTTGAAGTTCTTTGCTTACAGTGAATCAAAGAGGTCGGTTTTGATCTTGCCCTTTGTCCTCACTTAAATAGTTGGCTTAAAGGTCTTTTATAGTTGTGATCATAGATGTGTTAGGTGTTCCCTCTTCTATGACTGCAATTATCAGTGAATCTTTTATGTTTTCTAAGTCATTTGAAATAAAATCTTTGAGGAAATAGCGTGTTCCCTGAATCTTAGATTTCATTTTAAAAGTTGTTTTGAAATCATTATTTTCTTAAAGCTGTGATTTGTAGAATTTATGGTTAGCCCTGTCTATCAAAGAACTCTTTATTGTTCAAATTATGCTTTCGAATTCCCTTTGTTGAGAATTAAAACTCTCTTTCCAAATCATTAATGTTCATCTCATTCCAAAAACAAAAGGATCCGATGGCCAAGTTAGATTTTCCCTTTGATATCCCATATCCATTGATGAGTATGTTATGACCTCTTTTTGACTCCATTGCCCAATGAACTAGATATTTCTCTGTCCTATATATCTTTCCTAGGCCTTTCATGTTCTGCTGAATCATTCCAGCCCAACCAAACAAACAAATAAACACCTGCACTTAATAACTAGTCTAAAACCAATACTCAAAGCACACAAGATAAACCTTTGAAAACAAACTTTTGAGAGATCCCTCTTTGAGAATAGGAGGACTAGATCCTGTAACTCTAAAGATTGGTTCTGATGTTGCCTTGTCTTTTGATTTTCCAAACTATCAAAACAAGGGACACCAACATAATGGCGATCACGGTGGGACCATTCTGAGTCAGTGACAATATAAGTACCCCTTATGACTCCAGAAATCCCTTATTTTCAAAGACTATCCAGTGATTATCAGCCACCTCATCGCCACCAACATAATGTCGATCACGGTGGGACACTGAGTAAAATATTCAGAAAACAAAACACTCACTATCTAGCATAACATAAGTAACCTTCTTAAAGCACTACCAAGAATAATGGTAATCATGATAGGACCTTTGAATCAGTGACAAACTAAGTAACCCTTAGGATTCTCATAAAGCCTTGTCAAACCTTGAAGATTTCAGTTACCAAGCCATAAGAGTAAACTCTGTACGTTTTGACACCCTAGCTAAGTGTTAAATCAGACTTAGAACACTCTCATTAACCTATAAGACCAAAATAACTCAGAAAAACCCAAAACATTTCAGTTTGGCTTCATAATAAACTTGGTGGTGGACCATAAAACCTTTTACCTCCAAAAGAGCTAAAAATTCCCACCTGGCAACTCCACAATCCTAAAAACAGACCTTAAGACTCCACTGGAAAGACCCCAAGCCTTAATAACATCATACAAGCTCAGCTAGAAGGCTTTAAGATTAAAATTTTCCTTCTTCTGAAAAGATCAGTTAGCCTCTTAAATATTGTCATATTTGGTTAAACTCTCTTTCTAACCAGGTCTAAAAAACATAGCATAGTGGCTTCTAGAAAGATTCATACTAGAGCCTACCCTGACCCAAACCCACCAGGAATAGTTAACAACCCTGAAAATATCCTTAGGAAGTCTCCTAAGATTAAATTATCAACTATTTTCAGATCACCCTTGAGAGCTAATTCAGTTCCTGAAAATATTTTAGCTCTACAACAATCTCAAGTTGACTTAGTAAATCCATTTAGAACTAGGTCTCTTGGTGATTTAGATTAGTTAGATTCTAAGTCTTCACTATCATCTCCTGAAACAAGTGAACCTCTTGGTAGCAGAGAAACAACACCTCCCGATTTACATTTCCTTCACAACTTTGGTGTCTCTCACCCAAGATCAGCTCAACGGTCTATTCCTAGTCCATCCACTTTTGCTCACCCTTCATCCACTGTCCAAACCACTACACCTCAGCCCACTATTCATGTTATTAATCTGCTCCTTGTAAATCCACCCCCACCACCGATCATGGCAGCGTGGTATGCTCCCCTAGTCCTTCCTGTACCATTAGTCAACCTTCCACAGGACTATCAGTCCAAAATTCCATTATATGATGCTAGCAATGCTACAACTGCATCACAACATGTAGATAAAATGAATGACTACTTCGACAGAAATGAAATTGATGATGATTCTGTCAAGCTTAGGTTATTTTCTCAGAGCCTAGGGGGAGAAGTAAGAAAATGGTTTAAAGGTTTAGCCCCCCATAGTATTAATGATCTCCAAGGCTTCCATCAAACATTCTTAAACAAATGGGAATTAAAGAAAAACCCTCTCCAAGTCCTTTCTGACTACAAGAACCTCCATAGAAACACTGGGGAAAGTGTGCAAGCTTATTGCACTAGATTCAATAGTGTGTATAATGCACTTTCCCCAGAACTAAAACCTCCACAGGGCTCAACTTTAAACAAATTTCCTGAAGGGTTTGACTCTGACATGACCTATCAGCTGAGAGAAAGAGATTTTGCAACCCTTGAAGACATGCAAAAGGGCACTCTTTCTGTGGAAGTCAAATTGATGGAGAAGAGAGCAAGAATGAAAACTGAGAAGAGAGTATCTTTTAGAGAAGAGTCCACTCCTTATACTTCAAGCTCAAAAATGGAGAGAATGTTAGAAGAAATGATGAAAGAGATGAGCATAATTAAGAGAGCACAAACAAATAAAAATCAAACTTCTCCTCGAAATAGAAATCATAATTATAGAAGAGAAAACAATCAAGACAAACAGAACGAGAATGACCAACAGATTAGACCTCCCTTCCAACAAAAATATGTAGATCAATATGAGGAAGATAGGGAGTTGGAAAGGTTGGAAGAAGATCATGTAAACTTGATTGGATTAGACAGTGGAGATGATGTTTTCCTCACTGAGGAAGAATAAGGATTCTTCTCTTATGATCAAAATACAAACACCTATGAAGATTTTGATGACTATAGATTCAGTTTTGAAAATGAAATTATGGAAGTACATAAATAGTATGATCTTAGGAGTAAGGGAAGCATAGATAACTTAAAAGACAAGACACTAATACTGCTGTCAAGAAAAACATAGAAACTCAGTCCAAAAAGACAACAGAGAAGACCAACACTTTGGCTAAGAAACCCGACTTAAACAAAGACAAAGGGGTCCAGCCAAATATTGAACATAGTACCCCTAGCACTTCAACTAGTGGTCCTAATAAAACTATCCCAATTACCAGTCCAAACAAGGTTCAGCAAATCAAAATTGCTGAAAATAATTCAATTGAAAAAACAGATGCAAATATCAACAAATCAATTATTCCTTTTAGTTTTGAGGGAGAGATTGCTAAGATAAAAATTGTCATTCCCCTAGCTGAACTAGTAACCCAAGAAGTGTACAAAAACCAAGTTTTGAAAGCTTTGAACCTAGGAAGTGATACTGACACCTTAAACTTGATAGATGACAAACCTGATTTGTTTTTTGGTCCAGAAGTTGAAGGAAAATACCAAGAAGGGTCTGTACCTCCCTTCTATGTTAGCTTGAACATACATGAGAAAATTTTACACAATGCTATGTTAGACTCAGGAGCTTCACACAATCTAATGCCCAAGGTAGTGATGGAAAGCTTAGGCTTAGAAATTAACAAACCATACAAAGACTTGTATTCCTTTGACTCAAGCAGAGTCAAGTGTTTGGGTTTAATCAAAGATTTATGTGTTACTCTAGCTCAGATCCCTGCTAAGAGTCTAGTTATGGATATAGTTGTAGCTGACATTCCCCCTAAGTATGGCATGCTATTATCAAGATCTTGGGGAGCCAAACTTCAGGGAAGCCTTCAAATGGACATGTCTTATGCCACCATCCCTGTTTTTAACCAAAACAGAAGACTATATAGGGAATCTCACATGAAGTACATGGTGAGCAACATAGACAAACCAAACAACTCTCCAATCTATTCTATTCAATCAAGTTTAGATTCCTTTATCTTATGTAACGAAGATGAAATTACTCAACAAGATAAAGAAAAAATAGACCCAATCAGTTCACCACAACAATCCAATCTTCCTTCAATCAAATTCAAAACATTACCAATCAACATCAACAAGAAAATGAAAATAAGGATGGCATACTTTGGAAAATAAATTTTGATGGATCTTGTAATAAAACAAGTGCAGGAGCAGGTGTGTGGATTCAAAATACAAAACAGAGTTTTTCATGCAAATTGGATTTCCCATGCACTAACAATATTGCTGAGTATGAAGCACTTCTCCTAGGCTTACAACTGCTTAAACAATTAGAAGCCCAAAAGATATCAATCTTAGGAGATTCTGAACTTATCATAAAACAAATCAAAGGAGAATACTCAGCTAGAAATCCAAGGCTTAGGGAATATCGAAACGCTGCCCTTGATCTTTTGAAAACCTTTGAAAAGTATGAACTTATTTTCATTCCAAGAGAATTGAATCATCTAGCAAATGAACTCGCTTTTAATGCCAGCAATTGCCAGATACCTGAAATAAATGAACAACTCAGTGTGAAGGTAAAACACAGGCCTGCCATGCCCGATAACGAAGATCACTGGCAAGTGTTTGATTCTGATAAACACATAGATGATTTCTTGAAATCAGAAAATGATTTCAGCATACCAATATCAGAAACCAGCCATAAAGAAAATTGTTTGTATATTGAACAAATCCCAAAAGTTGAAATGACATATACTGCTGATATAAGTCATTATGAAAATCCTTTTGAAGCAGAGGTAACCGACAACGCAGACCAAGAAGACTTGGAAGTTTTACAATGCAAAAATGATAAAATTCCAAGAGGTCTAGCACCTTTAGAACACCTTTTTGATTTTAACGATGTAGCCAAAGAACAAAAAATGGAGCCTGTAGAAACAAACGTAGAAGAACACAACATAGGCTCCCTAACGGAACCCAAGATGATTAAATTGTCCCGCACTCTTCCAACTCACATAAAATCTCCGTACATAGAGCTGTTCAAAGAGTTTAAAGATGTTTTTGCTTGGGGATACAAAGACCTAAAATCATATGACACCAACATCATCCAGCATAAAATTCCTTTGAAAGAAAATCAAAAGCCTTTTAAACAAAAACTAAGGAGAATAAACCCTCTTTTACTCCCTTTAGTTAAGGCAGAAATTGAAAAGATGCATGTTGCTGGAATCATAGTACCTATTAGATTTTCAGAATGGATATCAAACTTAGTTTCTGTTAGAAAGAAAACAGGGGAAATCAGGCTCTGTATTGACTTCAGAAATTTAAATAGAGCCTCCTTAAAAGACAACTACCCCTTACCCAAAATGGACCATATAATTCAGAAGGTAGTTGGGTCAAAAAGGATTTCCCTCTTAGATGGGTTCTCAGGTTACAACCAGGTGTTAGTGCTCCCAAGTGATCAAATCAAAACTTCTTTTACCACACCTTGGGGCACCTTTATGTATATCAAAATGCCTTTCGGACTAATGAATGCAGGGGCCACTTTCCAAAGGGCCATGGATATAGCCTTCTCTGAAGATATTGGCTATTTCATAATCATCTACCTTGATGACATAATCGTTTTCTCAAAAACCGATGAAGAACATCTGATTCACCTAAGAAAAGTTTTTGAGAAGTGTAGGAAATTTGGCTTGTCATTGAATCCCAAGAAGACACTCTTTGGTCTCTAAGAAGGTAAAATTATTGGACACATAATTTCAGAAGAGGGAATCAAAATAGACCCTACAAGGATAGATGGCATATTGTAGATCAGCCATCCAAGGAGCCTCAAAGAATTGCAATCTTTCATCGGAAAGATCAATTTTCTAAGGAGGTTTATTCCTAATCTTGCTGAGCTATTAAAAAACATTACAAACATGCTTAAGAAAGATGTAGGTGTAAAATGGACTTTACCAGCTAAACAATCATTCGAACTGGTCAAACAAGCTCTTACCCAAACACCGGTCCTGATTAGTCCAGATTTCACCAAAGACTTTTATATCTTTTATTTTGCATCTGAGCATACAATAGCTGCAGTTTTACTTCAAAAGAATGATTTGGGGCAAGAACAACCAATATCTTTCTTTAGTAGGGCCTTAAGAGATGCTCCTCTCAAATATAACATCATGGAGAAGCAAGCCTTAGCATTAGTAAAAGCATTAAAAGACTTTAGGTCTATATTTTACACTCTCACATAATTGCTTTTGTCCCACATACTGTTGTCAAGGACATTCTGAGTCAAGACCCTGATGGTAAAAGGGGAAAATGGATTGCAACTATTCTTGAATATGTGATGCAGGAGCATTAGACGAAGAGGAAAATACTTTGTATTTTAAACTTAGGGATTTTTAAGTTTCTAGAGGGGTTAGGTTTTTATGGATGATTTGAGTGGGTTTTAAATATTTTTAATTAAATATTGTAAATAATTGAGAATAGGAGAGGATTGGTTAGTTGAGGATGTAAAGGGATGAGAGATTTTTCTAAATATTAATTTAGAAATTAGTTTCATAAATTTTGGGTGAGAGAGGATCCTTAGGGATTCAAGAGTGATTTTAAGATTTGTTGAGCTATTTGAGGGTTTGTTGAGTGATTAAGGGGATTGAACTCAAATTAGATCATTTTAAAATTGTATAAATTAATGAGCCTCAAAGGCCAAAGAGATCATAAAATAGAATAGGGAGAGAGGTAGGAGAAATGTTTTTTTTTCCTGTAAGTCTACGGACGGTAAAATGGGGCCAATGAGTTGAAAATCTGGCCATGCACAAAGGGTTTTGTAATTGATTGCATCTGTTTATACGATGAGGAGTTTGTTTTGGAATTCTGTGTGTATTATATATGGTTTTGTTTTGGTCAAATTCGGGTTACAGAACATTTGGATTTCTGTGGAAAAAAATGTATGAAGAGAAAGTCGATTCACTTAAAAATTGATCTATGCATTGATGTGAATTAAAATCTGCATTATTATGGAAGACATAGTTAAAATCGATTTATGTATTGAATTAAATTTGCATTATTATTGATGGTGCAATTACTTTAAACGAATCGTTGGGTTAGAGGCAGAGTTAACGTTTGGAACTTGTATTGTGAGGAATTGCAGATTTAATCCACGGATATGGGATATGGAGAACGCCTCAGATATTTATATCTGATTATAGTATGCGTTAAAATTTTGTGAAAGATGCAGGGTTGTTGCATTGAAAAATCGATTGGTATCAATGCTGGTCAATGCTGGTTTTGTTAAGCGGTTTCGTGCAATCATAATGCTGGTTTGTTTATTGAAAGAAATTGAAACTTTCCTCAAGACTTCGTGCTCTATCCTTTATTCTAATTGATTTTACAGTGCAGTGGCTAGTTGCTGATGTATAAGACTCTGGAAGGACGCAGATCGACTATAACTATGTGTGTGTGAACCAGATTGAGTTAATGTGAATTGCCACAGTCAAAGTTTTTAACAACGAGATGCGGATTGAGCTCATGCGAGGATTGTATGTTGAAGAATCTGGAAATCGATTTGCAGCATTGACAAGCGAGTGAGAAGGTCCATTACTGCGATGAACATAAATTGAAGATAGTTTTTTTTAAGAGGCTGACGTCATTGAAATCAAATCACTGGCGAAAGGTAAACAAATGTAGAGATGGAGTTCCAAATGAAAAGCGAGCTACAGAGATCAAATGAGTATAAGGTATGTGAGTAATTGAGTTTGCCGGAAGTTGAATTTAATTCCCATGTTCTGGAGTTGAATTAAATCGAATGATAGCTGAATGAAGATCGTGGAAACCACAGTGCTGAAGACTGGCGCAATCTGAAGAATGTTGAATTGCGTGATTTCATAATAAATATTGGGGAGTATTTCAATGATGCATTTAACATTTGAATAATGATATGAAGTTGCGTGGAAATTGGGTGATGTTGGAATGTATAATTCCATATAGTTGGGTTTGATTAAATAGTGTCAAGTTTGTCGAAAAGGTAAGGGCACTCATAAAGATTGTAAGTTTTATGAAGCATGAGTTGACACAAGTAGAGTTTCAGCATTTAAATGTATCCGGTTGTGTATGGTTTCATTACTATAAAAATCATATGTTTGAAAGAAAAAAAAACTTCCACATAAATGTTGGTTGGTCGACATACATTATAAAGTCAAAGCTTTGAATTGAGAGGTTTTGTATAATTCAACTTTATAAAAAGATTTTAAGGAGAGGAAGAAACCTTACACATGAGAAGAATAGAGAATTTGGGCTTGTATTAAACTTGAAGTGTGAAATTTTTAAGCTTCCGCAAATGATAGTAATTGCCGGACTTGAAGTTTTATTTGGGCAGTTGTTGAGATTCATTCTTATATGCATAAAGGGGAAGATTCTGGGTTTGCAGGGTTTGCCCTGCATCAATATGACTTAGAAATTAGGCCCACCAAACTAGTTAAAGGGCAGGGATTAGAAAAACTTATGGCTGAGTCTAACTTTCAAGCACTAGACATAAATATGGTAGATGTGTTGGAGGAAATAGAAGAATCTGATGCTCCTGTTTTTGAAGAAACATTTCTGAATTCTCCTTGGTATGCTGACATTATTTATGTGCTTTTATATTTAAACACCCCTCCTTCTCTGTCTAAAACTAAAGCTAGATTTTTGAAACAAAAAGCTTTGAGTTTTTGCATATTAGATAGAGTATTATATTGGAAAAATGCTGTTGGAATTTTGCTTAAATTTTTACTTGAAGATGATGCAGGAAAAATCATGCATGAATTGCATGACGGAGAATGTGGAGGACACCTCTACTGGAAGGCCACATCAAACAAAATTCTTAGATCCGGTTACTATTGGCCTACCCTTTTCCTAAACACTCAAAATTTGGTCATGTCTTGCCATAAGTGTCAAATCTTTGATGGCAAAAGAAAACTCCTTCCCTAACCTTTACATCCTATCAGAGTTGAGGCACCTTTTCAACAATGGGGTTTAGACTTCATTGGGGAAATTCACCCATCCTCCTTAGCTCAACATGAATGGATTCTCACAGCGACTGACTTCTTTACCAAATGGATAGAAGCTATACCTTCCAGAAATTCCAATGACTCTGTCATTATCAAGTTCCTTGAAACAAATATCCTATCCAGATTTGGTTGTCCCAGAAAAATCATAACAGACAATGCTGCTGCTTTTAAATCTAAGAAGATGGTTGAATTCTGTTTCAAATACCACATAACCTTGGGCCATTACACTTCTTACTATCCCCAAGGAAATGGATTAGCTAAATCTTCCAACAAAATCCTCATCAATATCATTAAAAAGCTGTTGGAGCAAAATCAGAAATCATGGCACAGTAAACTGGTTCATGCCTTATGGGCTGATAAGCTAACTACAAAGAAATAAATAAACATTCCCCCCTATCAGCTAGTCTATGGTATGGACGCAGTTTTTCCCACCTCATTAGGAGTTCCAGTTATGAAGCTCCTTCAAGAAGTGAAAATTGAAGAGAATGATATGCAGAGAAGAATCAACCAGACAATCCATTTACAGCAGACCAGAGAGGAAGTCTATGAAATAACACAGTTAGTCCAAGAGAATATGAAGAAGCTATTTGATAAGAGGACTAAGGAAAACAATTTCCAAGTTGGAAATGTTGTTCTCAAGTGGGATTCAAGGAAAGAAGAGAAGGGAAAACATGGAAAATTTGAGAACTTGTGGAAAGGGCCCTATATTATTCATGCTGAGAGGGGTCACAATGCATTTTTCTTGAAAGAATTGAATGGAGAAGACCTATATGGAGGTCTTGTCAATGGCCAGATGCTCAAGCATTACTTCTGCCAAGAATCTTAAGTTTCAAAGCCTTTTATTTTTCATTATAAATATCATAGTCTAACCATTGCATTCAAAGTTAGAAAAATCAAAAAATACAAAAACAAAGAAAGAAAGAAAAGAGGGTAGATTATGAAAACAAGAAAGGTATAGCCCCATACCAAAAAAGAGAAACAAATCTGAAAGTGTGCAAGCTCAAATGCCACTCCTGAAAAAAACACTTCTAGTTAGTCAAACTGCCTAATCTTGACTAATTAGCCTTTAAATTTTCTGCTGATAGGATAGTGAATGCGATTTTCCAAACTGTTTAATCTTGGCTTATCAATAGATAGATTAGGATAGAAATCAAAGGTTCAAACATGCTCAAAATCTAAACCTAACATTTAAGAAAGAGAATGACTCAAATCTGTTTTGTTTTCTGAGTCAAAAAAGATGAAAATATGGTTCTAATTAGCTCAAAATCTGAACCAGAGAGCAAAGATAGCTCAAAACAAAGATCAAAACAGAGTTGTGAAAAAGGATGAAGGAAGTGCTTTGAATTTTCAGATCCTAAACCTTCATCATTTTGTTTTAATTTTTCTGCAAATAATAATCTATGTGCAACTTGTTTTTATGCCATAGATCAGCATCAAGTTAGAATGTTCAAACCTAACTTGTATGTTTTTTAATTTCTGTTGTAGAATTTAGAAAATAAAAATCTGTTGGACAGTTTAATCCCAACAGATGGTAGAATAGGTAGAGAAGCATCTGAATTCAACTGTTTAATCTGAGTTCAGGGAGAAATAAGGAAGTAGAATTAGATTATTTTTATGCTTTCAAAAGAATAAAATGTTGTGAAAAGAGTTTTCCAATCCAAGTGCACTCTAATGAAGAGAAAATGTTAGATCAGTAGGATTGGGTAGGTAGAAAGCTTGTTGATGAAAGAACCATTGTTTTTTATGACTGATAATATGTTTCAGAGCAAAAGAAGATCATCCACAGAAAGGAAGGCAACCCAATGGAGAAGGCAACTGATCAGCCTTCCAGAGAAAGCAAGTCTGAAATTCTTGATGCCTTCAAAAAGGCACCATCCTCAAGTGGAGCCACTGTTAGCCACCCATAAATTCTGTCATATCAGGTGATGGCTAAATAATGTTGGATAACCTTCAAGAAACAATTTTATTACTAAAATTGCTGATGCTTAAAGTCTTTTGATAATATCCTATCCTTTGGATAATCGTCACTGCTGTTTCCCTTCAGAACTCAGAAATCCTGCTAATTTCCAAGCCAGAATACTGCTGCAAGCATCATTTCCCTTTTCCCCTTTTCTAGAAGCTAACCTCATTTCCTATCCCTCTATTTCCCATGAAAACCCCTCATTTTCATGTTTTTCCCATTTTTCCTTCATCAAAATCCACTTTTATAAGGTTTAAAACCCACTTTTAAGCCTTATCGGAACCCTCAATTTCCCTTGAAAACCATTTTAAAACCATAAAAACCCACATTTTGTACATATATGGGTCTTAGCCCCTTCCCGCATAAATACCTGGTCGTATGACCCTTCATATGACCCTCGACCTCGCAATCGGGCGCCGAGCCATTTTAAATATTAAACGCACCCGCCCAAAGTTTTAAAACCTTTGGTTTTGTTAAAACTTCAATTTTTATTATATTACAAAGTTTCCGCCGGTCTAAATTTCAAATTAATCTCCACCGTCGATCTGATCTGCAGATCGACGGTGCGAAGCCCATCTCCCGTGGTCCCCACATTTCACTCACCCCATCCAAAAACCGCGTGGTATCTATCGCACCGCCTTTCGGCAAAGGCGGTTTTTTCCCAAATGCCAGCGATTCCATACGCTGTTTGACGTGTGTCCTGGGAACTGTTCATAAAATCGCCATCCATCGCGCGTTATTGCTCGGACGTGGATTCCCAGTGATATTGCTATGCGCCGTCTGATCTGGGGCGGGTCATCTGACGGCTATCGCTCGCTGAAGATGCCCGATGCTTAACGTGGTCCCGGCACGCCATCCAGTTAATCTCCGCCGTCGATTTGATCTGCAGATCGACGGTCCATATTCCATCGCTCTGATTCTGTCGCCCAGTCAATGATTCTCCATTTTGACTTTCCCCCTCACTCTCGACTGTCGATCTTTGTGCGATCGACGGCTCTGATTTAATCTTTCTTCCGCCTTCTCCGATCAATCCTGACTGTTGGATGATGCCATCCAATGGCCGTGCTTCCTCCACATGCCTCCGCAACAATAAACCTATAAATGCATGGATTTTATAATTCTTTTTTTATTTTGCAGGGTTTCGAGGTTTTCTCGCCATTTTCGAGGAAAATTCGAAGGCAGAGGATGACGATCTTCCTGCTTTCGTTTCGCCAATGGAAATCCTTCGCGGGGTATAAATTCATGTTTCTTCAGTGTTTTCCTCAGGCATTGATGCCACATAACCCTGCGCAACCCTGTTTATCAGAAAAAACCATGGATCGGGCATAGTAAGAGAGTATCAGTGATGAAGACCAGAATTTACCAGAACAGAGGATTAAAGGACAGATTTGTGGGGATTACGTCTAAGATGCTTATCAAAAGCCTAATTCCCAAGTAAAACACAGTTTAAACACAAACTCAAGGGTTTCTTCAATAGAAAAGCCCCCACCACCACATCTGAGGCAAATTGATTCCTCCCAGCTCTTGAAATGCCACCTGTGCCTCAAATTATTCAATCAGATGCTGAATTTATTGATCAGGATCAGATATTTGTCTCAAAACACGGCTGAAGAGTTACTTATGCAAGGAACTTCAATATAAAAAAATATCTGCAGAGTTACTTCGATGCCACACAGAGCCTCAACGGTCAACCAAAGCTCCCACCGAGCTTAAATCTTTATGTAAAAACATTTAATACAGAGTACACCCATGTAAGTTTCTTCATTGAGCCCCCCAAAGGCCAAGAAGCCATTAAGTCTGTATAAATTGTAATTAGAGATCTTTTATCAGATCTCACCTCCTCATTCTTCTATATATACCTCTGCAAAAGATGAGTGAAGGGTTGTTGGTTGTTGGTTGTGTGTGATCACATGTTGTAATACTGAAACTATTTGAAATAAATGCATAGTCCGTTGAAGTTGAAGGAGAAATTGAAGTCTTGGAAACCTTGCTAATTTTGTTGCATGCTTGTTCCTGAGAAGGCTCTATCATTGGATCCATGAGCTTGGCTGTTGGTGAAGTATTCTGAACTGTTTAATTTTTTCCCTTGTTTTCATTATGTTCCATAACTTCTTACTATAGTAGGATAGAAAGTATTAGGCTAAGAAATGACTCCTGGAAGCACCTTAGACCTGTTCATCCTTCACTGTTTCATGTTTTCTTCTGCTGAAGTATTCTAGAGTCTTTAATCTTCGTGCTTGTTTATTTCCTTAATAGTTCGAACAGTTGGTTTCAGCATGATTTATGGTTCTCCCTACTTGTTTGCTACCACTTAAAAACTGTTATTGAAGTCTCCCTTTGAAGTTCTTTGCTTACAATGAATCAAAGAGGTCGGTTTTGATCTTGCCCTTTGTCCTCACTTAAACAGTTGGCTTAAAGGTCTTTTATAGTTGTGATCATAGATGTGTTAGGTGTTCCCTCTTATATGAATGCAATTATCAGTGAATATTTTATGTTTTCTAAGTCATTTGAAATAAAATATTTGAGGAAATAGGGTGTTCCCCAAATATTAGATTTCATTTTAAAAGTTGTTTTGAAATCATTATTTGCTTAAAGCTATGATTTGTAGAATTTATGGTTAGCCCTGTCTATCAAAGAACTCTTTATTGTTCAAATTATGCTTTCGAATTCCCTTTGTTGAGAATTAAACCTCTCTTTCCAAATCATTAATGCTCATCTCATTCCAAAAACAAAAGGATCCGGTGGCCAAGTTAGATTTTCCCTTTGATATCCCATATCCATTGATGAGTATGTTATGACCTCTTTTTGACTCCATTGCCCAATGAACTAGATATTTCTCTATCCTATATATCATTCCTAGGCCTTTCATGTTCTGTTGTATCATTCCAGCCCAACCAAACAAACAAATAAACACCCTCACTTAATAACTAGTCTAAAAACAATACTCAAAGCACACAAGATAAACCTTTGCAAACAAACTTTTGAGAGATCCCTCTCTGAGAACAGGAGGACTAGATCCTATAACTCTAAAGATTGGTTCTGATGTTGCCTTGTCTTTTGATTTTCCAAAATATCAAAACACGGGACACCAACACAAGGCATCCTATTCCTATGGGTTGAAATTTCCTAAAAATATTTTGATGCACTAAAGACTTTGCTTGTCAATGCTCCTCTTTTGCGTCCCCCGAATTATAATCGCGACTATTCACTCTATTTGGCTGTCACTTTTAGCACTATCACCATTGTTCTAGTATAGGACGACGATGATGGTGATGATAATGTCATTTATTATTTGAGACACAATATTATCGACGCTGAAACGCATTATGCTCATGTAGAGAAATTGGCATTGGAAGCTGTTCAAGCCGTCCAACATTTTTTCCATTATATTTTACTCCGCACAACAACCATGATTTCTGATTGCAACCCTATGACCTATATTTTAACTGGAAAATTGCTGGGGGGAAAATAATCCAAGTGGATGGTTATCCTCCAAGAGTTATATTTGGAGTTCACTACCACAAAATCAGAGAAGTCATTGGTTTTTGCCGAGTTGATCTGCTCTTTACCTTCTGCCTATGATCCCTATGGTTTTAACGAACGAATTATAGACGACACTCTTTTTCTAATTAGTACCCTAGATCCATGGTATGGTGATATCATCGTTTATCTCCAAACTTCCACCTTCCGGTCTGAGTTGAAGAAATATTCTCGTCGACATATCCATCATCATTCGCAACCCTATCGCATAGTCGGAGATACTTTATACCGCATCAGAGCTGATTCCTTTCTCCGTCGGTGTTTGAGCCTCGAGGAAGCTTAAAAAGTCCTCAATGATTGCCATTCTGGTGCATGTGGCAGTCACATGTCTGGGTATGCTACTGCTAAAAAAATCCTTCTTGCTGGATATTTATGGCCTACCATTTTCAAAGATTGTATCTTCGCTATCCATAAATGTCACGAGTGCCAAATCTACCAGCACAAGATGCGTGCACCACCCGCTCACCTCCATCCTGTCATTATCGTTGGTCCCTTTTTGAAGTGGGGTATCTATCTTATGATGTGAACCATCGCTCGGCTCAGGGGCATGGTTATATTATCGTAGCCATGGAATACTTCACTAAATGGGTCGAAGCAATGCCTACACTCACAACTGACGGTAAGACGACCACCCAATTTCTTTTCAATCATATGATTACCAGTTATGGTGTCCCTCAAACCATTTCACTGACCATGGCTCCTATTTTATCCATTATATGATGGCTGAGTTGATTACTAATTTGGGTTTGCATCACGACAAATCAACGCCGTACTACCCCTAAGCCAATGGCCAGGTTGAAGTTGTGAACAAGGTTTTAGTCACCATGCTTCAACGTATGATTGGGATGCACAAGTCTAATTATCATCTCATGTTTTTTTTGGCTCTCTTGGCTTACTGGACCTCGTTGAAGGATGCAATTGGATTCACCCCATTTCAGCCTGTTTACGGCATGGAATCTACCCTTGCGATTGAATGTGAAATTCCTTCCCTCAAGATAGCTGTCGAATTACTGCCTAACACCTTGCCAGAGGAAGAATTTCTTCTATATTTGGAGAGTCTTGATGAAACTCGCCGCTTCACCGCTCTAGTCATAGAAGCATAGAAAAAGTGGGTCAAAGCTCACTTTGACCACACGGTTTCCCCTCATACCTTTGTAGAAGGAAACTTAGTCCCCTTGTATGACCAAGCTCATGATAAGCCGGGGGCAGGAAAATTCAAACCCATGTGGCATGGGCCCTACATCGTCAAGCGTGTTTTGTAGTACAGGGCCTATGAGCTTATTGACTATGAAGGCTATCCCTTGGATCAACCAAGAAATGGGTTATATCTCAAAAAATATTATGCATGAGTTTCTCATGCATGTCCTTTTGTACATAAGTAAGTTTTTCATTTTTGTAAATTTTTTGGCTTGGTATGCTTTGTGAGCACTTTTTCCTACTTATCATGTCTTTTCTTATTGTGTAGATGTCTGTCACTCCTTATGTTGGTTTCGTTGACGGTGCCTCCCGCAGTACCCGGAACCTATCCTCCGCGGCTTGGGTGATTTATGATCCTAACGGTGAGTTGGTAGACCTTCAAGGTATTTGTCTAGGACGTACAACCAACAATGTTGCTAAATACAGTGTGGTCATCGAACTCATAACTGAAGCTATTGCCCTCGACATTCATGAATTAATTGTAAACCTAGACTCTCAGCTTGTTGTTCTCCAGCCCAATGAGTATTATTCTGTTAGTAACCCTTAGATTTTAAGAAAGCATTTACGTGTTCATTTGCTAGAAAGGAATTTTGATTATATCACATATCAACATATTCCCAGAAGAATGAATACGTTAACTGATGCAGTAGCCAATATTGTATTAGATATACATTTGTGAAATTTTTAAAAGAAATCATTACCACATAGTAAGATTTAGACAGGAAAAAAAGTATATATATATATATATATATATATATATATATATATATATATATTTTTTTTTTTTTTTTTTTCCGTGGAAAAAAATCTGTATTTTATGATAAAATAATAGACCTGCCCTTTAATGGGGTTATTACAATGCTCCTTGAGCTGTTTTTACTCTTTTTAAGAGTTTTTCATGCAGCCCTAATGGGTATTTAACAGTACAAATGTTACCCCTACTGATTTTCATCCAAAAAATCTTCCTACTTTCCCTTTTTTTTTCCCTTAAAATATTAACTCCAGGCTTGGTGTACAATGGCATTTCAAACCTTCACTGTGAATGAACATTGGCATCAAGTTGCTGGACTCCCTGAACAGGCAGATTGAGCATGACATTAAAAAAGACTAAGACCTTGTAGTATATGGAACTGTATGTTTGTGTGTGAATTCTACCTTCCAAATAAAACTAATCCTCCCATTGAATTTTCACGTTTGTCCACTTAAACGACCATAGTTACAAAAACATAAAGACTAGATGAGCTCCTATTAATATTTAAACCAAATGGATTTCTTCCACATTAGAAGAGGTATCCTTAATTTTCAGTGTGCCCGGAGGGAGAGTGAGAGTCGACTTTGATATACCATCAGCTTCCGAATTTAATTCCCAGTACACATGATTGAAAGAGAGGAAATGATAGCCTTGGGATAAATGCCGAATGTTTCGGAGGAGGGCTTGAAGATGAGGAGAATGAATTTGTGATCTTTGAAGGGCCCAATCAATAACCATTTTTGAGTCTCTGAAACACTGTAAAGAAGAAATATATTTGTATTTTGCCACATGTAGAACAACCCATAGAGCAGCAATCTCAGCCTTGCTATTTGAACCATGGCCTGAAGCAAATAGAATGTGAATTTTAGAAATTGGTGAAACATGGAGGACAACCCCTGCTCCTTTCAAAGGAGGAGAGCCTTGACAAGCGCCATAGAATAAAGCACATGCATAATTCTGATTGATTTCTGGAGACACCACTGATCGAATTTTGGGAGCTTTTCGAATGCATTTTTGCTCGGAAGCCCACTGTACAATAAGTGCCGCTATCAGCTCTTTATGCATAAATTTTTCAATGAAAATAGCCATATTTTAAGCCCACCAATTGACGTAAGAGAATAAAGCAGGAAAATTTGAATATGAGTTTACCCCAAGTTCCTTCCACTATTGTTTTATTCTTGCTTCAAAAGGGTCTATTGGGGACATGAGAGGAGCAGCGATCGATGTCGAAGAAGGTTTCAAAATTGAATCTGCATAAGAGCACAAGAATAAAATGTGAGAAATAGATTTTGCCTCGCTTCCACAAAGGTAGCACTGGCTTGGGCCTTCCCAACCCTGCCGCTGTAAATTATCCCAAGACAGAAGGCAATTTGTAAGAGCGAGCCATAGGAATAATTTAGCTTTTTTTGGGCTTGGGGATTTCCAAAGGGGATTAGACCAGAAACATGTTTCTACGTTGGAAGAGGTTTCCATCATTGCTTTGTATCTGAGCTTTGCTGTGTAAGAGCCGTTTGAATTTTTTTTTGATGAGGCCAATGTATCCTCAACCTCCAATTCCAAATGAATGAAATTTTTACGAGAAGAGAAATGAAAGAGGTCCATTTGGCTGCCTGGATTTGTGGCAGACCCAAAGAATTTGCGTTTTTCCAACCTGGAGTTCCCCAGGCTTGAGGAAATGTTTCAAAAGTGTCCGATATGGAATGGATATGTTTTTCGAAGAGGATAGAGCACAGGCTTTCTGAAAGTTTGTAATTTTTTCCCACTCTAACCCATGGATCTATCCCAATGCAAACCAATTTTCCATTTGTGAAAATCCATGCAGTACATTGACCAATGAAAGGAAAGGCTGATACGATTGCCTTCCATCCGATAAGATCATTTTTGTGCAATTTTTTTGGATTTCGAAACCACGAAATAATAGATTGGCCAGAATAATATTTTGCACACATGACTCTATTCAAAAGAGAATCCGTGTTTTCTGAAAGCCTCCAAAGGGATTTTGCGGCAAGAGAAAGATAGAAAGTTGGAAGCTTCTTGATGCCCCAGCCTCCTAAATATTTAAGCCTGGCCAGCGTTGTCCATTTTACCAGAGGGATCCCTTCAACTTTTTTGCTAGTAGTCTAGAGGAAGGAAAAGCATTTATTCCTAATTTTGTGAAGGATTCCTTTAGGGATTGAAGCAATGGTGGTCCAATACACAGGGATACTTTGGAGCACAGATTTGAGAAGAACAAAATGGCCTCCTCGAGAAAGAAAGCGGTTTGTCCAATGATAGATACGGTTCTCAACCTTCTGATAAAGCCATAACCAGTCCTTAAAGCAATAAGAGTTTGGTTTTAGAATGAAACCCAGATATTTAAATCCCGTCTCCCATGCACAAGTAGGGAAGGGGAGAGAGAGCTTTATATGGGATAGAAGAATATCGGGAAAGGTATTATGAACCATAACTGACTTATTTATGTTAATCTACATCCCAGTTTCTATTTGAAAGATCCTGAGGATATCCCGCACTGCTCTAGCATTCTCAATGGAAGCACTGCAAAAAAGTAGGAAGTCATCCACGAAAAGGATGTGGGGGAGCAACTCCAGTCCTGCAATATGGATTCCTTTTAGACTTCCAGAGGATATTGAATTTTTATATAAATGACTAAGGGCTTTAGCAATCAGCAGAAACAGAAAGGGAGAGAGAGGGCACCCCTGTCTCAGTCCCCTTGAGGATCGAAAGAACACTGAGGCGGAGCCATTAATCAGAACTGCAAAGGAAGCAGATTGAATACATCCCATTATCCATTCGACTACTTCCAAAGCCATTCCAATTTGGATAAGTAACAGCCTGAGGAAGGTCCAATTTACTCTATCATATTCTTTCGTCAAATCTAGTTTAAGAGCGAAAGAAGGTTTTTTTCTTAGATGGACAGAATGAAGAGGTTCCTAAGCCAAAGATACAACATTGTGGATTTGTATTTTGTTTAAGAAACCAAATTTTTCTTTAGAAATGATGCAACTTAAGATAGGTTTAAACCTCTGAGAAATAATTTTGGCTGTTAACTTGTAGATCAAATTGCAGCAAGATATAGGTCAAAACTCATCGAAATCCTTTGGCGATGATTTTTTTGGAATTAATGTAATGAAGGCTGAGTTGATTGAGCCCAAAACTTTACCAGATCTTTTTGACTCCTTAATTAATAATAATAAGTCATTCTTTATTAACTCATAAAAACTAAGAAAAAATCCGATCGTTAGACCATCTGGGCCAGGAATTTTTCCTTTCTGGAAACTTTTAAGAATGAGTTCGAGTTCCGATTTGTTCACTTCTTTAGTGAGAGTAGAGTTCATTTCACCAGTGTTCAAACATAGGAACAATTGTAACACCTGAAGGATCTCTTGGATGGGACACCCCTCAGAGGCAGAGAAGGATTTCTTAATATGCTAGACCCCTGCCTTGGCTTTTTCTTCGAAAGTACGAACCAATTCACCACTCGTAGATTTTATTTCAAAAATTGTATTTTGGTTTCTTCTATGAGATGCAAAATGGTGAAATGTTTTTGTATTATTGTCCCCTTATTTTATCCAAGTTGCTCTGCTCTTTAGGCGCCATAATTGTTCTTCCTTTTTTAAGAGCTCGTGACACTTTAACTCTAGATTTTTCAGGGTCTCCATCTCTGTTTCATCCAAAATGCCTGAGATGTTCTGATTAAAAAGTGCACTAATAGCAACCTCAGTGGATTTTAGGAGTTCTTTCTGTTTTTCCTGAAAAGCCCCTGCCCACACCTTTGTGACCTTCTTGATCTTTTGAATATTTTCAGCCCACATCTGCATGAAGGATCGAGACTGAGAAGGTACCAAATGGGCCCATGAGGAGGTCACCAAAGATTTATAATCATCCTCCAATAACCAGGCATGATTGAATTTTAATGGAGAAGGGGGCTTTGATTGAGGATAATAAATAGATAACACAATATGCCTGTGCTCAGAGATGCCACTCGATTCAACACGAGCCTGCACCCGAAGATGAGAATCTAAGAAAGCTTCAGAAATTATGAAATGATCCAATATTTTGGCAATGGCATCCCAATTTTTCCTATTATTGCGCCATGTAGGCTCCAATTTAGCTGGTCGAACATCGAATAATCCAAGTCTGTCACTAAAAAAAATTAAAAAGGGGGCGAGAGGATCGAGTCTAGAAAATGACCCCCAAATTTCATCTAGTGATAGAGTAAAATTGAAAGAGCCTCCCAATATCTTGATGTTAGAGTTTTCCAACTCTGAGTTGAAAAAATTTCCCCAAAAAGAATGCTTATCATTACTTGGCCCATATACATTGTAGAGAGAAAGGGACCCTCCAGAAAAAGGATCAACAATGGTCATCTTAATGAACAATGAAGAGCTATCCGAGGAAATGACATGGATGTTTGGGTTGATTGCTGTGATTAGTCCCCCTGCTGACCCCGAGGCATTCACAGAGTAAAAAGACCAATTAAATAGCCATTTAGATAGAATTTCTTGAGCTCGAAGACCGAACAACTTTGTCTCTTGGAGAAAAGTAATATCAGGTGTGACAGATTGACACAACCTTTTGAGGGCAAGCTGGGAAGGGGCATCCCCAAGACCCCTAGTGTTGAGAGAGATGATAATAATTTTAGGCCCTTATTAAGGGCACTCCATGCTCTAAGAGCCCGATGGATCATTGTTTGTTTGCCAGAATTTATCGTTGTTTGTTTGCCAGGATTTCCTCTTGAGAGTGATCTTGGGAGCAGCATCCAGAGCTAGTACACCTTTAATCGACTGAGCAGGGCTAATTCAGGAAGAGGAACGGCAGCAAAGTTTAGCAATGTAGGGGCTTGGGGAGAGGCATGTGCCTTTTGTAGAAATGGGGACCCAAGGTGATCACTTAAGGGGTTGTAAATGAGACGAGGGAGCATCGGATTGAGGGAGCTCAAGAGGGGGAGAGTTAGGAGGGCAAGGAGCCAAATCAACACAATCCATCCTATCATTTATAGGAGACTGCAAAGAGGAAATAAGGGGAGAAGAATAACCTTTAAAGGGCGTACCTTTAGCAGAAGAGGAAGCGTCCTTCTCACCCATCCTCTGCTTTACCCGGGATTCATTATGTGTGGAAGATTCTGACTGATGCTGATCATCCACAGTGTCATCAATAGGGGCCGAAATATAGTCGGGAACAAGTGAATTGGCCAGTTTTTTGAGCTCTTTTTTCTTCCATACCTTTTTGTATTGGGGACGAGATCGGTATGGCTGAGAAAAATCCTGAGCTAAGTGCCCGACTTGATGACACAGAAAACACCTGAAAGGCAACTTCCAATAGTCTAATTTTTGTGTCTAAGTGCTGCCATTCATCTCCAAAATTATTCCTTCATAGAGGCCATCGCGCACATCTAACTCGACTTGGATTTTGGCACATCGTCTGTCGAATTTTGTTTCCTAGTCTTCTTCAAGCACAATGAAATAACCCAGCTTATTACCTATAGCTTCGAGGATGTGCTGCTGCCAAAATAATTGAGGCAGGCCAGGTAAAATAACCCATAATTTTGAAGATGCTGTGGTGATCGATCAATGTTATAGCTTATATCCCAGTTTTGCAGGATTAAACCGGTTAGTCCCCAATTCCACACTCGTTCAGTTAATTTGATTCTTTCATTACTGGATATGACTTTAAACAGAAGCCAACCATGGGATAGTTTATGAAATTCAGGTACATAACCTAACACAGGCCTCCAATTCTCTTCTAGCCATATTTGAATTGATTCTTTGGTGGCCATTCTTCTGCAGAAACGTCCAATCAAAGCCTTCTCCAAATAGGATGGTATATCAGATAACGATATGTCAACCCCAACCACCAGCTTTACTGTGTCGGATTTTTTTCGAATACCCTTTCGTTTGTGTGCAGGCTGAATCGATTGTGCATCCACGTGTACATCATAGTTCAAAAAATATATGCAGAAATATATGTGTGTACATCATAGTTCAAAAAATATGCAGAAATAAAATCGAGGCATCTAATTCGCATGGTGCTCATGCTAGCACGTTACTGCTTGTACGACCCACCTCAGTAGTCGATGGATGTGGTTAGACACTCCTACAGTGTGCCTCTGATAATAACGAGGAACATCCTCAAATCTCACATAGTCCAGGATCCCACTTGTGAGTCCCTCCAAGTTGCATGCGATTTCTTCCTCCTCGATTCCCTCGCCATGAGGGGCCGTTTCAAAATCTCATGGGTCCCTCCGTGCTATGGGGGACATTCCCGTGGGTCTCTCTGGTCCAACAACTGCAACACATGAGTAAATATTAGAACACATAAAAAAATAATAATACTCATAAAAATCCAAAAAATGAGTTTTTTACCTAAATCCTCATCCCAGTCATCTCGTTCCGGGAGTGGAAGGTCCTGATCGCCCCTGGAATCGGTATTAGTGTACGACTAGTCCTCTACCACGATGAGCTGTCAGCATAACTAGTCAAATAATTTTGGTCTCCACGACATGTGTTGACCACCTCTTGATCGAGGCATCAACTTCGCCCAAAAGACCATCCATGGCTCTGGTGTTGGTGGCCTAGGTAATGCCACCTCCTGGTGCTGGAATATCAACAACCGTTCTAGGATGAAAGATATCAAGATAGAACCGTATCAAAACTATTTCAGCTTACCATTTTTGCATTTGGTTAATTGATGTTTCAAGTTGATTGTCACTGCTTCTACCAAATTGAATATGGTTGGCGCCATGCAATCTACAACAAGTTGAATTTGTGTCTTTGTAGCTTCATGGGGAGCCTGAGATCCGAAGGCCCAAGTTATAGTATGTAACACTACCCTCAATGCCATGTTGGACACTGTCTGAATGTCTACTTTTCTGCTCTTAGATCCTTTCTTTTCTCCAGGACAAACTCTGTCTATCGGCATGCCCATGCACTCTCCAAGGGCTCGGGTACCTGTCAGTAGTGGGTTTTCTCCCCTCCGTGACAATCCAATTATGAATTAAATATTGGAGACTTCTATCTCTAGCTCTTGCTCATGAATCATGAATCTCTCGTGATCAGTGTCCCACACACTAATAGATTACTATAGCAGCTCTAGCTGAGCTCTCAAACACAGGGCCAAGAAGAATTTCAAGGGCCCATAGTTTCTCAAGGCATCCATACATGCATAATTTCCCATAGCCTATTCATCCTCTTCCTCATGCTCTAATTATTTCCACTCTATGACCATCTTAGCCACTGATTTTTCTGCAGAATCCAACAAATGAGGTTTTTTTAACCTCTAGGTAAAATTTGGAACATTTTTTGCTGGCCATTTTTGGAGATAGAGCTTAAAACATTGGGCGCGGCGTTCGGCGCTACTGTTTTGCAAACAACAGCGCCGACTGGTGCCTCCTTGTTCAATTTTTTTTGGGTTGGGCATGACTTCGTGCTGGGAATCTGTGTCGACCGCCACAACCAAGTTTTTATAAAACCTCCTGTTGTATCTTAAGAGACAATTCCTTGGCTGTGGAAAGGAATCAGTGCTTAAGACATTTTTAGAAATGTGTCACAAAGTAATTATATCAAGTGGTTTTCATTCAATCCCTTTGGAAACTAATTATTTAAAACCCTTAACAATATGGTATAATAAAAGACTCTACAATGCCATTAAATTTTGGTATTTGAATGGAAAATAAGAACTGCAGGAGAGTATAGTTTGACATTGTTTGTGTTTTCCCATGTCTCTACTTCTTGTTTTTCACTATGTTGATGTGATGTTTGATTCCTACATCATTGGCCAACATGGCTAATGATGAGGGCATTGATGTATGTAATCTACTCTATGTATCATGGGTTGGGACTTTCCACTTTGGGAATGAACCACTTTATCTTATGTATCTCATGTATAGAGGAGAAATTTGGTCATCATATGGTTGCCACATGGAAATTCATTGATGAGGAAGGGTATCTAACTTTTCAGTTGGAAGCCATTCTAGACATTCTAGAGAGGCAGCTTTGGAGCTAGACATGCATGACACATTGTGACAGATGGGAAGGCCTTCCACATGAGGATTCCATTTGGAGGGAGGATGTTTTCTGTAGCATCCAATTTTGCAGTTGCTTGAGGACAAGCAACATTTTTCCGAGGAGGACTGTAATATTCCCAAATTTTCCCCTGATATTTGGAATATTAGAGTTCGTAACTTTCTTAATGAATTAAGTCAATAAAAATTTGGAGGGACCCATAATCCTCAATATGAATAAATATCCACTTTTTGTGTGTGAATGTGGATTAATTTAGCCTAGATCTATATAATGAGGTAGTTGAGAAACTACAAATGTGAATGGAATTGGAGATCATGTCTCATTTATGAGATAGATCATGGAGGTTGACACAGTCAACTAAGATCTTGAAGAGGTCAAACAGAATATCATGGAGCATTCATGATAAGATGATGGAGGAAGTTGTGCAATTAATGCACACATGATGGAGAGGGTGCACATTGCACCTAGACATGATGGATGACTTGACTAGACAGTGCAGTCAAACATGGAGGATATTGTCCACATGCACAACACAGTTTAGATGAGGGCCAATGCATGGGAAGGCTCAAACTCTATATAATGAAGATGAAGGCAAGAATGAGGGGATGCTTGAGTTTATTGATGTTGTGGATTTGTTTAGATCTGGAATTGTCATGTGAGATTCCATTGATTTCTTGGGATGTTTAGCAGAGATTGCAAGTGCTATTTAGCACAGGGTGTTCCTGATTAGGAATCCCACCTCTTTCTTAGATTAGCTCTAGAAAAATTATTGTACTTCATTCTACATCAGGCATTGGTGCCACATATCTTTTCCTACTTTTCTGCAGAACATTCATATTCAGAAATGGCAGATTTCTGAAGATCAATTTGGAAGGTGGAGGTTGTCTTCAGTATTTCAGCTGGAGAACTGGTGAAGGTTTATTCCTATCAGTTTGGGCTTAAATATCAACATTCCCATAGATTCATATCAGATCTAGAATCAGGCCAAAATTTAATGACCTCCTAGCAGCAGTAATACCTTCAGGAATTACGCTGTCCATCTTGTAGATCCAAAAGGAGGAAGGAAGTTGCTAGCATTTCAGCTAGTAATCCTGTGAGGGACTGCATCCTCACCTTGCCATCAGTATTTCCATCAGCCTGTAGTTTATTGCAGCATTTTTCAGCAAGCAAAAGGCATCCCTTTCCCTCATAGCGTAGTTTCTATTGGAAGTTGTGTTGCAACATATGCAATCATCATTGGAGGATTGAGAAGCTAGATATAGAGCTTCAAGCTTGTATATCTGAAGGAGGGATTAGCCCTTCAAGCTTAGATCTGATCTTGTGACATATTTCAGCCATATATTTGTCAGATCTAGCTTCAGATCTGTAATTCCCAGCAGATCAAGGATCAAATCCTAGGAAGGTTATTTTCCAAAGTTGTAGATCTGGAAAATCCTTTCTGGATTATCTTGGAAATCCATCACATTGGCCAAATCTTGAATCTTGGCATCATATGAGCTCCAGATTTGAGTAGATATGCATTTTCCTTTTAAGCATGCAGTCATATATTCATATTCTATTGAAGGGATAGCGCAATATTTGATTCAGTGGCTCTGCAGTTATGCAGTGCCTATTGTAGCATGTTTTTTGGGTGATTCTAGGCCATCTCTTTGGCTAGATCTACTCATATTTTGTACATTGTGTAATTGAATATTCTCCAATATAATAAAATGGCTCAACTTCTCTATAAATTCTAATGTTTTCTTTGGATTTATTTTTTACTTAGTTGCAGTTCTTATATTGTGTTTCAGTGTTACTGCATTTTCCCTTTTGGGATATTACAATGGTATCAGAGCATGATCTTTGGCTCAACTTGTGTACACTTCATCTTTTGCATCAAAAGAAGAAGCAGATAGATGAGATCTATCATAAAGGAGGATAATTTTTCCATTCCTCTCTTTAGATCCATGCAAGGTCTCTCCAAGGAGTTCTATCAAATGAAGAAGGAAAGGCAAAGGAAGGATCCAAGAAGAATATTTGAAGAGGAAGGTCCAAGCACTTCGTATCAGCAGAAAAGAAGATCGGAGAATCATAGATCTCCTCATAGATCTACTATGCCAACTTTCTTTGGAGAAGGTGAGAGGTATAGAAATGAAGAAAGAAGAGAACCTGAGACTCATGAGACTCTAAGCTTGTATCTTGAAGAGTACAAGGAACAGTCTAAAGCTTTCAAAGACAGTCTAACTCTCCAAGAATTATTTGAACTCAAAGAAGAAATAATATCCTATAGTAGCAATAGAAGAAAGAGGCACAATAGATTCGATTTTCCTACATTTGATGGGTCTTCCTCAAGAAATGTTAAGTCTTGGAGGAAAGAGTTAGATTAATTTTTCATGCTACATCCCGTGGCTGAAAAAGAGGCTGTCCAAATTGCAGCACTTCATCTCTTAGGTGAAGCCAAGGATTGGTGGTTTATTCACATGGAGCATGCAAAGGTGACTAAATATTCAGATTTATTTCACAAATTGAGGAAGAAGTTTGATGGGAAGAAGACATAGAAGGGCCACAAGGAGACATTTCCTAAGGGAACAAATGAAGATGCCATTCTTATCACTATGGACAAGAAGTCACTACATCCACCACCAGCTGCAAAAGTACTTGCATCTAGAGAAGAGACACTTGCAACCTTGCAAGATAGTATTGAGCTCTTGACACATAGAGTCCCATGCATGATTTAGGAGATGCATGAGGGAGAGGAGGAATATTTCAGTGCTGGTACATTGGAAGAAGAGCAGCCATCTCTCTTACCAGCAGCTGGAGACACCATTGTCCCGGTTGGAGGAACTCTTGTGTTCTGTCAAGAGGTTCCCACATATTAGTTGATCCAAGGTATGCATACACATTCATCACCTATTGTTTCAGTAGATCTTAATGAAAATTATGGGGACATACCATCAGGGCCAATGCATGACCAAGGGTTAGATCCAAATGCTGATTTGAAGCAGCAATCTATCACAGCGCAGAGGACCCTTGATCTAATCAAGGAGGAGATGGAAAGCTATTCCAGTTTGTCATGGATGGACTAAATTCAAACTCTTGAGTTGAAGTGTAGAGTTTCAGAAGAAGGGATGAGCATAATCCTATGTACAATGACTAGTTATGAGATCAATATTGTACCTTGCTTTCAGACAGTATATGTATTACCTTGCAGATCTACAACACTGTCACTTAATAGTAGTGATAATGATGAGGCCCCATTATTCTTGGAGCATTCAGAAGGTAGCTTCACTCATGAAGCAATGGAGGTTAATATGATGAATGGTAGACATATTGATATGAGAAATATTTTCTCCTTTCTTGATGACACTTTCTCAATGAGCATCTCACAACTCAAAGAGAGAGTTCTACCTGCAGCAGATCTAGGACCTCATTGGTTTTGGAAGGCCATGGATGAGAAGAAGGTATCATTAAGAGATCTCATGGGAGGTGCACTTCAACATTTCATGAGGTGAAAAGTTCTTCATCAGTTTGAGGAGGTTGGTGTCTTACAATGGGAGGATACCAAGTATTTGCAGAATGAGATCCATCATCCACATTGGGATGAATGGTTTATAGTATGGAGCAGGGGGTCTCCAAACCACTTGCATATCTATGATACATGCCAACAAGAATCATGGCTGTGATGGTTGCTCTTGGGTGAGTATGGTTACTACCCAAAGGTTCATATTTCCTTGTCTCATGCCTTATGCCTCAATGGAAGAATGCATAAGAAAAAGGCATGGTTACTATGGTTGTTGAGGAGAGAGTTTGGAAATCACATGTAACATCTTATGTCCATGTATTTACTCTTGTTTGGGATATGTATCATGTATTTACATATGTTTCTGTTTGGGATGTATCTCATGTTCATGTATGTACTTGGGGTTGGGCAAAAGCATAACTCTCACATGATGTGGCATAAGGGAGCTTGTTTGTATTATGTTGATGAGACATGTCACATGTCCATTACTTTATTGTCGCTCCATGACTTGCATCATGAAAATTCAAGAAGGCAACAATAATCCTTGTTGCTATGGTTACCATTGGGAGAGTATGGGTTGAATTCTTCCCATACATTGCATGATATTGTTGGAGGATGGCAACATGAGGATTTACTGTGTTGGCTTCTGTTGGGAGATTATGGTCATTGTACATGGTATGATGATGACGTAATGGGGCAACAAGATGCCTTATTTAGGTGGCTTCTCTTGAGAGAACATGGCCCCTACATTTGGTACAATGATGGTGTGGTATGGCAGAAAAAGGCATTGCTGAGATGACTAATTTTGAGAGAGTATGGCTCTCGTATTCTTATTGATGACTTGGAATGGAAACAAGAAGCATTGCTGAGATGGCTTATTTTAAGAGAGTATGGCTCTCTTACTTATTTTCATGATGATCTAGCATGGCAGAAGAAGGCTTTGCTGCGTTGGTTGTTATTAGGAGAATATGGTTTGACATTGTTTATGTTTTCCCATATGTCTCTACTTATTTTTTTCACTACGTTGTTGTGATGTTTGATTACTACATGGCCAACATGGCTAATGATGAGGGTATTGATGTATGTAATCTACTCTATGTATCATGGGTTGGAGAGATAATTCATGAGTTGGGACTTTCCACTTTGGGAATGAACCACTTTATCTTATGTATAGAGGAGAATTTTGGTCATCATATGGTTGCCACATTGAAATTCATTTATGAGGAAGGGTATCTAACTTTTCAGTTGGAAGCCATTCTAGACATTCTAGAGAGGTAGCTTTGGAGCTGGACATACATGACACATTGTGACAGATGGGAAGGACTTCCACATGAGGATGCCATTTGGAGGGTGGATGTTTGCTGTAGCATCCACTTTTTCAGTTGCTTGAGGATAAGCAACATTTTTCCGGGGAGGACTGTAATATTCCCAAATTTTCACCTGATATTTGGAATATTAGAGTTCTTAACTTAATGAATTAAGTCAAGAAAAGGGTGGAGGGACCCATAATCCTCAATATGAATAAATATCCACTCTTTGTGTGTGAATGTGGATTAATTTAGCCTAGATCTACATAATGAGGTAGTTGAGAAACTACTAATGTGAATGGAATTGGAGATCATGTCTCATTTATGAGATAGATCATGGAGGTTGACACAGTCAACTAAGATCTTGAAGAGGCCAAACAGAAGATCATGGAGCATTCATGATGAGATGATGGAGGAAGTTGTTAGCACAAAATTGGACTTGATAGGCTGCTTGATTAGTCAACTTCATGTAACTATTTCAAACCTAATCTTTTGACTGAGGCTTAGCCTCCTTAGCCTGAGAGGGCTCTCTCAAGGGTTAATGATTTGGATAAAAATATAGATGGCTAACTCTATGTGGGGTAATAAACAGATAAATGATAGATATAGGTTGAGAATCACATCAACAAGTACACATTGGGCTTATGGAGTCCAAATAGTTTCAGTAAACCAATGAATCTACTTAACATGGAAGTAGAGGCATATTAGAGTTTTAGTCAAGAGATAAACACACATGAAACTGTAAAAACACAGTCAGTTCATTTATATAGGAAGTCAGAGCATCACCAAAATTTCATTTATGAATTCTAAGTAATAACAATGAGATCTACTACAAGTAGTTAAACATAATATGTATATCAATAAAACATTAAAAACCCATGAGAGTCTCCAGTCTGTCAAGAAGAAAACCTCTCTACATTACTGATCATAGTCAATTACATAAAGCAGCAGTTTTGCCAAAAAGTCTCCAACCCTTTGCTAATTCGACCCAATGGCCTTTAATAAACCATTTAAAACATGAGATGATCTCATATTAGGCTAGAGACATTGAATTTCTAACTCTTGACACCTTGCATAACCATAAAACATCAAATTTATGACAAACAAACACCTATCCTACTTGAAAGTCCTATTTCAACTAGGACTCAAACTCTTCATTACTATCTTTAACAACCTTATCCTAACAAACTTATCTATTTGAAATTAAATCATTTTCCAAGTGTATCATCACATGGTCAAATTTGGATGATGGGCTTCAGTTTCTTCATGACCACTTTGCTAACCTCCACCAAAATAGGAAACTGTCCCCTGTTTTTTAGGCATATGGTCTTTTGCATTCATTGAACATTCTGACCATCATGTACTCTTCATTTAGTGGTACTTTGTTGTTTGAAGTTGAGTTAACACATCTCATCACTCATGCCTAGCCTCCAGATTTCCAAACACCACTGTAAAACTTGTTCAAAAGACTGTAATCTATGGCGCTACGAAAACACAGCAATTTCGTAGCACCCTTTGTAACGCTGCCATTTCAACCTTTTTTCTTCAAAAACTTGGTTCTTTCCTTATGAAACATTTTAATCATCCTTAAATACATCTTACATAATAGTTATAGCTCTTAAATCATCCTTTAACCCCTTGAAAACTCACCAAAAGGATCTGAAAAGGCAGCTACAGTAGTTTCATAGCGCTTTTATGCTTTTTTACACTAGATGTGCTACGAAACTCCTGAGTATGCAGTTTTGTCAACAATTTTTCCAAGTGAAAAGCATTATTGCCCAAAAACTCAAAATATTACTTATCTCATCATCTAAAAACCACAACAACCATATACTAACTTCTTTTTAGCTTTTTTGAGGCATTTCTTTTTCATTTGCAACAGGTTGGCTTATTGGTTTTCTGGTTTTTTCCTGAAAAATAGGTCTTGGGACAAAGCCTATATATCCTAATCCATTATTTATTTTGTGAAAATGAAGGAGGTTTTGTAGGCCATTATGTCTTGAATAAAAACCTCTATTGGTGTTTTGAAACACATCTCTTGCTGTCTAGAAACTGCATTTGAAAAAAATGTGTAAAACAGGAAAAACTCTATTTCTGAAAATATGGCTTCAATGAAATCATTGTATATACCAACTGATAAAACCTGTGAGAAAATTGAGAGAGGTTTTTTTAGTGGGGGCTGTGATGAAGACAAAACTCTTTCAGAATTCCAAAACACTTTTGGCTAGAAATTGAACTTGAAATTGACTGCTAAACAGTCATGTACATGACAGTTTCATAACAACAGTTTCGTAGCACATTTTAATGTATCAATTTCTGCCACCTCCTAATGAATGTGAATAAAATGAGAGAGGTTTTTTTATTTAGTTCTGTTATGAATAAAAACCTCTTTCAGTTTACCAAAACTCATTTTCAGTTGCTCAGAAACCTCCTTTGAATGTGACTTCTCAAAATAAAAAAAAAAACAGAGTTTCGCTGTTTACGCTACGAAACTATCAACTCTTTCGTAGCACAAAGTGAATTTTTTGCACTAGTGGCGCTACAAAAACAAGGTTTCTTGGCTAATTAAACATTTTTGACACAAAAATTTTAGGAAATGACCCACAAATGAAAATTATGGATATTTGACATGAAGGGACTTCAAAGAAGAATTTATTGTAACCTAAGGCTAGGTTTTAAAATAAAAAAATCTAAAACCTACCCTTGATCAAATCCTAAATTGACTTCTAAAACCAATTTTGAACCATGACCAAAAAAAATCTTGACACAATGATATTTTGAAATTTTTTTGGTGATAACAGAAGTTGTGTAATTAATGCACACATGATGGAGAGGGTGTACATTGCACCTAGACATGATGGATGACTTGACTAGACAACACAGTCAAACATGGAGGATCTTGTCCACATGCACAATGTAATTTAGATGAGGGCAAAGGCATGGGAAGGATCAAACTCTATATAATGAATATGAAGGCAAGAATGAGGGGATGCTTGAGTTTATTGATGTTGTGGATCTGTTTAGATCTTGAATTGTCATGTGACATTCCATTGATTTCTTGGGCTGTTTAGCAGAGATTGCAAGTGCTGTTTAGCACAGGGTGTTCCTGATCGGGAATCCCAGCTCTTTACTAGAGTAGCTATATAAAGAGTATTGTACTTAATTATACATCAGGCATTGGTGCCACATATATTTTCCTACTTTCTGCAAAACATTCATATTAAAAAATTGCAGATTTTTGAAGATCAGTTTGGAAGGTGGAGGTTGTCTTCAGTATTTCAGCTAGAGAACTGGTGAAGGTTTATTCCTATCACTTTGGGCTTAAATATCAACATTCCCAAATATTCATATCAAATCTGGCATCAGGCCAAAATTTATTGACCTCCTAGTAGTAGTAATACCTTCAGGAATTACGCTGTCCATCTTGCATATCCAAAAGGAGGAAGGAAGTTGCTGGCATTTCAGCTAGTAATCCTGTGAGGGAAAACACCCTCACCTTGCCAGCAATATTTCCATAAGCCTGGAGTTTATTGCAACATTTTTCAGTAGGCAAAAGGACTCTCTTTCCCTCACAATGGAGTTTCTATTGGTAGTTGTGTTGCAGCAGTTGTAATCATCATTGGAGGATTGAGAAGCTAGATCTAGAGCTTCAAGCTTGTACATCTGAAGGAGGGATCAACCCTTCAAGCTTAGATCTGATATTGTGACATATTTCAGCCATCTATTTGTCATATCTAGCTTCATATCTGTAATTCCCTGCAGATCAAGGATCAAATCCTAGGAGGGTGATTTTCCAAAGTTGTAGATCTGGAAAATCCTTTCTAGGTTATCTTGGGAATCCATCACATTGGCCAGATCTTGAATCTTGGCATCATATGAGCTCCATATTTGAGTAGATATTCATTTTATTTTTCAGCCTGTAGTCATATATTCATATTTTGATGAAGGGAAAACGCAGTATTTGCTTTAGTGGCTCTCCAGTTACGCAGTGCCTATTGTGGCATGTTTTCTGGGTGATTCTAGGCCAACTCTTTGGCTAGATCTACTCATATTTTTTACATTGTGTAACTTAATATTCTCCAATATAATAAAATGGCTCAGCTTCTCTATAAATTCTGATGTTATCTTGATACTTATTGTTTACTTAGTTGCAGTTCTTATACTGTGTTTCAATATTACTGCATTTTCCCTTTTGGGATATTACATTCACAGGCAGCTTCAGATATTATCCATCTAAATATTCTAGGATTAAAGTATTGTTTGATCTGGCTTCAGAGATTCTATACAGAACACACTAGAGAGAGTCAAACTTTCCATGTTTTCCTTTATCTGCCCTTCTGGTGTCCCATCATAATACTAAATCTCCTGCTTGGAAGAGGATTTCTTTTTCTTTTTTGTCAAATATGGACTTCATCTTTTCCTGATAAGAAATCAAGTTATCTCTAACTTTGTTCTTGTCTTCACTTGATTCAATCACCTTGTTCAATCTTCTCACTAGAGCATTACGTTATTCCTAAGCTTCTTGAAGGAAAGAAATCACTGGTTTGGCCAAATGAGTAGGAAATATTGCCTTAGTTAAATAAACCAATTCATAGGGTGACTTTCCAGTAGACATACTGGGGGTTACTCGTGCCACCCAAAGAGAAAACTTCAACTTTGAATCCTAGTCTTTCTGATTTTCAGTGATTATCTTCTTTAGAATCCTGACAAATTTCTTGTTTAAAGACTCTGCTAATCCATTCCCATGTGGATGGTAGGCTATGGAACGTGACAAAATTAAATTATATGTTTGACAAAAATTAATGAATAGACCATAATTAAATACCTGAGAATTATCATTTACAATATTGACTGGACAACCAAACCTATTGAAGATGTTCTCCTCCAGAAACTTCATCACCACTTGGTCATTTTATTTTTTGGTGGGGATTGATTCAACACACTTTGTGAAGTAATTAGTAGTAGTTATAATCCATTTGAACTGCCCACTTGATTTTGGATTGATATCTCCAACAAAGTCCAGTCCCCACTGCCTGAAAGGCTCTTCTATGAATACTGGAATGATAGGAAACATAGAAAGTCTCTTCTTTTCTGCAAACAATTGATACTTCTGACAACTTCTGACCAGTCTGTATACATCAACAAACAATGTAGGCCAATAAAAACCTGACTTGAGGATTTTATGTGATGTGACCTTCCAACTATAATTTCCTCCACAGAGAATTTCATGATATTCCTTGATAACCTCAATGGATTCACCTTCAGTTAAACACAACAAAAAAATACCAGTAGGATCTTTCTAGTACAAATTTGCCTCTACTATGACATATGGATGAGATTTAAGCTTGAGAGCTCTGTATTTGGTTCTATTTAGTGAAGATGGACAAGAAAAGAAACACAGGTAATGAACAACATATTTATACCAATCTGAACACAAAAATTTGTATTGAATACCTGTTTTGGGCTTATTCTGACCTTCTTCATTTTCAGCTCCATCCACTAGTGCCAAGAGATTAATCCCCAATGCTTGAAAATTTGCTTCTATTAGCAACTTTGCTAAACCTTGTCCTTTGATTAACTTGGTGGGTTTAATGTCCAAATCGTACTCCTGGATTTTTTCTATCCATTTTCCTCTTTTTCCTTCAACATCACTTTGAACCACATGTCCTTTACAACATAATTAGGTACATAAGCAGTTATTTGGGATTGCAACAGATAAGTCCTGAAGGCTTTGAGTGATTTAACGAATGAATACACTTGTTTCTCCAAAATTTTATATTTGAGCTCAGCATCTTTGAGAACTTTGCTAAAGAATGCCATTGTTTGTTCCTTACTATTGTAATTTTTTTGCAATAACACAACAACAATAGTGGTGGGGGAAGCAAATGAAAATATTTGAAATACCTTTTGATAATCAGGGTTTATTAAAACCAGAGCTTCCTGGAGTGCTTCTTTTATTCTGGCAAATGATTCTCTTGCTTCTTTATCCCACCTCACTTCTGAAATATTCTTCAACATGTCTGTTATATTTCTCACAATCTCAGCATAATTTGGTACAAATATTCTCAGAAAGTTTATTTTTCCCAAAAATATATGAATATATTTCTTGCTTCTGGGTAAAGGAATGCTCTTAATTTCCTCCACCCTTGCTGGATCAATATTTACTCCTTGTTTTGAAACTATGTGACCCAATAATTTACCTTCCTCCAAGGTGACTGATTTTTTTTTTGGATTTAGTGACATACCATACTTCCTGAAATTTTCGAAAGTCCTTTGCAGATGTTCTAGGTGTTCATCATTTGATCCTGAAAAAACAGTTACATAATCTAAATATATAACCACATACTTGTCTACCACAAACGCTATGTCCATGACCCTTTGAAAAGTTGCACCTGCATTCATAAGACCAAATGGTATCTATGCATACATGAAGGTGCCCCAGGGGGTTGTTAAATCTATCTTCTTCTGATCTTCCTAATCCACTGCCACTTGGTTATATCCAGAGAATCCATCAACCATAGACATCCTGTAAGCTCCTATCACCTTATGTAAGACATAATCCATTTTAGGTAAAGGATAATTATCCTTTAGATATGCTCTGTTCAAATTCCTGAAATCCACACAAAATATTATCTCTCCATTTCTCTTCCTCACAGAAAATATATTAGAAACCCAATCCGAATATCTGAGAGGGACTATGATTTTTGCTTGCAACAATTTCTTCACTTCGTTCTTAATAGGAGCTAATACTAATGGATTAATTTGTTTGAGCTTTTGTCTATGTGGTTTTATTCCTTCTTTCAATTGGATCTTATGTTGTATTATTCTTTTATCATACGTTTTCAAGTCTTCATATGACCAAGCAAACACATCCATATACTTCTTAAAAATTTCAATGTATCTTTCTTTGTAATTTTTGGTAACACCCTTGAATAATTTAACCATTTTTGGCTCCTGATGAGTTCCAAAATTGCAATCTTCCATCTCTTCCTCTTGATTTATTTCCTTTGAATTAATAGAAACATCGTTAGAGTCAAATAGTATTTCAAGGGGAACCAATCCTTTAGGGAGGATATTGTCTTTCAATTGGATAATATTCTGCTCACCTATTGAATGCTTGAGTTTTCTTACCTCCCCTTTCTGCTTCGTCTGTTCTTCTTCTTGATATATCTCAACATCTTCAAAGTTTTCAATCATTGTCAAGAAATGATTTATATTCTCATCATCTTCAAACACATGCCAATGTTTCACATTGTCAAGATTAGAAGGTCTGTGTCTAATTTCAATCTCATACGTTAACCTTGGATTCATTGGAGGCTTAAAGGTACTAGATGCAACTACTAACGAATCTGCCAACCTATTCTCCTCCCCCAGCATTAAATTAAGATTGAAGGCCTCAAAATAGTTCTCTATCAGATCCCAAAATTCATTTCTATATGATCTTAATCTCGGATGCTTGGTCTCACAATGATTTTTGATCTGCCTTATTATCAGTTCAGAGTCACCGAAAATTGAAATACACTGAACTCCCATCTGTTTAGTGACTTGAAGGCTTAAGATTAAGGCCTCATACTCAACCACTTTGTTTTTTGAGTCAAACTCTAACTTAAAAGAAAAAGGCATGAGGTTACCTTCTGGCGATATCATCAAGAATCCAGCTCCTCTGCCTTCCTTGGAGTAGGCACCATCAAAGTAGCATTTCCAAATCCTTTTTGAGTGTATCTCATTATTTGGAACTGTTGAAGAGAGCTACTTCCCTGTGTCTTCAGCAAATTCTGCATCTTCATGCAGCATGAAACATGAAAGATCTTCTGTTTCTCGACTATAAATAAGGGAATTTCCTGCATCTTTCTTGGTAGTAGTCTTAACGAACCTTGTTTCCATGTACAATCTCCTTTCTTCCCCATTGAAAATAGGAATGATAGCATAAGTGAAATCCAATTTAAGAACACCTCCCATATTTTATCCCCAAGATCTTGACAAGAGCATTCCAAACTTGGCTGGAATGTCAGCAAACACTACATCCCTGACTATACTCTTTGCTAGAATTTGTGCCAAAGAAACTACTACATCTTTAATTAACCAAATGCATTTCACCCTTTTGGAATCAAATGAATACAGATCCCTGTAAGGTTTGGTAATTTGAAATTTTAATTCCTTCACAATAGACAAGGCATGAGATTATGGGATGCTCCTGAGTCCAACATACAATTATGGAGAGTAAAATCATGAAATAGAAATATAGAATGGTGGAACAGAGGGGTCTACTTCTTCTACATGAGGATTGAAGGTGACCACTGGCTTCGCTTCTTGTAATTTCACAATGTCACTTATATCTTCAATCTATGTGAGATTAATAAATTCTGAAATTTATTTCTTGTAGGCTGGTATTTTAGCTAATTATAGAAGAGGTACCTGAATTTTTACCTTCTCCAACTCTTTTGTCAAAGTCAAAGGATGAGTTTGTTTAACATTATTTTCAGGTTCTTCTTCACTCTTTCTAGAATTTGTTGCTTGTTCGGGTACAAGAACAACTCTCTCCAAAATAATAGTATCAACTGATTTGTTGTGGGAAGGTTCACCTTGTTGCACATTTGTTTTATTTACTAAATTTCTAGGTTTCTTCCCATTACTGAATTGTTTTACAGGGTCCTTTTGTTGTGGAGTCGCCGTTGTAGGATGGATAGTATCTTGTTGTTCACCTTCATTATCTTGCACTCTAGATCTCTTTCTAGACCTAAAATCATACTTTTTATGCAACTCAGCTCGCATGATATCTATGAATTTCCTACAGTATTCATCCATTTCATCTTGGTCAAAATATATTTCAGCTTCAAAATATTCTCCCTCACCATCTTTCTCTTCATCATATTCTATTGTGTACATAGCCGATATTTGATCTTCAACTTCCCTTTGGTCATCTTCTACTGACTCTCCGAGTGCTTCTTCTATATACAATGGTGCTTGAACTTGGTATTGATCTTTTATTTCCCTCTGCAAAATTTGCAGGGGATGCCTTCTGAATTGAGGGTTAAATCCCCCTCGGTTTTGTTGTATTTTTCTTTGGGAGTTTTTACTTTCCAATTCCATCTTAACTAGCTCATTTGACAAATTTTTTATCACATTTTTCATATCTTCAATTCTTTGATCTTGTGACGATTCTTCTTTGGCTTTCCCCTTCTCTTAGACTGGCTGTTTCCCTTTCACCTTTCCAGCTGCAGTCATATTAGCTTCAATATCTAAAGCATCTATCTGTATTTTCTCTAGAGTAGGGGATCTCCTTTCTCTAAGCGTGAAACTAAAATTGGCTTCAAAAGCCCCAACAAAAACCACCTTTGCTCCAAAAGGAGGGGGCTTCATTTCTACAGGAAAAATGTTATACAACTTATTGAATCTTTTGATAAAATATGATATATTCTCATTTGGTTTTATTTTGATTGCATTGAATTCTGTTAGTGAATATCCATGATCCCTTTTTTCACCCCATGTCTGAGTGAATCGATTTTCCAGTTCTTCCCATGTATTAATAGAATGATTTGGCAATCCCTTAAACCACTTTCTAGCCTCTCCATACAGAGACTAAAAAAAAGCATCATTACAACATCAAGATGTTCTACATTCATATTTTTAGCAAAATTACAAAACACGGGCAAGTGTTGTTCTGCAGTTATTTCATCTTCTCCAGTAAAACGTGGGAGTAATTTAATATACTCTTGAGGCATTGCATTCATTGGTTGTGGAAGGTTAAGTGGAGCATATCTATTCAACAAAAAGGCTAGTGCTGCCATGTTTTCACCTTGATTGATTGTTCCTTGGTTAGATTTAGTTGATGAACCTGCTGTGAAAATGAACAAAGGTGGAGGTAAAAATGATATGGGGGTTTCCTTCCTTTAAAATAGATGTGATATCATAAAATAACATTATTGATTAAAACAACATACAAATTGGTAGCCATCATGCTGAAAATTTAATATCAGGACCATAAATGGGAGGAAGTTATTTTTTAGAAACACCCTATCCATGAGATTCCATGCTGAGCGTTGTTTTGTTGTAAACACCCATAGCCCTGACATGATCATCCACCATGCCATAGTACACAAGACCTATATCCTTCTATTTGACCTTAAGGAAATGATCCTCCATTCTGTGTCTTTTAAAATATTAGCTAATTCATTATATTTTGTATTTATGAACACATGAGTCCTACATTTTATTTTGCATGATAGGAAGATTTCACACTAGGAAAACCCAATGACATTAACATTGTTTTGTTGCTATCAAGCATCCATAGCATTGACAATTTGTTAGCATGTCCCATCAAAGTGACCACTACATAAGAAGGTGGTTAATTGCAAAATATTATATTGTCCCATGTCCCTTGACCATTAAATAGTTATGCATCTATATAACAAATAAAAATTGATAATTTCTCAAGGAAATTCAAGTAAACATTCACAAATCCTCAGAAAATTTCATTATATGCATATATGTGTAAAAATTAGAGAAATTTTGACGTCTGAAATGGGCCTCCTAAGGAATATTATAAAATAATAGTGGAAATAATAAAATAATATTGGATTATCTCATTAAATTTTAGAGGGAAAAAAGGAAAAACTACTTTTTCAATTTATATCCCTACAATTTTACTCAAATTTTGAGTGCAAGCACTCATTAGATGCAAAATTTAATTCGTCATCCAAGGAGTACCCATTGCATACTTTTAATGGACCCTACTACATGAAAAAACGTGATTGCAATCATTTTTTTTTCATGTATTTCTCATTTTTCATGTAGCAGGGTCCATCAAAAGTATGCAACATGGGTACTCCTTGGATGAGGAATTAATAAAACCGAGGGGAGATAAGTTGAAAATATGAGTTGAAAAAGTAGTTTCTCATTTTTGCTATTTTTCCTTTTTACTCCAAAAATGGTGAATCGTCCCCCATGGCTGACATCATCATCTTGAATCCTATTGGTTCTTATATGGTTGATTTTGGATGCAAATTTTTCATTTGAGGCCCATTTTTGACCTCAAAATTTCTCTAATGGGTAGGAGGACAATTAAAAGCAATATCAAAATTACACATATCTTGTCTAAAATTTACATTCCCCTTTTCAAGAGTGTTTTAATTCAAAACTGGAGAGACTAATTACAATTTTCATGAAAAAAAAGAAACTCCCAAGTCCTTAAACTATTAGTTCGATATCAAAATTATCTATTTTTTGAAGTTGTTACAGTTATCCAAAGGAGTGTGCCCTCATTCCACACCACACGCAGTTTGCGAATAGTTTCGTAAAATCCTTGCAGGATAGCCAACCTTTCCTTGAGTAAGTTGACTGATTCTGATATGATAAATTTAAATAGAAAAAATGGAGAATTTGTGATCAATAGGCTATTAGATTCAATTGCTAGTAACAGGAAGATGCAAGCCATGCTCGTTAAAGTCACAAAACAACTCTACAATGCACAAGTGGAATTGAGAACTAAATTTAACTAGATAAAAGAGTTTGAAGATAAGATAATAAAGAAATCAAGGCAATCAACAGATGTAAACTCTGTAAGAAACTTATTGGAAGGTGTTGACAGTGCTGTATATCACCATCATATGGGTATCTCCACGATAATACGTCCCAATTAGACCTCACATTGTTTGGTGCAGTGTCCCATCCGGAATACGACCTAGCTATCATTTACTTAAATATGTGCCTTGGCTTTAGGAATTAGCATGAGAGAGAAGTGCACATGTTCTTTTAAATGAGAAATAAAGTGTGCCTTGTGAATTTTTGATTGCAAATGTATCAAGGTTCTTTCACTGTAGAGAGGAAATGAAGTGATCCTTTAAGAGATAAGTAGTAGTACCATCCTAATCGAGACACAGAACCACATGAGACAGGCTCATCCAACATCAAGAGAAATAGTTCACATAGATGTAATGATTGTAACAAACATTACAACACATTTCCAATAAGTTAAGCACCAAAGTCACTAAAATAGTTCAATTAATTCAATACACGAGAAAGAGAACATGAATCTTAAACATTAAAAGAATAGTCTTAAAACATTCATAATCCATGTATGAAAATGTGTTGTCTGAAAGGCTTCAAGTATTAAGAAAAAATTCCAAGATACATAAGTACAATGAACACCACTAGCTACAATAGTGGAGGCTGCGTTAAAGTCTTTACTTGCTCCCGAAAAGTACTAACTCTATCTCTCTAATTCCCTGTGTGAGAATCAAAGGTTCAAAGTCCCTTGCATGAGTAATGAATATCATTTTATAACTTTAGGCGTTACCTTTAAAATCCTCATGACTCTTTAATTTCAAGCTCCTATTGAAATTTAAACTTCTACAACCTTTGCACTTCTAAATGACTTTTGGAATTACATATGACTCTTAGTATTACATGCCTTTTTGACTTCCATGGATGTTTTTTCCATACATGACTCTTGGACTTCCACCTATTTTTCATTACAATGATTACTTCATTACATCATTATTTCCACATCATCATGTGATGATACATGACAAGTCACTATCCTTGATGATTGGGACTAGTAGTGATCGATGACATGGAATTTATTCAATGGGTGACATGGATTCCACTCGTGTCTTCGTTCTAAATGCAGCTTCCGATCATTGATTTCTTCACACTCTAAAGGGTATTTTATATGATGGAGTCTTCGAGGTGATTAGATTGTACAGACCTTATTTTTTCTTCGTTCTTAATTACTTCCATTGATTTCCTTCTTTTCCCAATATTCTTCATGCATGCTTTCCATGCTATTCCTAGAATACTTGTAACCATAATCACTCACTGAAGACAACCATTAGCCTAAAAATATCTTATTCTAACATGTTTCATGCAATTTTCCTATTCATTCCTTAAAAAGGCACTTGAAAAGAGCAAGGAGAGCGTCTAGGAACAAATGCACACTTCAAAAGGCTAAAGGGCTGAAGGGAAGATTCTTTAGGGCTTTGGCATGCGCTCATGCAATTAATAGGGAGAGACAATAAAGGAAGGGCGAAGGGCACATTCCAGAAAGATGAAGGAGGAGGCTACAAGCTTCCCAAGTGTGTTGTGCACTCAAGGGAGAGACAAAGGGTGTATGTCACAAAGTCTAAGGCTAAGGGAAGGATTCAAGGTTTGGTGATATGCCCATGTGCTCAGGAAGGAAAAGGAGGGTGCATGGTGCATTGTTGAAGGGTGAAGGACGAGGCTTTAGGGATTAAGAGTGCGATCATGCACTAAAAAATCCAAAAAAGATGCATGCCATATTGTCGAAGGTTGAAGGGTTGAGATTTAGGTCTTGAGTGTGTGCTCATGCACTTAAGGAGGGCACACTTATTTGATTCTAAGGAGTGTGCTGAAAGGAGGAATTAGATTTTTTTCAAGGGCTTAGTTCAGAAAAGGGAAGGGGAAAGATGGTTAAGGAGTGTGATATGCGCTCTTGGAGGGTGTAGGGCGCACTTCTGAAAAATGAAGGATTCTCGATCAAGGCTTAATAGTGAGCTCATGCACTTCTTGCCTTAATGGGTTCATTTTGCAACTGAAAATGGTCTAAGCCTAGAATATGGGAGAAGGGGTGAAAAAAATGAGTTTTGGTATAAGGTGTTGTTGAGCCTCAAAATTGTGCTTTCCTTCACTTCATTTTACCTCATTTTCCCTTGTCCATTTCTATCTTAGACCCAATTGATCAATAAATATAGTTAAAATTACTTCTAGAATGATTTACATGACTGACTTGTTAAATTTTGTGATTTTTGCCATTGTTAAGCATTTTGACCGGAACTAGCTGCAGAATGCAGACATTCTGTAGCTAACCGGCGATTCTGCAGCTGCCTTCATGTTTTGAGTATGTTCCAGGTGGCCTCTTGAGAAAAACCGCATATGAGCATGATCCACGTCATGTCTACATTGTTCGTTGCTCATCATGGAGGAAGAAATGAATTCTGGGTATGGTTTTGAACGTGGGGAACACATTTAGGAAGGAAGACTTCTATTAGGACTGTCTCAGTCCAGATGTCTTTTCTTCTTCACGTAGCCACTTCAAAGAATCCTAACGTGATTTGTATTAGGAAAGACAGTGTTCCTAAATTATTGTAATTATTGTTACGTGCATTTGCTTTATAAACTCTTGGGAGACCGAGAGCTAGGAGAGAGATTTTATGTTAGATTTGCTGCTAGATTTTGTTTAAACTCTGTGTTACATTCCTGAAAACGCAGAGTGTTATGTTCAAACTATTGCATCGTTAATGGAGCAGAAAAATTTATTTTGAAGGCGTGATTTAATTTGGAGTTGAATGCCGTCAAGTGGTAGAGGGCCCCTGCCTCTTGCACGGATTTATTTTGCGTAAATTAGATAAGTTTTCCTAGCTGCCTTTACGTTTTGCATTTGAATTGGTAGTTGTTTTTTTTAGCTACTGTAGTCGTATTCATTCTAGCTTTTCCACAAGAAGACACTCTTCCAACAGATTAAAATGATGAATGTTGAATGACTATAGTATTGTAGGATTAGGAGTTGAATTTATAGTTGTTTTAACTAGCTACTGTAGTTATATTCATTCTAGCTCTTCCACAAGAAGACACTCTCCCAACAGACTATAATGATGAATGATGAATAGCTATAGTACTGTAGGATTTAGTTGTAGTTTTTGCCATTCACTACCACAGTTACACTTGTTCTAATCACTCTTCCACAAGAAGAAACTCTTCCAAGAAATTCTTAAGAAGTTCAAGACATGACTGTGATAATGAACGATTTAGTTGTGTGTTTGTACTGAGTATCATCTCTGTTCTTGCTCTTAAACGCTTGCCCAAGACATCATAATGATGAGTAGGGTATGGATGTGATAACTTAGTTTTTCATTTGCTTTCAGTCCATTTGCTTACAATTGCACTCAATTACACAGTCAGAATTGTTCTACCCCTTCCAAAAGAAGGAACTCTTCCAAAATATCACTAATGATGAACAAACAGATTGTGTAACTTCATAGAATAATGCATGTTAGTATAGTTAGAATTCTCCGGAGTTTCATTGCATTTAATTCATGTTCAGTTACTTTGTTTCAAGTTTGATGATGACTTATAGTTCAACATTGTTCTAGATTAGTGGCATCTTAGGTTCATTCTTAGATTAACTCATTACACTTGCACTTCATATTCAAATTGTCTTCCATTGCACAATAAATTACTTCAGTTGTTAGGATTAACAAGACAGCCTTCATTATTCACAAACTTCTTCTTGTTCTGAAATCCATAATTGATCTATAACCACATGAACAGAAGATAACATCACTATAAGGTCTGAAGTATTTCTGCAATCTCCTCATCATTTTATAAACATAGCTCTTCCTCAAAAGAACTACTTTGAAAAAGAAACCAATAACTCTTTGAGTAAAGGTTCTGTGATATTCAATTAAATTGCAGAATAGAACTAGGAATTAGTCATAGAATAGAAGAACTTAGAACAAAATGTTGCATCATGGTAAGATTAGTGTTTAACTGTTTAGTTAGAGGATTTGCATATTTAGTGATCATTTCTCAAGTTTATTTTGTGTCATTTGCCTAAAAAGTCATTATCAAGCTTTTGCTTTTATTTAGTCATAGTTCAGATTCTGCTTCAGTGTTTCCAATTGCATTTGCCATTCCATACATTAGGTTTAACTCTGTTTTGACCACCAACCCCTTTCTATTAGCTTTCTAGACATTTCCATTGTGAACATAAAAAATCATCACAAAAGACCAAAAACATCACAAAACACTACACACAATGCACTAGGAAACAAGCACCTAGGTACATATGGTACACTTCACTTCAGCAGTTTACAAATCCTGGTTGACAATTAAATGAGCTCAATTTAGGAGGCTAGATTGAGACCAAACAGGTGTTGTGAAACACATAAAAAATCATCATGAAGACTGAAACAAGCTTGAAAAATTATTACTAGACATCAAAATGAAACTTTACATATATTCCCCAAGTACAATAGACAAAGTGTGTGACCAAAAAATGTCGTTTTACAAAAACATAGGTGTTACGAACATGAAATTCACTATAGATGTTCTAATTAGTGAGATGACACATGAGAAATATTAGGATCACTTGAAACAGGTAGAATTAACTAAACAACTCTTGACTACCAAGGAAACACTAGATGGAATGGTGAAGTAGGCTCGAAAATTTGAATGTAGTGAAATTTTTGAGGGTGTTGTACCAACGAAAAAACTTGGCGACAAAATGGGTGAGATTCAGGAATGGGTTTTCAGTTAAAGGGTCAATCATTCAGGAGGCATTGATTCACCAATTCGATTTCCTTGATTTCCCCCTTTCGAGTTGGTTATATACATAGTACCTCACTTTATTTTACTTGGTTTGAAAAATTAGAAGATAAGCCATTAGTACCCCGACAAAGTCACTTCATGAGCACAAATTTTGCTTCGCTGCCAGAAAGCTTGGAAAGTACCCCAACTAAGTTGCTTTCTTCACCTCCTTGCCTAGGAATCCTTCCTCTTATTACACCCTTATTTATTTATTTAATAAGATTGTGCATCAAAACTTATTATTTTCAACGAGTGGAAGAGGGATCCCGAATTATTGAGAGTAGAGGAGGTTTCCCCCTCATAGAAGTATTTTAGATCCTCTGATAGTCATTTTATGTCTTGATATTTTCCCCTTATCCTTTCTCTACTAGATTAGACAAGTGTTAACATATAAGTAGATATAAACCAATTTGAGTAGTTTATATAGTAGCATGGTTACATGTCTAATAGGTTCCCTCAAGGTTTTCCTTTTTGATGTATCTTATTTTCCATTCAGACTTAGATCGACTTATGGAATTGTTGAGATTCAACAAGATGATGAGCTTAGTGAAAAGAGTCGCCTTCACTAAGTGGGCCCGCGGGCTATTTTTGGCGCAAGTCTATTTTTAGACTATGTCTATTTTTAGACATGTCGATCATATTTCAGAAGTTGCAGGATGTTATTTGTGGATGGTTGATCAAGTTGGAAAATAGATGAAATTCTACTTTAGAATATTAATAAGTCTATTTATAGATCATCAATCTAAAAAATAGATGCATGCTCTTATCATTATTAGCTCTTAATAATAATCGCATCTAAACAACAACTTATTCTCTCGAGCACTTCATTCTCAGCAAGCAGCAGATGTGGCACAACCGAAAAAGGAATTACGCTATTCCTGAGGGTTTACTGGAGCTATTGCATGGAGGACTCAGTTAGAACTCAAGTGGCAGAGTTATGACACAGTTGGAAGAAGTAGCTATGGAGTTGTATTCAGTTTAACTCAGTTAGACTCAGTTGAGCTAGTTGTATCTAGTCTAACTGATTGATACACTAGTGAGAGTGGAGTGAATTAATTAGTTAATTAATTCACAAATAATAACTCATTAATCAACTGAACAATACATCAGTTAACTACAGTGCATGGCAGTTTTAGTAGAGACCAGTGGAGAGATAGGTGAAAGGGCAAGATAGACTATCTGTTGTGACTATTAGTGATGCATTGATTGCATCCAACACATAGTGGAGATGCCAATGAGGATTGCGCAGTCAATCCAAGAGTAATTCGAATTCATTCAGAGCTATTCTTAAGAAGAGATTGCGCAGTGAAGGCAGGCTAGCAGGTGGCAAAGATCAGTGCATGGATTTGCAAACAGGCTTGTATAGTGTATGACGATTGTACTGTATTAAGAGCTTGTGATGAGCTTCGTATGTTTGTATGAGATTTTCATATGATATCCATGTTACATAATATATAGTTGGGGTTTTCAGCTTCAGGCTTTCTCGATTAAAAAATGTGTTATGTGCGATTGAATATTTTTGTTTATGCTTCACATGTGTGTGCAATTAAATTTTCCGCAAAAGATTAACAAGTGGAATAGATTCAGTATCTTGCATAAAGTTAAATAGTGTGAGATCAGGTGGATCTTGGACATATGCATGCTTAGTGCATATAATTTCTACATGGTATCAGAGCATTTTTGATTGAAGATTGCAATTGTGAAGTGAGTTTGTGTTGGTGGACAATTCGAATTTGCTACAGAAGATTCTTGGTGCAGAAATCGAGTATACATTGAAATGTCTTTCAACGGGTTGAGATTGGAGTATGCCCTTGATGGGATCTTGAATTACATAGCTTGGAAGGACAGGATGGAGGCGATGCTGGAGGATAATGGGCTCAAGGAGTTCATCGATAGCAATGTTCCTAAGCCGGGATCTAGCGATGCTGCATTACTTGATGCATGGCAAAAGAAGACTGCAAAGACGAGGAGGATTCTGTTGGAAGGTGTGAAGGACCACATTGTGTCCAACCTTCATGGGAAATCCACTCCATTCTTAATGTGGAAGGCTTTGACAGACTTGTTCCAAAGCAGAAGTGACCAGAGGAAGTTTGCACTTAAAGACAAGCTCAGAAAAATAAAAATGGAGAAAGGCAACAGTATTCCAAAATACCTCACGAAGTTTGTCCACTGCAAGGATGAGCTGGGAAGTGTGGGGGTTACTGTTGATAAAGAAGACTTGGTGAGCTTGGCTCTCCTTGGGATTCCAAAGAGTTGGCATAGCTATGAAGACTCTGTCAATGGACGGGAGAAACTACCAGGATGGGAGTGACTTTGGTCGGATATTGTGCAGGAGGAGATAAAGCGGGGTACCAGGGATGGATCTTCATCAAAGAATGAAGATGAAGAGAATTTCACTTTGGCTGCCAAAGAAAGGAAAGGGAAGGGGAAGAAAAATCCTTCTAAATCCAGTGTGAAAGGCAAGAAGCCGGACTTGTCCAAAGTGAAGTGTTTTCACTGTCACGAGCATGGACATTTCGCCACTAACTGTCCACAGAAGAAGAAGAATAAGCTAGCTACTAGATCTGCCGCTAGAGAGGCCTTAGCCTCACAATTTGAGCTGGATTTTTCCTTGATCACATGCTTGGTTTCAAGTTGCATGGGATCGGTGTGGTATCTTGACAGTGGTGCATCTTTCCATATGACAGGAGACAAAGAGTTGTTTAGTGACTTGGAGGAGAAGGATCTCCAGATGCATATAGAGATGGGCGATGATGGTCGGTATAGTGCGACAGGAATTGGGAACATTACCTTTGAGAGGGAGTTTGGTAATCCGTTATTGTTGAAGAATGTCATGCATGTTCCATGTCTGAAGAAGAACTTGGTCTCAGTCGCAATGCTGGAAGACAGAGGTTATGATGTTATTTTCAATGAGGGAAAAGCCTTCCTTCGACATAAAAAAATGGGTCAAACCAAGAAGATAGGGGTTTGAATTAAGAATCTCTACAAGCTGGAGGTAGATGGCTGCGCTGCAATGGTGGACAAAGCAGAAGAAGTGGTGCACCAGGATGAGGGCGAGTTATGGCACAGGAGATTGGGCCATCTTCACCATGGCGCTTTGAAAATTTTGCAGCAAATTTCTACTGGACTTCCCAAGGGTACTCTTGCACAGTCAGATCAGTGCAAAGGATGTACAATGGGTAAGTTTGTGAAGACCACCTTTCATGAGAAGGAGAACCGTGCTTTGGTGATCCTGGAGAGAATTCACACAGACGTGTGTGGACCAGTCTCGGTTGCTTCAACAACGAAACATAGGTATTATGTGATATTTGTTGATGAATTTTCTCGTAGATGCTAGATTGTCTTCATGCAGAAGAAGAGTGAAACATTCTCAAATTTCTATGAGTTCAAGGCATTGGTGGAGAAGGAGTCGAGGAAGCAGGTGAAAGCTCTAAGGAGTGATAATGGTGGTGAATACATCTCGGGAAAATTCAAAGAATTCTGTAGCAAAGAAGGAATTTGAAGAGAACTCATAGCGCCTCATAACCCACAACAGAATGGGGTCGCGGAGAGAAAGAACAGAATGATCGTTGGTGCTGCACGAGCGATGCTGCATGACCAGGGCCTACCGATGCACTTGTGGGCGGAAGCATGAAACACTACGGTTTATGTGCAAAACCATTGTCCTCATAGAGTACTTGGCATGAGTACACCCGAGGAAGCTTTTACTGGTAAGAAGCTTGATATTTCTCATTTGAAGATTTTTGGCTCACTTGTTTACATTCATGTGATGAAGGATGCCAGGAAGAAGTTGGAGCTGACTGTAGAAGTTTGGATATTTGTGGGGTACACAGAAACACCCCATAACTATCGTGTGTATTTTCCAAACGGTCGGATGACTGTTATGCGATGGGATATAAAATTCAATGAGGTGAAAGCCATGAAGTTGTCGCTTGAGAGGGAGCTACACCTGCATGCGAAAGAGGAAATTATTGTTCCCAAAGATGAGCCTCTGGATTTGGATCAACCACAGGAGGAGATTCATGGAGTGGAGGAGTCCACTCATGCTGAACCAAACATTAGACAAGGCAGGAAGCGTACCACAGAAGTTGAGAGACTGAAGGTGGATGCGGCATAGAATGTAGGAGTTCCTACATCACAACGCAGAAAGAGACAGTCACCTGAACGATATATTGGATACATGGCTCTTATGAGCAAGTGTATTGTGATAGAGCCATCTTCTTTTGAAGAAGAAACATAGGAGCCCACATGGGTAGATGCCATGGTGGAGGAGTATGACTCCATTGTCAAAAACAGTGCTTGGGAGATTGTTCCAAGGCCGGTGGGAAAATCAGTTGTAGGATCAAGATGGATCTACAAGGTAAAGCAAGCTGTTGATGGGAGCGTCGAGAAGTATAAGGTAAGATTTGTTGCTCGGGGCTTCTCATAGATTGAAGGGATTGAATATGAAGAAACCTTTGCACCTGTCACACGGTATTCTTCCATACGGACCATCCTTGCTCTCTCAGTGCAGATGGGTTGGCACATTCATCAGATGGATGTGAAGATTGCATTCCTTAATGGGATCATTGAGGAAGAGGTGTACATTGAGCAGCCTACAGGATTTGAGATCTTCAGCAGCGAGTCGCATGTGTGCAGGCTCAAAAGAGTGATGTATGGGCTGAAACAAGCACCCCATGCTTGGTACACTCAGATTGAAAACTATTTCACTGGACTTGGCTTCACCAAGAGTGAGGCGGATTCAAACCTGTACCAGATTGTGGTTGAGGGTAATATTTTGATCATTGTACTTTATGTTGATGATTTTATACTAACAGGTGATGAGCAGTTGATACACTCATGCAAGGCTGATCTTGAAAAGGAGTTTGAGATGAAGGATTTGGGCCTCCTTCATTATTTCCTTGGATTGGAAATATGGAAGAAGGAAGGTGAACTGTTTGAGTCTCAAGGCAAGTATGCCCGGGAGATACTGGAGAAGTTTCACATGCAAGGCTGCAAGCCTATCGACACTCCTCTTCTAGGAAATTGGAAGAAAGAGGATATTACATCGGTAGAGGTAGTGGATGCCACTGTTTATCGACAGTTAGTGGGTTCGCTCATGTATTTAGTCAATACAAGACCAGACATATGCTATGCGGTGAACGAGCTTTCATAAGCGAGGGTTAAGCCTACCAAGCTTTTTTGGAAGGTGGGAAAGCATGTCCTAAGATATCTCAGGGGCACATTTGAGTATGGTTTATGGTACAGACAGATGGATGAGGTGAAGTTGCATGGCTTCACAGATGTAGATAGGGTAGGAAGCCCAACAGACATAAAGAGAACATCAGCAGGAATTTTTAGTATCAGATCTACGACAGTTTCTTGGTACAGTAGGAAACAAAGATCTGTGGCACTTAGTTCAGCGGAAGCAGAATACATGGCAGCAAGTTTAGCTGCATGTGAGGCTATCTGGATGAGAAAGATTCTGGTTGGTTTGTTCGGTTCACATTTAGATCCCACGGTGATTCATTGTGATAATCAGAGTTGCATTAAACTCTCGGTTAATCCTGTGTTTCATGACAGATATAAACATATTGATATCCGATATCATCATATCAGAGATTGTATGCAGCAAAAGATCATGTTGCTTCAGTGCATTCCTATGGAGGATCAGGATGCAGATAATCTGACGAAGGCACTCACTAGGAGAAAATTCGAATACCATAGAGGAAGGATCGGGGTGAAGGATAATCCCTATATTATTGAGAGGGAGTGTTGAGATTCAACAAGATGAGGAGCTTAGTGAAAAGAGTCGCCTTCACTAAGTGGGCCCGCGAGTTATTTTTGGTGCAAGTCTATTTTTAGACATGTCGATCATGTTTCAGAAGTTGCAGGATGCTATTTTTGGATGGTTTATCAAGTTGGAAAAATAGATGAAATTCTATTTTTAGAATATTGGGCGAATTCTATTTATAGATCGTCAATATAAAAATAGATGCATGTCGATTATTATTAGCTCTTAATAATAATCAGACTCTAAACAACAACTTATTCTCTTGGAGCACTTCAGTTCAGTGCACATATGTGGCATAACAGCTGACAGAAGGAATTACGCTATTCCTAAGGGTTTACTGGAGCTAATTCATGGAGGACTCAATTAGAACTCAAGTGGCAGAGTTATGACACAATTGGAAGAAGTAGTTATGGAGTTGTATTTAGTTTAACTCAGTTAGACTCAGTTGAGCTAGTTGTATCTAGTCTAACTGATTGATACACTAGTGAGAGTGGAGTGAATTAATTAGTTAAATTAATTCATAAATAATAACTCATTAATCAACTGAACAATACATCAGTTAATTACAGTGCATGGCAGTTTCAGTGGAGACCAGTGGAGAGATAGGTGAAAGGGCAATATAGACTATCTGTTGTGACTATTAGTGATGCATTGATTGCATGAAACACACAGTGGAGATGCCAATGAGGATTACGTAGTCAATCCAAGAGTAATTCGAATTCATTCAGAGCTATTATTTAGCAGAGATTGCACAGTGGAGGCAGGCTAGTAGGTGGCAAAGATCGGTGCATGGATTTGCAAGATTAGGCCTGTATAATGTATGAAAATTGTACTGTACTGAGAGATTGTGATAAGATTTGTATGTTTGTATGAGATTGTGATATGATCTCCATGTTACATAATATATAGTTGGGGTTTTCAGGTTCAGGCTTTCCCGGTTAAAAATTGTGTTATGTGCGATTGATAATTTTTGTTTATGCTTCACATGTGTGTGCAATTAATTTTTCCGTAAAAGATTAACAAGTGGAATAGATTCAGTATCTTGCATAAATTTAATAGTGTGAGATCAGGTGGATCTTGGACATATGCATTCTTAGTGCATATAATTTCTATAGGAATATTCCCAAAAAAATAAGGAGAACAAAACAAAAACCAAGCATTGTGGTTGTCACATTTTCTCTTTCATTATACAACAAAGTCCTTTTGATCCATGAAATTTTCACATAAGGGATATTTTATGCACAATGAACAAGAAACAAACATGGAAATACATGACACACATATGACTAACGCTAACGAAAAACAAAACAAAAGAAAAAATTATCTAGGAAGCATAGTTTATATCTACTATTGAAAATAATGTTTCAAATCTCGGTCATTTATGGGAAGGGGGCTAATCCTCCCATCTAAGGATTTCATATTGAAAGTGTTATGAATGAGCTTCTCTTTAATGGTAAAATGGATGATCCATAGGGGTTGCAAATTCATGTGTTTTCCTTTATCTTCTTGGTATTTATATCACTTCAGTACTAAGTCACACACACCAAAACTATTAGCCACTGCGGGCTTCCTGTCAAACCATTGTTTAACACAATTTTGATGAATGCCAAATATCTCTTTGGATTTGAGCCTTTCTTCCTTGAGTCTAAGTAAAGTATATGTCATGCTCTGAACCAGAAGGAAAGGTATACCTTTGGACTGTTGGGAGAGTTGCAAGGCTAGGAGATACAGGTTCAGGGGCAAGATAAATTATTTACCATCAACTAGAAAGTACGACAAGGTCTTGAGGGAAGGTTTAGGAGTTAAAAATTTAACCCATAATGCATTGGTAAAATCATTGTGCCATTTCCTTTGCTTAGAGAAGATTGTTTTCTTGAGGATGTGAATAATATTATTATTTATTGATTCAACCAAAGTATTTTCTTGTGGGTAATAAGCATATGAATGCTTTAATAGAATCCCATTTTCTAATGAAAGTTAATAAAGTTTCAATGACAAAAAATCACATTATCAAAAATAAGTGGCGTTGGAATGTCAAATTGGTTATAATATTTTGTCTCAAGAAGTGGAAGACTTATTGGTCATTTACTTGTCTTAATGGAACTGTTTCTGACCACCAAGTGAAATAATATGTCGCTATCAAAATATATCGGTGTTGCTTTGATGAGTGTGGGAATATTTCTACGATAACATGAAGGCTCCACTGTTGGAATGGTTCCTCAACTGCTACTAGTAGAAGTGGGGCGACTGACCTCTGATCCCAATCAGTGCATATATGACAAGCTGGGAACTTGAGGAAATAAAAATGATCATCTTTAAACAAAGTGGGCCAATAATAACCATCACTCATGACTTTATGCACTATTGTTTTGCCTGCATATTGACCACCTACTGGTCCATCATGCAAATATCTAAATACCTTCCCTGTATCCAATGGCTCAAGGAATCTTAGCAAGAAATTGTTGTGGTGCTTTCTGAAGAGCACTCCATGAACAAGATGGTAGGATATATATTTTAGGTGAATTTCCCTATTTTTTTTATTCGATAAATAAATGTGCATGGTGCCACACTCTAGAAATTATCGTATATCGAAATACCATGGAGTTGTAGACGTGCACTGGGGAAGATGTTCAAAATTGTACATCTCTATTTCCTCCTTCCAACTTGAAAGATATTGCTCAGGAACATCTCTTGCTTCGACTATTGGCTGGATGAGGCCATGAATCTTAATGGTATGAACTGGTTTAAACTACAAATCATATTCTTGTAAGAAAGTCATCCAATTTTCCCTCTTCTCACCCAAGTCCTATTTTCACAGAGTGTTCTAACCATTGGATGAGGCACAAACATGATTGTGTGATATTTTAAAAGATATGGCCCGGAATATTTGAATGCCTTGTATACAAGACCCCTATAATCTAGCACTCATGTATAAATATGCCATTTATTTCCTTCAATATCCTTTTGAGTCAATATGGCTGCAATTTATGAATCCAAAGAAAAGGTATAAAGAAATAAATATTTTACATAGTTAGGAATGAAGAATGCAAGTGCATCAATGGTGACCTTTTTAATTTGGGGAAAAGCATCCTTCTCCCATTTGTCCCATTTGTAAGTTGCATCTTTATCGATCATCTCATGTAGAGGTTTAACCATCTGAGCATATCCAAAGATGATTTTTTTTATAGGAAATTAATCTTCCCTAATAAATATTGCATAGCCTACTTGTTTATAGGGAATGATATCTATGTAATAGATTTTACCCTCTTGAGATCAACTTTAATTCCACTCTTTGCAATGATGTGCCCTAATAGAGTCCATTATGACACACCATATATTGTTTTCTTGGGATTATGAGAAATCCCCTATTTAAAACACCACTCAAATATTTGTTTCAGATAACATACATGATTTGATATTTTTGAAAACACAGTAACATCATCCAAGTAAACAACTATGCTTTGTCCAATTAGGACACATAAAGCTATGTCCATCACTCTTTGAAATGTAGCATTGACGTTGATAAGCCCGAATGACATTCTCTTAAAAGTGAATGTTCCTCATATGGTCTTGATGGTGCTTTTTAAACAATCCAGTTCCACCACTAGCACTTGATTGTAACCAGAGAAACCATCTAGGAAAAAAACATCTTAGACCCAGATACTATTTGGAGGATTTGTTCCATGAATCATATTGGGTAATTATATTTATCATATTCATTATTGAGATTAAAAAAAATTACACATAACCTTATTTCCCCAGACTTATTTCTAACTGAGACCAAATTCGAAACCCAAGTGGAATGTTTGACTTTAAAAATGATCCGAGCATCCAAAAACTTTCTCAATTACATTTGGATGAGGGGATCCGACGTTGGATGAATTTTCCTTAGTTTCTATTAGAAGTATTTTATCCCTTTTTTTATGGGAATGAAATGTTGGATAATATGAGTATCATATATATTTAAGAAGTCATATGTCCATGCAAACACATCACAATATTTTTTGAATAAGTGGATGAATTATTGGCATTCTTATGGAGAACAACATGTATCGAGGTCTATGTACTCCAATTCTTCTTGATTTATTATATTGACTTGTTCATATGAAAAATTTGGACTCTGAGTCCTGGTATTGATTGGTCCTCTGAACCAATTTTTTAGATCATATAATTTTTCAAGGGACACCACACCTTTAGGATTAGTGTTACCATTCACTACATTATCTACCTCTTGTAATGCCTTGTCATTCTCATCCTCTTCTATGGCAACATCTTTAAACACATCCGCATTAGCCACGAAATGTAGTATCTGTTAGATGTCATTGAAAAAAAAAATAGTGACGTTGTGAAGAAAATATGGTTTATATATAACATGAATAGAAAAACCATTTCTCAATGGTGATAGCTTAGTAACTGCATTTGCTAATGCATCTGCTGAATCATTTCTAAAACTAGGAACAAAAGTATTATTTAAAATTTTAAAATAATTAATCAAATGCCATACCTACTACTAGTAGTTTTTAAGATTCAGTGAAACATAATGGAGAGTATCCCATACCCGACGAGTTACCACCTATAAGTCATTGATTACCTTGAGAGACTCTACCTTCATATCGATGGCTTTATTTAGTCCAAGTACGAGTGTTTCATATTCGGCAATATTATTTGTACACTCGAACTCCAAATGACATGAAAGGATAAGCTTCTTATTACACATGTCTATAAGTGTGCAACCAACTCTAGATCCATTTTATGCCTTTGAACCATCAAAGTATAAAGTCCATATATTTGGCTAATAGACTTCTTCCTATACTATTAAATTACTATTACTATGTATGTCTATATTACAAGATTAATTTGCACCAGATGGAGAACAAGGAAGGAGATCCAACTGTGTATGTAGTGGGACGGGTGATGGTTGTGCTTGATAACACCCGTGATTAGTTTCTAAGAACTAATTTCCAAAGATTAAATCGGAAAAGGAAATTGGTTAATTGTGGCCCTCAAGTGGTTTCATAGTGTATTTCATGTATGATTCACTTTACAATCAAATATGGTTATTCCATCCCTTGTATGGAAGCCATAAATGTGACCAATATGTAGAAAAATACCCTTGTAATTTACTAGACCAGTCTCTACTTAGGAGCACATCCTAGACTTCAAGGATGTCTACAATTAAAATATTTATACATTGATGAACTTGGTGATCATATGATAATCAGATAAGAACATTCTTGATTTCACCAATAGCTTGGAAAAGGGATATTTCCAACTGAATGATTTGTGCATCAATTTTTTCCCATTTTGTGTTAATTTTCCTAACAACAAATAATGGAATTATGTTCACAAATGCACCCGAATTGACTAAACAATTATGGACATTGTAATTAAAATTTTTAAAAGTTAAAACAAATGGAGGGCAGAGTGTGTTAGCGTCTATTGTGAAAATTTCATCTATTGTTGCCACTGTAAATTATTCTTCTAACTATAGATTTAATTATGCAGTTTATTTGTTATGAAAAATAATGAAGAAAGTCACAACTGAAATTTTAACCATAAAAATACCCCAGAAAATAAAATACTGGAAACTGAGAAATTATAGCGCACACACAAGAATTTTGACATATTTATCTTTGGAAAATTGTCCCCAGAAAAACCCAACTTGGGAAAAATGCCGCAACAGATGAGGGTTTTATTATTATTCTTCAAAATACATTCTAAGTACAATAATTTGCATGCTCTACTGGAAATCTAATCTGAGGAAAATACTGGAAAAATTATTCTAATTTGTGAGAATTTTCTCTCACCCACAACTAATTTTTGTCCCCGAAATTGTCTCCCTAGCCACACATTTAATCTTATTGTGTCACCCTTTGGGAATTGCTCACGCAGAACCTTTGTGGATTTCAAACTTCCTCTCATTGCCTCTTCCTGGGACTGGAAAACTTCATCCTGGAATGTTACTACCCTCCTATACCACTTGCTACTCACCTTTTGGTTCTATATTCTCTACGAATCACTGCCATTGAGAAAACAGAACTTCCCGAGCAACTGAATATTTTCACTGGTCTGTTCTCCATCTACCCATTGACGTCTTCTTATAATATTCTATTGGAGTATGAACGACCAAGATTAAAAAATAAGCGATGGCATATATTAATTCCCTGTCAATTTCTATGAGTTTCTAGATGATTCTCACCTTATATCAATTAATATTGATCAATCAACCATATTCCCTATGTTTAGATTTAGGAAATTTTAAAAATCAATTAATAATCTAATTGAGACACTTCTAGGTGGAATTTCTAGAAACTATTTCTGGGGTTTGGATATCTCATGTATTCTAGCCTCTCCACCAAATTTCGTGGCTAGAACACATACAATGCTACAAAAAATAACACTCCTTCTTAGAGAGGAATGTGTTATAGTGCTGCACATCCTGTCACAACACCCAATCTCCATTCACCTCCTATCACACTGTTGATGTCTAGAAACTGTAACTTCTTGCCACTTCCCATCAACAATTGCAAAACTCTGATACGTGTTGCATTTGTGCTGTTGTACTGCTGCCAACTCTGCATCTTCACTACAACTCCCTGTCATCTGTTGTTGCTGCAATTGAGAATCATCCAAAGAAATATGACCCTTCTACTAAAATGGGTTCTCCAATATACCCATCAGTTATTATAAATAGATGAACTTAGCTCTCCTAGAGCTTTCATGAGTATATCTAAAACCTACTCTTTCGTGGGAACATACTATAGATGGATTGCTCCACATTTTACACAATATCTAATGAAATGGCACCAAATATCTATGTGTTTCAACCTATCATGAAACATTGGATTCTCAAAGATCTGTATGCAACATTGAATATCAAAGTAGACATTTGTCTCCTCCATTATCCACCTAAACAAGCTTACTAGTAGCTTCCAAATCCATATAACTTCACATGTACCCATTTTTTCTTCCATATAATCTTCTTCTGCATAGCTCAATGCTACTAAATTCTACTTCCTGCTACACCAAGAAACCATCCATGATCCAACACCGAAGAAATACCCAGAGGGACTTTTCCTATCCATTGAAATTCCTGCCCAATATTCATTTGTGAATTCACATAGTTTGACATCATCCCCTTAGGTATATCTCAACCTGTACTCAAATGTGCCATGAACGTATCTCAAAATATGCCTTGCTGTTGGCCAATGTACACTCTTCGGTTCTACCATAAATTTACTGAGGGAAAATATCTGGCCTAATGTTTACCAGATACATGAGAGACCCGATAAACTATATATACAAGGTGGGGATGACATCCTTGTCATATGATGATTCTATCTTCTTCCAATTGGTTATCATGGGCGTAGACATGAATCTACAATCCTACATTTTGAACCTCTTCAGAATATCTGTAGCATATATTCCCTACCCAAGGAAGATCTCTGCGTCCTTCTGCCACACATCCAATCTTAGGAAATAATGCATCAACCCCAAATAATTCATATCAAATTATGCTACCAAGTTCCTCTTGCAATATTCTATTAGCCCTGATGATCCTTCCAAGAAGAGATCATCCACATAAAATACTAGGATGAGTGGATCACCCTCTACCATTAAATAGTAAAGGTTGGGATCTGTGTCACTCTTGAAGAATCCCATATACTACAAGTAGCTGTCAATACGACCATACCATGGCTAGGGAGTCTGTTTGAGCATGTATAGAGATTTCTTTAGTCTACACACATGAGTGCACCTCTCATGAGTCTCAAAGCCCTCTGGTTGTTCTATGTACACCTCTTCCTTTATCACCCCGTTCAAGAATGCTGTCTTGAATTCCATATGGTGAATCTGCCATCCCATCTGAGTTTCTACAGATATAACTAACTGAATATAGGTGTATCCAGAAACTGGGTTGAATGTCTCCTCATAATCTATCTCTTATTTTTGTGCATACCCCTTTTCCATGAACCTAGCCTTATACTTTTCCACACTACCATCTGAAACATACTTGACCTTGTAGCTCCATATATAACCTACAAATTAACTGCGTTCTGGCCTTGGCACTACCCCCCAAACATCATTTTCCATTATAGAGATATAATATTCTACTATGGTGTCTACCCACACCTGATGCTATACGGCCTCCTAAAATTTGTAAGGTTTTGCAACCTGAGCCACCAATGCTTGGTACATGTAAGGCTGTATGCACTATCTTTTGTTCATCCTAGGAGTTCCAATAAACTCCTCTGCATCTATCAATGTCTAAAAAACATCTCCATTGGCTCGACCACTAGTGGTGGGAAGTTCAACTAGCTCCTCCTCATCCCGCATCTTCTGCTTTGACTACCGAGAAATCCCCAGATCTCCAGCACCTGAGGAAATAATTGTACTAGTCATTGTAATCGATCCCTATGACTGTCCTCCTATCGATACCACTGGATGACATTCTAGCTTCCCCTGTTGCTGGACCAAAGGAGATTCTGCTAATTGATTCTGATCAACTATAGGCATATCACGATATCTCTTGAAGGCTTGGTCCTCCATAAAATTCACGTCTCGTCTCACCAGAATAATCCTATTGCTAGGAATGTAGATACTATATATATTTGAGGTATTTTTATACTTAAATAGAAAACCCTATATTCTGATCCAATTTGGTAGGTTTTTCATCTTGCACATGGAAATAAGCAACAATTGCAAAAAACCTGAAGTGAATAAATTTTGGCTTTTTCCCTGTGAAGACTACTTCTGGAATTTTCTTCCCCAATGCCCTATGAGGAGTCCCATTTTGAATATAAATTTTTGTGTTACATGCCTCTTCCCAAAAAAATATGGGAAAAACCTGGTTATATAACATAGCTTTTGTAGCCCCAACTATGGTTATGTTTTTCCTATTTGCTACCCCATTTTTCTGTGGATTATATGGAGCTGTCCATTCTCCTCTGACGCCTTCCTTCATGAAAAAATTTGTGAAGAATTTATCAATATATTCTCCATAATTATCTAAGTGAAGCACCTTGATCTTGTTCCCTGTCGCATTCTCCATGAGATCCTCAAACTCTCCGAAATGATCAAAGACCTCATATTTGGTATTCAAGAAGTAGATCTAGGTTTTCCTGGAATGGTCATCAATAAAGGTGATGAAGTATTCAACACCACTGAGAGCTCTAGTGGACATCATACCACAAATATATGAATGTATAAGTCCTAACATGCCCTCTTCTTTGTTTTCATGTCTTGGGAATGTTGCCTTTGTGTACTTCCCAAGTACGCATCGTCTTCACACATCATCATATTCTATGCCAGGTTTTGGAACCCTTATTACTATTTATATTAGCATCTTGAATGATCCATGGTGTAGATGTCCCATTCTCCTGTGCCATAACTCATTCAAATCCTTCCCACTACTACTTCCACTACCTAGTGCCACTGGAGAGTTGAGTTGCAACCTATACAATCTGTTGCTTTGAACTTTGAATCATGTCAAAGTGAGAAATGATGCTATAACAAATATGTCTTACCTTCTTCCAACTTGAGTGTTTGACATACGATTTATTCCCTAAGAAGTAGATATCATACACTTATCCTATGATTGGGATACTTAAATCACGTTCATACCCAATCCTAGAACATGCAATACATCTGTAGCATTGGTGCTTGCTTCTCACTCCCTTTGAATATATATGGTACCTCTCCCTACTGGAGTACATTTAATTTTGTTTTCCATAGTAATCTAGAAGTTATTATGGTCCTCCTTGTAGTTAGATAAATCTTCCCTAATCCCTGTCATATGAGTTTATGCTCCAATATATATATACCAGACACCTTGCAAAGCTCATCCTGACAATCACACAAATTCATCCTCCAAGATGGAAGACGAATATGAAGCCTCTTGAATGTCAATTTCGTCCATGGTCATGCTGAGAATTTATAGTGTGCTATTCCTATTTCCAAAAGATAATGATTCTGCAATTCCAAACTACTGAAAAACCCTCTCCTTCTAATCAAGGAGTATGCTAATTGAAAATATGAGTTGCAAGTGCTCCCTTTGACGGCTGGAATCACTCTCCTCGACAATTCAATTTTTCTGTAACCTTGCAACTACTAATCGAATTCTTGCCCCAGTAACTCGACCTACCTATCAAGGAACTGCACTGCTATAGAAAATTTAGACCTGCTACTCCCTCTGAGCAACAAATTATCACTTCTGATTACAAGCTTTCCAATTGATCACTTATCTTAGATACCATTTGAAAATTTCATTTATTGTAGCAACTGGAAATTGTTCCCTTAACTGTAAATTTAGTTATGTAGTTTATTTTCTATGACAAGCAATGAATAAAATCACAACTGCAATTTTCACCATAAAAATAATGTGATAAATAAAATACTGAAAAATAAGAAATTATAGCACACACAAGAATTTTGACATAGTTATTTTTGGACAATTGTCCTGGGAAAAACCCAAATTGGGAAAACCAGTGCAGTAGATGAGGGTTTTATTATTATTATTCAACAACAATTCTGAGTACAATAATTTAGATTCTCCACTAGAAATATAATCTAAGGAAAAGACTGGAAAAATTATTGTGAGAATTTTCTGTCACCCCACAGCTAATTTATGCCCCCGAAATTGTGTTCCTAGCCACATGCTAAATCTTCTGCATCACCCTCTGCGCAGTGCTTGCGAAAAAACTCTGTGGATATCGACCTTCCTCTAACTTTCTCTTCCTAGGAATAGAAAAATTCATCTTGGAACGCTGTTACCCTCCTCTACCACTTTCTACTCACCCTTTGGCTCTATATTCTCTATTGAATCACTTCCACTAAGAAAATCAAACTGCCAACATTTACATTGATGTGTTCTCCATCTACCCATCAAATCCTTCTTACAATCCTCAATTGGAGCACCCACGACCCAGATTAAAAAAAAATTGATGAGCCATATTAATTCCCTGACGATCCGTGTGAGTTTCTAGATGATTCTCACCTTATATCAATTATTAATGATTAATTAACCATATTCCCTAAGTTTAGACTTAGGAAACATTTAAAAACTGGCTAATAATCTAATTGAGTCACTTCTAGGTGGAATTTCCATAAATTATTTATGGGTTTTGGATATTTCTTGTGTTCTAGGCTCTCCACCAAATTTTGTGGCTAGAACACATATGATGATACAAAAACAAACACTAATTTCAGAATATTAGAAACATATTCGAGGGAACCAGAAGACTTATCAAAAACCTTTTGAGGGGAGGAGGGGGGAGGCTCACTTTAAGGTGGTGCTTCAACAATTTTCTTGTCAACATTAAGAATACAATCAAAAGCATTCACTGCATGTCCAATACCCATAATTGCTTCGACCACTGTAGGTTCATCTGTTTCTTCCATATTCTTAGACTACTCATTTGATAGTAAGCAATCCACAATGTGTGTGGAAATAGAATTTATGTTGTGGTTCCATTGTGGGCATGTCCTTTCTAAATGACATTCCTGTTGAAAATAACAATAGTTATCCATACCCATACTTTGAATATTCAACACAACATTCGAACTCTAGGCATATTTGGTAGAATGATTATTGTTTTTGTTGTTATTCCTTAGGAATGGGAAATACTATGGAGGCTTGTTACTGATGTAGGTCTTGCCCGACCTTCTCTTTAATTTTGAAATCTCATTGGTAAGTGCCTTCATTATCCTGGTCAAGCTTTCAATATCTGATGAATCCTTTTCCTTAGCCTTACTTAAGGAAGGATGAGACTTCCTCATAGTTTCCTTGGAGTCTTTTGATTCATCATCATCAGTAATAACTCCAATAGCACACAAGTATTTTTCCACGATGATTGATTCTGTAACGTTTAGTGCCAATTTTTCCTTTGCAACTCTTTTGACGAATGAGGAAATGTTGGTGGGAAAGGAAACTATATAATAATAATTAATGATTTAATTATGAGGTTGTGTGCCTAGGGGAAACTTGTTCAATATGCAATTGAAATTTTGATTGAAGTCTTTTAATTTCTCATTTTCCCTCGTCTTACTGTTTCCGAGCTCTTTCAATAACATTGTGAGAGTCTTTTCATAAACAAATTTCTCCAAATTTAATTTTTTAAACTCCCTCAAACTATGGACTGAATTGACATGCATACTATGATACCATGCTGCTTCTCTACCTTCTAGTGTAAACGGAAAAATCCTACAAGCAACATCATCATACCATACCTCTAACATCCAGAGAGGCATGTAGAAACCATCTATGTGATCTTCTGCCTTTGTCTTCTTTTCTGGATCAAAATTTGATAACCAATATTTCAGATGTTTGGGAATTTTATGAAGGTTATCCGAAAGAGCAAGGGGCCCTTGGGCCATCAAATCTAGGTCTTAGTTGGCCACACCTTCATTTTTGGGTTCCTCCTTTTCAAAATACGAGGATCCTTCTCCTTCACCATATAAACCACTATTGAACTCAAAATAATACCCCGACCATTCTTCGCCAGACAGGAGAATGTCTTCCTCATACCCTTCATTAATGGGTGGAAGTGGCTCTTGCTGAACCGTGTCTTTAGAGGATTATGCTAACTCTTCAAGAGTGGGAAAAACTAAATCTTGCACTGATGAAACTAATACATCCAGACGAGTTGTTTATTTCTTCTTAGGATGATGCGATAGATTATGAGTGACATGGAGTAAACTGATAGATTTTTTAAACTGATGGGTTATAGGTCGAAGTGCCCGAAGTTGCTCATAAGTAACCTCGTACACCAACTAAATAAGAGGTTGAGAATACCATCCTACTTTGGGAATAGGATTTGGAATAGTGCTTAAAATGTTACTACCTTGTCTGAAATAAGAATGATTAGGATGTGCAGAGTTATCAACCATAAAAAACTGGCTACCCTCCTTATAGCACCCGAATGTTGATGGTGTTGGATACCACCAACATACAGGGGATCTCCCCGATATAAGGTGATAATTAGATATCACACAATTTGGTGTAGGATTACCATCTAGAATATGACCCGACTACTGTTTACTTAAAGATATGCCTTGGATTTAGTAGTTAGCATGAGAGAGAAGCACACATGTGCTTTTGAATGAGTAAGAAAGTGTGCCTTGTGAATGTTTGATTGTAGATGTATCAAGGTTATTTCACTGTAGAGGATAAATGAAGTGAGCCTCTAAGAGAGAAGTAATAATACCACCCTAATGGAGACACACACACACACATGAGAAAGGCTCATCCAACATCAAGATAATTAGTTCACATAGATGCGATGATCATTACAAACATAACAACACATTTCCAATAAGTTAAGAACCAAAGTCACCAAAATAGTTCAATTACATCAATACATGTGAAAGTGAACATGAACCATAACCATTCAAAGACAAGTCTTAAAAAATTCATAATCCATGTATGAAAACATGCTGGCCAAATGTATTCAAGTATTAATAAAAACTTCCAAGATACATAAGTATAATGAACATCACTACCTCCAATAGTGGAGCGTTAGAGACACTAATTTCTCACAAAAAGTAATAACTCTATCTCTATAATGATTTATGGGATAAGCCAAGGTTCAAAGTCCTGTGGCATGAGTAATGAGGATCCTTTTATAACTTGAGGCATGACCTTTCACATCCTCACAAATCTTGACATTATAGCTCCTAATGACATTTAAACTTCTACAACCTTTGGTCTTTCAAATGTATTTGGAATTTCGTATGAATCTTGGTATTACATGTCTTTTGGACTTCCAATGCTCTTTTTTCCATACATGAGTCTTAGACTTCCACTTATTTCCATTACAATGATTACATTATTACATCATAACTTACACATCATCATTTGGTGAGACATGAAAAGTCACTATCCTTGATGACTGGGAGTACTAGTGACTAATGACATGGAGTTTATTCAATAGGTGACATGGCTACCACTCGTGTCTTCATTCTGAACGAATTTTTTTGTCATTGATGTATTCACCCTCCAAAGGGTATTTTATTTGATGGAGTCTTCAGGGTGATTTTATTATCAAGACTTCAATGTGTTCTTTGTTCTTCGTTGCTTCATTTGTTTTCCTTCTTTACCCAATATTCTTCATGCATGCTTTCCATGTTGTTCCTGGAATACTTGTAACTACAATAACTCATGGAAAGAAACCATCAACCTTAAATTATCCTATTCTAACATATTTCATGCAGTTTTCCTATTCATGCCTTAATAATGTGCTTGAAAAGAGAAAGGAGAGATTGTGGGCGCAAAGGTTCACTTCAAAAGGATGAAGGGATGAAGGGAAGAGGCTTCAGGGCTTCACCATGCATTCATACACTCAAGAGGGAGAGAAAATAAAGGAAGGGCATAGGGCACATGTCTAAAGGACAAAGGAGGAGGCTTTGAGTTTTCCAAGTGCACTATGTGCTCAAGGGAGACAAGGAGAGTGCATGGTTCAGAGTTGAAGGATGAGGGGAAGGCTTCAGGGCTTTGGGATGTGCCCATATGCTAAAGAATGAAAAGCGAGGTGCATGTCACATTGTTGAAGGGTGAAGGATGAGGCTTCAAGGCTTCAGAGTGTGCACATGTTCTCAAAAGGACAAAGAGGGCACAAGGTGCATTGCTGAAGGCTGAAGGGTTGAGATTCAGATCTTTGGTGCACACTCATGTGCTCAAGGAGGGTGCACTTCTTCGAGTCGAAGGAGTGTGCTCAAAGGAAGACTTAACTTTTTTTCAAGGGCACATTCCAGAACAAGGAAGGGGAAATATGGTTAAGGAGTGCGTTATGCGCTCTTGGAGGGTGCAGGGTGTACTTCTGAGCAATGAAGGATTCCCGATTAAGGATTTAGAGTGCGCTCATGTGCTTCTTGCCTTAATGGGTTCATTTTGTAATCGAATTTTTCTATGTCTAGAAGATGGGCAAGGGGTGAACACAATGAGTTTTTATTTAATATGGCGTGCGACATATACCAACTCATCATGAAGACTTAAATAAGCTTTAACAATGATGAGTAGACATCAAAACACCACTTTACACACATTCCCAAACTACAATAGAAAAAGTGTGTGCGACTGTGACCAAAAGTGTCATTTTAAAACAACAAAGGTGTTATCACCATTAAATTCACTAGATATGTTCAAATTGGTGTGAAGACACATGAGAATAATCAAGAACACTTGAAACATGTAGAATGACCTAAAATGACACTTCAGGAGCAGGGCGACACTAGATAATACAGTGAAGTAGGCCTGAAAATTTTAATGTAGTAAAATTTTGGAAGGTGTTGTAGCAGAGACAACAAAAGGAAAGGATAAAGAAATAAAATTGCTAAAGGAATTTGCAAAGATCCATGACTATGAGGCAACCAATTTAATACAATATTTTTAAATAAAGGATGAAATTTAAAACAAGTTGCAAGCAATTCAAAGGGCCCTTGACATGAAAGAGATTCAACTCGAGAAAAAAGAAGAAAAGAAGAGACCCTTAGTAAGGAATTTGAAGAGAGTGAAAGAAAAAATATTCACACAATTCAAGAATATAAAACTGCCATAGACCGTTCTCTCGAGAAAACTACAATAAAAAAAATAGATTCAAATAAACAAAAACTCTCCAAACTTAAAGCTTCACAACTAGAAGAAAATATTAGAGAGATGGCATTTGAAAGGGAATATATTGAAAGATGGATGTCATGTAAAGTGGAAATAAAGGTGGAGACCATTGAGTAAATACAAAACACTCTTAAGGAAAAGAAAAATGAGATTAAATCCCTTCAGGATTCCTTCAAATCACCGGAAGAAGTGACAATGAAGGATATGCCATTGTATGGATTTACTTCAAATCACCGGAAGAAGCGACAATCAAGGATATGGATTTACCCGCTAGAGATGAATTTTTTGTCGCCCTCTCCATGGTAAAGGGGAAATAAAAATGCATCTTAGAAATGAAATATGAGTTCCAAAATTCCATAAATATCATTAGTTACTTCAGAGCTGAAAGGAATTATTTGGAAAAATTTGGCATTCCTTCCTTCTGGGGAAATGAAAATTGGCTAATTTAAGAGGAATAATTTCAAGATAAATTAAAGGCTACTCAACAGGGTTTAGGATACCTCTCAAATGTTAGTGAAGGGGCTATATCTATGACACTAGTGATAAATTCATTATGTATATATTTAAATATATCTACAACATTGGATAAGTTAATACAAGGCATTCCCTCCGCTCCTTATCAACTTAAGTCTCATTTAATCTTGATTGTCTCGAAGTTCAAATATGTGTTATGGTTGTCACCAATAGACTAGGATCAGATTGCAAGACTAAGGAAGCACTTGAACTTGTGGGTTGTTTTAGAACAAGATTCTACCACCACGAGGACGATTCCTCCGTTGCAGTCCTTAGTGAAATATTATGAAAAATGGCCAGAAGAAGACATCACCATGAATGTCTTTCCTAAACCAAAGATGAAAAATATTAAGGACCCTCGTTACATATCACCGATTTCCATGTCAAAGAAGTCAACTAAAGAAACTAAGTTATCCACTAAAGGAAAAAATTCCCAAAGGAGATAATTGTGTTATTTTATTTAATTTTACAATTACTTTTTTTAAAGATAGTTATTTTAAGATAAATAAGTTAATTTTTTATAAATGACCTCACTTCTCATTTTTTAGGGGGTCTATTGTTGGTGAAAGAAACTTATTTTTTAAAGAATAAGGTAAGATTGCGCTTGCTGCACCAACTTGATCTCATGTTTTTTGAGTTTTGATTAGAATACATCCATATGTATGACATGCTTTTTATGTTTTACAAGTTAGCTTTGCTATTTTATACTAAGAGAAAGAAAATGAATTATTGATATTGACTTGAGCAATAATTTAAGTAGCTGATGATTATATGATTTGAATTTTATCAGTATTATATTTCCTTGTATATTCGTATTAGAGGGATATTTTCTTGATAAGATAAGTGCTTGACACTTTTTTTGTTACAGGGTTCCCTATAGTTACTTTAGTAGCATAGGTTTATTTATTGTTTGATTTTTCTTTGGTTACATTGTAGTGATTGTGATGGAATTTAGTCGTTGACATGATCACAATTTTATGTTTTGGCAGATTATGGGTTCAATGATTGTCTAATATCATATTATTAAATTTTTTTGGATTGATTATACTTATCTTGGATGTTAACTTCTAGGGAAGCAACACTCAATATTACGTACGTCATTTGACAGTTTTAGATGAGTTGTCGACTTCACAATTCAACCCTTAGTTAATTTTTTTATTTATCATCCAATGTGTTTTCTCATTAGGTTAATTTATGATTTAGTATTTATTATAATGTTGTGCCATTATTTGGACTGTCATTATATACTTATGCAAAATATGAGATACCATTAGGCGAATACGTTTCTTATTCGTGTAATCTGAGTTTAATATCACTTTAACATTTTATCATTAGACTGGTCAAATCATAAGTGTATAATAGAATATAATATAGATATAAATATAGGGAATACCCCTTGAGGTTCCAGGAGACCAACTAGATAGGCTAAAGCGGGAGGACCTAGTCCTTAGTGAATTCCCTTTTAGTTGTTCCTCAGTCGTCGAAACAGTTAAGGAACTAACGGGGCCAACCTTGAAATGATGATTTTTAGATGCTACTACATCACACTTGGCACCTCATAGCATCAAAAATTAATATTTAGAGCATTCCTTATGCATGACGTCAGCCCTAGAAGTCTAACGAATCAAACTTGTGGGCTTACAATTGCATTGTAGGTCAAAGCTAGTGGGTTGGCTTGTAACCAAAGGAATTTTTATGATTTGAAATGTCATTAGGGGCTTGTAGGATAGTTATTAGAACTTATCCTCCTCATATAAATAGATGAGAGGATCATTGTTATTGATCAACATCTCTTGGACTATTTCAACCATCCTTAGAGATATTTCAACTTTGTTTCTTGTTGAGGATGCAATCCATGGAATATTATTGTTAATTAGAGATAATTTTTTGACTTTGGAGTTGTCTTGGATAAATAAATGATTTTTTATGTATATTTTCTTGTAAGTGAGCTTTATTTGTGTTATTTTTCATATTTTTATATACTGTATCAATTAATTTATCCCAATTCCAAACTTAAATTATCAATATTTCCAATTACAATTAGTATTTTCATTCATAAAAAATAATGGAACATAGAACAGTAAATGCAATGACAAAGAAGACAATCAACACATCAACAAGAGACACCAGATTTGGTAAAAGACCAGGGAAAAACCCACTATGGGGAAATCCATTTGAAATTATTCTTCAATTATATTGTCATAAAATGTTCAAAAAAGAGTAAAATGAGCCCAATATGATCAGAAATAGAACCCAAAAACTTAAAAAACCAGTATACAGTGACAAAATATATCAGAGACAACTTGATTTAAACTTCAGACAACTTCAAAGAACCTCAGATGATGGTCATCTATGGTCAAACCCCTAGATTCTCCCTCCAGGTTAGCATGGGAGCATATTTAGTTCTTGGATGCTAGCTCAACCATAGCATGCATGCATCCATGGATGAAATTTCCCAGTTCCGTTCCGGCGGATGAAACAAAAACCCTACTTTTTTACGAGCATCAGATCTGAGACTTTAGACCCGTGTACAACCTTTTCCTTTGCCAATGTGTTGAACTAAATTAGATAGAAGAAAAAAATATGATTGATGTTGTAATGTCCAAATGAGCTTCTAGGTCACTTGTATTTATAACCTTCTAGGGGGTGTCCAATGATATCCCTTTGAAGTTGAAGCCTACATGTCAAAATGTTTATGTGAGTGAAACCGACCCGATCTAATATCCATGAGTGGGTGCATAACATAAAAAAACAACTTTTGCTTATCCGAACGAGGTGATATTTAGGTTGATTTTGGCCCTCTCAAAAATAGGAACTCAATGCCATCATCATCTCCATCAAAGTAGTCTAAAGTGGAATTTGACCATGGTTTCATATTTTAACACTCCCTCTTAAATAGGGAGAATTCCACCTGAAAAACCTATCCATCGATCAACGTATCTAGTGAGCCCTGGTATTGCACCAAGAGTGCTGCAACTCCTAGGGTCTACCTTACTTTACTTTATCAACCAAGGGTTCATACAAACTTGGAGGTCGCAATGATATATACACATCAGATGCATTGCTCATGTCATCCTTTTTTGCTTTATGAAAGGGTTCTATTTCATAAATTATGATAAAAACTAAAAAGTAAGTTGCTAGAAGGAAATGAAAGAAAGGAAACTAACCTAATTTGTAGAAACGAAATGATGGAAATGAAACTAATTTAATGCGCAAAAAGGATATGATAGAAAGAAACTAAATTAAATTGCTGAAAAGAAATGATAGGAAGGAAACTAAAATAAATTGCTGAAAGGAAACTAATTTAAACCACACTAAACTTGGCCAATCAGCTAAACACACCCTACTTATCTTATGCTCTATCTACTATGCTTCTATCCATGCATCTAAGCTATCCAAGACTTACTCCTAATTGAAAAAGTGTTGATTTGCAGCTTGGAGAAGATAGGGGTAAAGGTGATAATGGAGAGATAAACACATGAAACCAAGCTTAGAAGTGGAAAGAGCGGGTTAAACCTTATTAAAGATTTATTATGGTGCAAAAAGGCTTTGGAGCGGAATTATTTAAAAAGTGCGATCGCAGAGTTGTGATGGAGGGTGATCACAAGTAGCGTTTGGAGAGGTAAAGGTTATCAGGAAAAAAATAAAAAAGGTGCGATTTGCGATGCGGCGGATGACGTGGCGGTGGGATCGGTGGCAGAGTACGGGGTGATGTTGCAATCGACAGACAAGAGCAGTATGTGTTAAAGGAAAAAAATAAAAAGTGCAATTTATGAAGTGAGATGGGACAAAAAACTGTGAAGTGCGAAATGCAACAGGATAAAAACTGTGAAGTGCGAAATGCGATATGGAAATCAAAATATCGCAAAGTTGGAGGGATAGCGGAACTGTTGTTCAGGAAAATTTCATGAAGTGCGATGGGTGACGTGGTGGTGGGAACGACGGCAGAGTGCGATGACAGTATCGCAATTGGCATAAGGAGTGGTAAGTCTTAAAATAATAAGGAAAACGATGCGAAGTGCGATTTGGCGGAGTTATCGCAATTGGCATTGGAGTGTTAAGTCTTAAAGAATACCAATAGAAACTGCCATTTGCGATTTCACAATAACGCAATATCTAAAGGTTGGCAGAGAAGTGATAGTGCAGTTGGGAGAAAGGTGCGAAGTGCGAAATGTGATAATGAGAATTTCGAGGAGGAAAGGTGGAGTGTGATAACAATAGCGCAATCGGCAAAAAGGAGTGGTAAGTCTTAAAGAAAAATGGAAAAAGGTCACGAAGTGCGATTTGCGATTTGTGAAGTACGATAGCGAGAGTTTCGATGAGGAAGGCAGAGGTCAAATTTCAATGGTTTTCAAGCATTTTGCGTTAAAAATGGTTGGGCAACCATGACCAATATGAACATAGGAATAAGGCGGGCTCGATATTTTAAGTGTTTTGAGGGATAAAAGGTGGGTGTAACAGTTAGAATAAGCAGGAAAAAAAGAGGGAATGGAGGGTGTGACAACAATTCTTAGATTGTGGAGACAAAAATGGAAAATGAAGCGGGGAGGCACCACAGAGCTGCTCTGGGGTTTTAGCAATAATTCATGTGATCAACCTGCTAACTTATGTTCAACGAAACAGACAAATGCATAAAAATATAGTTCAGAGGAAGAATGAAAAATGGTAATGCTGTTCTATTTTTAATCTTAGAAACAATGAACATAAATAAGTTTTTGGGTCTGTGCGAAGGTTCACCCTCCTCGAACTCTATTGACAAAGATGAGAAGGGGGTCTTGATCCACAAATTTTTGGTTTTTCTCCTCTGTTTTATTACTCACAAACGAAATTATCAGAAGCAGAACTAATGAAATGACAAAAAATAGAGAGCAAATACAACAGAGAGGCTGAGGCACATGGATTGGTCCCTAACCCATGAGCCTATCTCTCTGAAACTTAAATCAGTAAAGTGAAATCAGTATGCTCATTTCATAAAAGAATAGCCTCATAAATTTCTGAAAGTTTGATCACTGAGTAGAATAATAAAAAGCTCAATAGCTTGCAACAAAGTTCTGACTAGAATCAACCTTCATAGCTCTATCTCTACTTTATTCATTCTACAGGGAAGCTACCAAAAACTCCCTAGAAAATATTGATTGAGTCCACTTGACTCCAAGTAAACAAAGATTGAGTGCACTCCTCCTTGAGTTTCTTGGCTGCTTCTAGAATTCGAATTGTTGGAGGGAATCTTTTGGATCCTTTGGCTGCCTTTGGAATTTGAATTGCTGGAGAGAATATTTGGGATCCTTTGGCTGCCTTTGAGAGTTAAGGAGGGTAGAGAATCCTCATATAATTTCTCCTTGCTGTCTCCTCCAAGTCTTTATGATAAAATTCTTATAAAAATGCTTAATAATTCATGATTTTCTGCACTCAACCTCATGTTAGGCACTCAGAGTATGTTAGCGTTAATCATCACCTATACTAGCATCATAAAACCAAATAATAATAAAAATTCAAGAAAAAGAGATCTAATAAGGAAAAAATGTGACCATTAACCCATCCAAATATGTCTAATGATGGAACTCATCATCACCCCCCTACTGAATGGTTGCTCATGCTCTGAGCAACTAATCCTCCTCCCACATTTCCTTCAAGGCTTTGACAACTCCCCTAATTTATTGAGGAAAAAGTGTGGGAGTTTCCCCAAGGAGGTAAAAACCATTATTATTTTCTGCATTCTCCCATTCTCTATCTTGTGCATCTGTGTACTTTTCATTGTTCAGCCCCAACAGCAAAGGCGGGCTGAGGTTTAGTCCCAACCATTGGATATTTTTGGCCTGCATGGCCCTCTTGTATAATGGTACCCTTTCCAATGCACCCCTCAGTCTTTCTGGAGAATTGTACTCCCTGTTCTTGAGGCTGTGAGGGAGGCTGTTCCATCTCCTCTAGCTGTCCATAATGCACTCATCTTCTATCTGCCTAGAAACATCATCAAAGTGGCCTATTACTCGTGTTTGACTCTGAAGGTAGCTTTCAACTAGTGTAGGGTCCCTCTCAATCTATCGATGTTTAAGGATGACTCCTCTTGGGTTGAACAATTCCGATCTGATATGTAAGGGTTCTCTATTTCTTCTTCTCATGACCCTCCATATCTCTTTTTCTCTAGTGTTCTCATTCATCATCCAAGATACTAAAGGCATCAATTGCATATCCCCAATTGTAGGATTGGGGTCCCAAGTATCTAGCTTTTTCAGCACAAGGTTATGCACATAAAACTCTGCCATCTTTTCCTGATCCACCATGTTAGCTTGCTTGTATAAATCCATGAATTTCCTACAATATTTGAAAGGTATGGATCCATGGGAGGCTAGAGTTTTGATTTGAAATAGGAGCCATTGATCCTTGAGGTACATAGCATATGAGTCAGAAGGGAATCTGTGCTGAAGGGCTTCTATGCATAATTCTTCCATGGTGGCTACTCGCTGCCCTTTTTGCTGCTATTTCTCCTTCAATGCTACATTCTCTGCCCGTGCCTTTTGCAGCTGATCCTTTAGAACTGTTTCTTTGATTCTTTCCTCCTCCCTTGGTGATTCTTTAATGATAATCGGGCTCGTGGGAGGAGTTTCTGGCTCTCTGTGACTTATCCTCTGACTCTTGTCAGCTCCAAAATACATAGAGGTCTGCCTTTTTCTCTTTGCGCTCAGAGGAGATAAGGTGGCAACTACCTCTTTGTCTTGAGGGGATGTGGTGCTGTGCTGTGAGTCTGTTTCTTGCTCACTTTTTTCTACCTCTATGACTTCTATCTCTATTTCCATTTCTTCCTCTTGTTCCTCTTCTGGTTCTTCTTCTCCATCTTCTATTTCTTCTCTAATGCTAGGAGAAAAGCTTCCCTTGGTCCCTTGCTACTGTGTCTAATATGTAGTATACTTCAGAAGCTAGTTCGACTGCTGGTGATGTTGTTCTTCTGCTACTGCTGCATGCTATTCAAATATGCATCCCACTCTCGATACTACTGTGTTGCGGGCTCCCTTCGGTCTCTTCCCCTCAAAAATTCTTAATTCATTGGTTTGGATGAGACGATATCTCTCTTTTTATTAGATTGCGCAACTAATTTTATAGTGCTTATGTAACTCAGCTTAGCTCCAGTTCCTGTTGTAGACAGTTGGACCCTCTTCTTGTTAACTGGATGATACTACGTGTCTCCTCCCCTCATTCTCCTCTACTCAACTTGATTGATTTTTTTCTTTTGCATGCACATGTGGCATGGCTTTGCAGTTCTTCCTAGACATACTTCACGATGGTGGCTAAGCTAGCTGGCCACCTTTTTTCCCCTTAAACTCTATTTCTTCAAATTTAATTATTTCTGGCCATTATGGATGCACAACAAGGAGTGAGAATCTATACCTGAGTTTACCTGTTGTTGTCAAGGCGTTTGCAGGAGCTGAATTTGGAGACAATCTTTTTAGATGCTGCATTCTTCACTATATTCTTGTTCTCTGAGTGAGCAACTTGCTGAATGAGTAGCTTCCTGAGTGAGCTGCTAGTCTTTTCATGTTGTTTCTTTCCACTATAGATGTTGCATGGGGTGCTCAAGATTCCATGGGTGGAATTATTGCTCTCCTGGAGTCTGTTATGCAACTTTACTTCTTGTTTTTATTTGCAGTCTATGAACAACTTTGTTTTTGAATGAAATTCCTGATGTTTTTAGCAGTTTGTGGCTTGCTCTCTTTTTCTACATTGTGTTCAGGAATGGAGGAATATGGTGTATGGAGGTGATGGAAGGAGTTATGGAAATGAACGGGGTGAATGATGGGATGGATGGTGAAATAGGAGAAGGGAAAAGAAGATGAATGCTTCCCTGTGTTTCCAAAAACCATTAATAACCTGTAGAACAACAAACACAGAAAACACATATATGCAGATGTATATTTTTTTGTTTTTGATTTTGTTTTTTTTTTTAAAGAAAGTGGGTTGCCTCCATGGAGGTTTTCAACCCACAAACTTGCCTTGGGCTCCTCAGAGAGGTTTTCACCCATGGATCTTTATTATATTTTTCTTTTTTCCTTTTTTTTTGAGAGCAAGTGAGCTGCGTCCATTGAGGTTTTCAATACACAAGCTTGCCTTGGGTGCCTCAGAGAGGTTTTCACCCATGGATTTTTTGTTTTGTTTTTTGTTTTGTTTTCAAGAGGTGTGGGAAAATATGGAGTTTCCCATAACAAACACCTCTCTACCTATTGAATTTATGAACTCTTCCCTTGACAAAGGCTTCTTGTAAATTTTAAGTCTGTGACCATTGACAAGCAAGGGGATTCCTTCTTCATCTATGGTTCTGATTTGAACTGCGCCATTATCAAAACATTTTTCTACTGTGTAAGGTCCCAAACATCTTTTCATCAACTTTCCTTCGAAATTTTTAAACCTTGAATCATTCAAAAATGCCCAATCTCCTTCTTGGAAGGTCTTTTATTTGATGTACTTGTCATGCAATACCTTCCTTTATAGTTGAACTACCTCTGTGTGAAGAAGTGCTTGCATTTTTGAACTCATCCAATCCATTTAGTTGCAACAACCTCTCTTTTTGGGCAGTTGATAGATCTAGATATAATTCAGCTACCATTATTAAAGTATTGAATTCAAACTCAACTAAAAGTAGAGCCTTCTTACCATATGCTTGTTCATAAGGAGTGAATTCTGTTATTGTCTTCCAAGTAGTGTTGTAGGCCCAAGTAGCTTCTACCAATCTGGTTGCCTATTATTTTCTATTGCTGCTCACAACCCTGGTGAGGATGCTCTCTAAAGCCCTGTTAGTTACTTCTACTTGGCCATTCACCTGAGGGTGATAGGCAGTAGAGTTTCTATTCTTAATCTTGTGCTTCCTCAAAATATTCTCAATGAAGTGAGAGGTGAATTGTGCGCCCTGATCATTGATTATTTCTCTGGGGTACCCAAACTTGTAAAACACATTATCCCTCAGAAATTCTGCTACTTTCTCCTTGTTTTCTACCTTCATTGCTTTTGTTTCATCCCACTTTGTTAGGTAATCAGTGCAGACTATGATATACTTCTTTTGTCAAGATGGTGGATCGATAGGTCCAACAAAGTACATGCCCCACTTGTCAAATGGCTCAAGAGCCACCTGAGGGTGCAAAGGCATCTCATCCCTTTACGTGGGTTTCCCCATGCTTTGGAACTGGTCACACCTGCTTGTGTATCTTTTGGAATATTGGTGATGGGTTGGCCAATAGTATGCTTCCTACAAAACTTTGTAAGCAGTTATCTTTGCAGCAAAGTGGCCTCCACATGGGCTGTCATGAAATTCAAAGAGGATATCAAAAAATTATTCCTCCCTCACACATATCCTTAGGATTTGATTAGGGCCTAGCTTAAAAAGGTTTCCCCCAATCCATGTGAAAGGGGCGCTTTTTCAGATGATTCTTCTCCTCTCCCAGAATGAAAGATTAGGAGGGAGTGTCCGAGAAACCATGTAGTTGGCTATATCAAAAAAACATGGTGAGAGTGCTGATATAGAAAAGAGATGGTCATATGGCAACTGGTCATCCACCATTCCTTCTTCACCTACAGGGAGAGCTAACTTGGACAAAAAATCCGCAACAACATTCTCATTTCCAGGTTTATCAACAATAGTTAAATCAAATTGCTACAAAAGTAACAACCATCTAATTATCCTAGCATTACATCTGGTTTGTTAATTAAATACTTGATGGATGCATGGTCAATGTGAACAAAGGACTGATATCCAGTTACAAAATGCCTGAATTTGTTCAAAGCATGGACAATGGCTAACATCTCCTTCTCAGTAATAGTATAATTCAGTTCGGCCTTGGACAAGTTCTTACTGATGAAATAAATGGCATAAGGGATTTTGTCCTCTAATTTTTCTAATGCTGCCCCTACAAATTTTTTGGATGCATCAGTGTGGATGTGGAAAGACATAGTCCAATTTGGACCTCGGAGGATGGGGTAGTAGTCAAATTTCCCTTAATGAGCTCAAAGCCTCTTGACAAGGACCGAACCAAATAAACTCAGAATCCTTGGCCAATAACCGAAATAATGGCGAAGCCATCTTGCTGAAATCTTTGATGAACCTTCTATAGTAACCAACTACGCCTAAGAAACTCCTGACATCTTTCTGCTTTTGTGGATCAGGTACCCTTTTGATGATAGTGATTTTTTTTTCGGGTCTATCTATATTCCTGCTTGGGATATGGAGTGTCCTCATACAACCCCTACTTTCTTCAGGAATTCACACTTTTTTGGGCTCAAGGAGAGATGCATCTCAATTCACCTTCTTAGTACTTTACCAAAATTGGAGAGAGATTCCTGGAAGTCATCCCCATATCGTGTGAAATCATCCATGTAGATTTCGACATAGTCATGGACTAACTTCGAAAATATGCTCAGGACATCTCTTTGGAAGGTAGTTTGGGAATCGCACAACCCAAAGGCTAGGAATCTATAAGAAAAGGTACCCCAAGGGCAGGTGAAAGTATTATTATCCTCATCTTCAGGGCTGATTTGAATTTGGTTGTACCGACTGAACCCATCTATGAAGGAAAATAAATTCTTCCCCACATGGCCATCCAAGACTTTGTCTATAAAGGGAAAAGTGAAATGGTCTTTCTTGGTTGCTTTGTTAAGTTTTAGATATTCAACACAAATTTGCCACTTCCCATTCTTCTTTGGGACTAGGATAAGAGGAGATACCCACTCATTGTCGGATATAGGATACATGAACCCCGCATCCAATAGTTTTTGCAAATCTTCTTTGACTATGTCCTTCAGAGCCAGGTTCATCCTTATTTGGGGTTGTCTTATAGGCTTGCATCCTTCTATAATATTCCTAATTAGTCCTAAGCTAATTGGAATATTCAATTTTGTTTTATTTTTCTGTCTCATGAATAAAAATGTAAAGGAGGATCATAAAACTCCTAAACAACAAATAATTCAATGCCAAATGTGAAAAAGGTTAAATCTTGGCTATGTAAGCAAGCACCCTTAGGTATGAAAGGGGCTGGATGTTTTGAATGGGTCAACCATGACCAAATCTACAATGTTGTCTTGGAGGAGTGGCCTTCAATAAGGCACAACGCAGTTTTAGATAGAGATGGCTTGTGTGAAAGAAGCTATTTCATTGAAGGTGGTTGAGGGTTTACAAGTTATTAATCTATATAAGGAAGGGGATGGCAGCATGAAAGGGTTGTTGATGATATTATATTTTCTGATTGTATTTTCTGTTTAGACATACAACTTTCTTTGGCTATTTAGCCTACATTGCAAATGCTGTTTAGCATTGGGTGTTCTTGATCGGGAATCCCACCTCTTTCCTTAAGAGGCCTCTTGGAAGATAATTGTATTGTATAGTCCACTATCTGGCTATAGGCCAATATTCTTCTTCCAACTACAACGCAGACCCTGTTGAGGGTTTGGTTGTCTTTGAAAGCTGCTGCAAGTGGAGGCTAGATCTACTCAGATCTTGTAATATCCCAAAATGGGAATGCAACAATTCATAAGCAAAATAATGGAATAAAAGGGTGAAATTAAGTCATAAAATGTGTTTATAAACACATAGCCATCAATTGAATGAAACAACAACAAAAATAATCACTTCTACATCCTCCCAAGTGGGGAAAATGCAACAATTTGACCCTGAAAACGTTATTTCTGAAGATTTACGTTTTAACTGAGAGAAATAATGCTTGGTTCCCTTAGAATATAGACTTAGGCCCTCACATACAAAAGAGGAACTGAAACAAATCATTTATGATAAGTTAAACAGACCTCCCGACCTCAAATCAACTTAAAAATATCCAAATCCCATGACTTAAGCTATGCATATTAATGAAGAAAATAATAGCATTGTTTTATGAGGGTTTCTAAAGTATAATGATATAACAACATGGATCTGGAACTTAATTGAATAATATGCTAAGAAAGTGAAGATCTGGCCTCCTTAATGCATTTAAGGACAACTCGGCAAGGGTTTCATAAAAGTACAAGTAAAAAAAGAGCAGATTTGAATATTCAACTCTAAAAAATGCATTCTTACTACAACATTACATAAATATAGCTGAATAATACAAAGAGGGATGAGAATCCCTTTCTCTAGCTTTCCGGGAGAAGGGTTGGCCCTTTCCCAAGGAAACTAGCTCAAAATCAGGGGCTGAAACCCTGCTGCAACAACTCTATGCAAAATGACGCAGTTTCTGCAAGGGACTACGCTGTAGGAGATGAGGAATAGTCTGGAATACTGCCAATATGTGAAATGAGCCCAGAAATCTTCCTAGCTGATCTCTCAAGAGAAGGAAGGCACCCTCTACTGAGAAAGAGACCCGAAAGTGGTGTTATCAAACCTCCACTGCAACACCCTGCAACACAACAATATTCTGCTACAAAAATAACACTGAGGCTGGAGAATGGTGCTTGGCCTCAAGCTTGGATGTGGAGCAATATAGAACAAAGCTCTCCCAAGAGGCCTCTCAAGGGAAGAGGTGGAATTCCCGCTCGGGAACACCCTGTGATAAACAACACTACAACCCTGCTAAACAACAAGAGGAAGCCAAGTCTAAACAAACCAATATCAAATGATATTATCCAAAGCATGAATAAAAAAGGCTCCCATCCTCTCCATATATAGCAAGTGAAACTCTTCACATTGGGTCCCATCCATACGTTCCATCAAGCTCATGCAAGTTGTCCTCCATCAAAACTGCGTTGTTCATCAAGGAGATTCAATGTATCTAGACAGCTTTGTTGACTTGGTCAAAGTTGGCTGAACCAACATGATCCCATCTCTGTTCACACCCAAGCTTGCTCAAATTAGCTGCTTATTCTTCCTCCTTCCACATTAGGAGTGTTATTGATCCTTCTAAAGAGGTTAATGGGCCTTCCTACCCATTTATTCACCTACCTATTGATAAAAGAACTCTAATGTTCCATTTAGCTTGAGGGCTAAATTTTTGGAATATTACAGTCCTCCCCTCCAAAATGTTGCTTGTCCTCAAGAAAATGTATAAGGAGAGCAAAATTCCTCCCCTCCTATTCTTGTGGCCTCCTCATCAAAAGTCCCCACCACTGCTCAAAATGATCTGCTACAAATCTTCCCTCCAATGTTTCTTTCCAAGCATGCAAAACCATATGGCTCACATCATAGAAAGGTGGAAGGAGTAAGTGGAAACCTCCTTGCTGTCCAATGGCCTCCTCAAGGTAGGAGTGCTGACAAACATGGGGAATCTTATTCCCAATGAGTGACTCCCATACCCATGTTATCATCTAAATGAAATAAGCCAATCTAGGTAGCTCAAAAAGATCCTCAACCCCCGGTTCATACAATGTGTCGGGGCTGCATGGAGAGATTGGATCCTCCCATACAAGTAGTTTCTCTCTCCATTTATGGTAAGTATGGGGCTGTTGATGATCTTGGGCTGAAATTTTATGACTTCCAAGAGTGGTCCAAGCTACCCCATCAAACAAATAAACCATGAAGTGCCTCCTCCAAAAACCCAAGTTCTTCAAATGGCTCCTCCCAAATGAAGAAAAGAGATGTAGTTTGGAAATCATGGGCTGCCCATTGCTTCTCTTGAAACATGCATCATGCAAATTAGGGAGAATCATACTCCCAATGGGCATCTCCAACTCATATCGCACTCTCCAAAAAAATCTCCCATGTACATAAAAATATCAACAATACATGGAAGCAAAAACCAATAGAAACAAGTTTTCATATGACAACCAGAAAGTGGATCAAGGTCCCACACATGGAACTAGCGTAGTGCATCCTTTTCTTGCATCAAATCAAACAATAAAAAGTGCTTTTCCAGCCACTTGTTTGCTACCACAATCATTTTACAAGATAGAAATTAGGGGAATTTTAAGGTCTAAAATGGGCCTCCTAAGGAAATAATAAAATAATAGCTAAACCAATAAAATAATATTTATGAATTTTCAATTCACTTTTTTCACCACAATTCATGTAACCATAGTTAAATTCAATTCAAAAGTTGTACCAAAATAAAATTAATAAAAAAAATGTATTGATGTGACTATAAATAATAATGTGCTTTTCAAGAAAAATTCATTATCATTGAACAACTAATGCATTTTTCCTTTGTACTTAAATAACTTAAAATAAAATATAAATATAAATTTATAAATTCTTAATTATATTATATGCTATTAATTAAAATTTATATTGTTTAAATTGTATAATAACATGTAATTAATATACTATATAAAAATAATATAATATAATATAATAAATGTATAGGGATAATCATTGTTTCTTTCCAGAAATATGAAATGACATATATTTATTATGAGTACTTTACTTTGACTTTAAAAGTACTTAGAGCACTACCATGGTTAACCATGAGTTTTTATCCACCATTGAGAATGTGACAAATAAGTACTTTTAACTCAAGCAATGGCACCTCAACCATTAGGGATGATGTCATCCCCTAAAATGTGATTGGTTCTCATAAAGTGAATTTTGATTGTAAATTTTCCTTAGGAGGCCCACTTTAGACCTCAAAACCCTAATGAACATGAAAGTGTTGGCACTATGATGCAATGTGTTGTCCTTGATGGCAACCTACTTGATAAAGTTGTCCTTGATGGAAACCTACTTGATGAGTTGCGTTTTGATAGCAACCTATTTGTTAAAGATGTAAAAATGATGTATCTACAGATCAGTTCAGAAGTAGCAGAAAAAGGAATTTCAGTAAGTGCCAGAGAAATGATAAATATAATATGTCACAATGTATACGCTACTTTTATGAAGGAAACTCGCATATGGATGCAATGTATACGCTACTTTTGTGAAGGTGACCCGCGTATACATTCAGGGTTAGCATATACACAGTTTTTATGAAGAGAAGTTGCGTATACACACGGAAACGAACGCTCCAAGTCGCGTATGCATTTTGCGCTCTAAAATATATGATACCTAAGGGCATTACCATGGTATTGGCCCACTGTATTGAGCATTGGATTATCTATTTGATCCCATCCAGGAATACCATCAGCGGTTGAGTGGTTTTGACTCATGGTATTGACAAAGGCTAAATCTATATAAGGAGAAGAAGATCATACTGCAAGAGGTGCAGAGGTCTGGGTTTTAATCAATACTTCATTCTGAAGTATATCTGCATGGAATAGGTAACAGTTTATTGATTGATATGGATTAATAATGCACCTATGAAGAAAATGATGAAGAGGGATCTCTAGATTTGAAATGCCTATGTATTTTCTAGATCTGTTTATGGAATGTTTAGATTTGTGATTTGGCAAATATTTGCTGAAGTGAAGGGCAAGATCTGAGCTATTTATCTGTTCTGAAGAGTTGTGCAGCCCTACAATGTTTGCAGATCTATACGCAGGTTCGTGGCAGAGAAAGCGTGTATATACGCGGGTTGGTTTCAGCAAAAGCGCGTATGGAATATGAGGTCAGTCCTGAAATATGTGCAGATATATACGCAGGTTTGTCTCTGTGAAAGCGCGTATATATGCAGGTTCAATGAAGTAAAAGCGCGTATGGAATCTAGGGTTTTTCTGAAGTATGAGGAATGAAATGTCTGATATGTTTTGTTGTTTTACTGCTATCTGTCAATGATGTATTCATACAGATTTGGGTTGTTTGAATGTTGATTATGCCGCTAATTATGTTGATTAAAGATCAAGTTGTTGGTTGATTGGTTGATGATTCAATAAATGAATTGATGGGGTTATAAGTTTCAGTTTGATGTATGTTGAGCTTAAATGTGTGGAGTGGGTCGAGTCTGAAAATCTGATGAAAAGTGGCCTACAAGGTATGTTGTGTGGAAGCTGTTGGATCCAGTATGAAAATCGATGAAACGTGGTCCGCAGTGGTGCTGAGGGTCGAAGCCTTCAGTGAGGGGGTTGTAGCTCCCTTCCAGTGGTAGCTGGTAAATGAGAGCAGGGGGCAATAGCTCCCTTCCAGGAGAGGCTGGTAAACGAGAGCAGGGGGTAGTAGCTCCCTTCCAGGAGAGGCTGGTAAATGAGATCAGGGGATTGGAGCTCCCTTCCAGTAGTGGCTGGAGAACGAGAGAAGGTTGCAGCCTTCTACAGGTGGGTGCCTGCGTGCTGGTATGAGTCTGTGCCAGTACAACATTGTAAGAAGTTTTCTTTATAATAAATATTGAAGACAGAGACGACAACAGTGGTGGTTTTCTCCCTAATTGGGTTTCCACCTTAAATACTGGTGTTCATGTGTGTTGCTTATGTGTGATGGTTTATTCTGTTATTACTGCACATGCTTACTGCTTACTAAACATCTGATGAATGAATGATGCAATGATATAAGTAAAGAATTAAATGCATAATAAGATCTCTGGACATACGCAAGTTTTCTTAAGGATATCCGTGTGTATACGCGAGTTGGGTTCAGTAAAGTAGAGTATGGGTTTAAGAGAAAGAAAAATTAAAAAGTTTTCAGTCATCTATAAATACTGATTCACCCCCCCATCTCAGTATTTTTCCCAACAATTGGTTTCAGAGCAGGTCCTTCTGCAGAAGCTTGATCGCTTGAAGGAGATCCGTCGCAATGGGAAGTCATGAAGGAGTATTTTCTCTAAGGCCACCTCTATTCAATGGAAGTAATCTGTTATTTTGGAAGATACGAACAAAAGCATATTTGGAAAGTCTTGGTGCAGAAGTATGGGCAATCGTGGAAGAAGGCTATCAATATCCGGCAATTATTCCTACTGATGCAGCAGAAAGGAAGAATTATGAAATCAATGCCAAAGCAGTCAATGTTTTATTAGGAAGCATGTCTGAATCAGAATTTGTTAAAGTGATGCAGCTAAATTCAACAAAAAAAATATGGGACAAAATCATTCTAAGCTATGAAGGAGATACAAAGGTAAAAAGTGAAAAACTCCAAACTCTCAGAATTGAATATGAAAATTTAAGGATGCATAGTGATGAGAGTATTGCCAGTTTCTTTTCACGTCTAGATGATATTGTAAATCATATGAGAAATTTGGGTGAAACCATAACCGATACTACTCTGGTGGAAAAAGTCTTAAGATCTTTGACTTCAAAATTTGAGTCAAAAGTATCAGCTATTGAAGAAAGGCAAGATCTGAAAACTCTTACTATTGTTCAACTACATGGTATCCTGACTGCTTTTGAAATGAGAAAAGGAGGTCCCTCTCAAATCAGAGAAGTTTCCTTTAAGGCATGTGAAAAAGGAAAATAAAAGGAAGTTGTCAAGGAATCAAGTTATATATCAGAAGAAGAAGAAGCAAATTTTGTGAGAAGACTCCAACCAGGTACTGGAAGATTCAGAGGTAAGATTCCATTCAAGTGTTTTTCTTGTGGAAAAGTTGGTCATTATGCTACTAAATGTCCTTATGAAGAAAATCATGATAAAGGGAAACAATTTGAAAAGGGAAAGAGTTATTATACAAATGAAGATACTGATGAAGTGTCAAATGAGGATGAAGAAGATTCTGACCAAGATCTGCAAGTGCTCATGGCAAGCAAGCAAAAGAAGAGGGCTACTCAAGGGAAGAAGATATCTTAGAAAACATGTACAACAGAAAATGAAGAAGATGAAACAGGTATTGATTGTTGTTCTTGTGATTCACTTTCTTATGCATGCAATGGTGAAGATAGTGAAAGTAATGTTATGGATCTAGAAGAAGTTCTCAATATTAAAGTTGAAAATCAACAAAGATTATTTAATGAGAGAGAATCTATCTACAAAGATATGATCTCTAGAATGATGGACAGATAAACAAGTATCAAAGGTTGTACGATGAAGTAACCAATCACAGTGAAGGACTTGAAGCAGAAATCATCTCTCTGAAAGAAGACCTGGAAAAATCAAATAAGAAGCATGAAGAACTTCTACAAACATTTGAAGAACAAGAAAATGGGTTGAAAGAAGAGATTTTAAAATTGAATGATCAAGTAGAAGAAGGAAGAAGGGTCGAAGAAAGTATGAAGAAGAAATGCCAAAGATTGGAGGTTGAGGTAAACATTTTAAAAGGTAAATTAGAAGAAAAAGATAAACTCTTGAGGTTTCAAGATAATACTAAGATTCTGGACAATATTCTTAGTTGTCAAAGGTCTCCTTTTGTTAAATTTGGTCTTGGTTTTCATGAAACTGTTAAAGGAGAATCTAGTTCACAAGAAAGTGCTAAAGATTCAAAGGATATCAATGCAAAACCTGAAGTGTTGAAAGAAACAAAAGGTCAACCGACAATCATGAACTCTCAAAAGAAATCATTCCCTCCTAACTATAGAAGCATCAATCGATTCTCTCCTTTGATCAATAATGTTGAATGCTTTAAATGTCATAATTATGGGCATTTTGCAGCCAATTGCAGAAGTAGATTGTTTCAGTCACAAACAAACAGATTCTACATAGAAAGGTACTCAAGTTTCTTTAAGGGATATTGTTTTTCATGCAGCAAGTATGGTCATAAAGCAGCTGATTGCAATAGAAGAAAGAATAGAAAAACATATTATGATCCCTATGCTTACTTTTCTGGTCACGCAAGATGTTATGCTTGTAACAAGTATGGACATGTAGAAAAAGAATGCAGGATGAATAGATCTGAGAAATTGGATAATTTCCAGCACACAATAAGAAATTTCAAGCAAAGCTGGAAAAAGAAGGAGGACCGGTCAAAAACATAGGGGATAATAATCCTACTGCAGTCTTCCGCTTCTAAAGCTTACTTCTCATAATGACTGCAGGAGTGATGTGAGATACATTATAGGGATTAGTAATGTATCATCACAGGGGGAGCAATAGATGGTGATTCCCATGGTTGGTTTGGTAATTCTGGTTGTGTTTATTTCTAACAGTGCATCTGATGTGAAGAAGACAGGTACAAGTGGTATAAGTTCAGGGGGAGATGGAATTGTGAAATTTTTCTGTATTTCACTTTCCATATGCGGGTTTTGTGAACTAAAGCCACGTATACACGTGAGTTCCGTTGGATACAGAAGCGTATGTTTTTCTGATAAGAAAAACAGTGAGTCAGCTCAAGGACAGGAGCACAGATTCAGGGGGAGCATTAGCCTTGCTGAGAGTAATGCATTGTTGGCATTATGATGGTTCTGAAATATGATCTCTCTCTTGAGGTATTTTTGGTATTGGTTATAAAAAGTCATATTTGTAATTTGATGAAAAGGTTATGTTGAGACCTATGATGTAAATTGTTATATTCATTCATGTAAGGAATTCTTCAAATTTGTAAACCCACTTGGTTGGGTAGTTGAGTCAAAATGTGTAAACCCACTTGGTTGAGTACTTGAGTCACATATATAAATCCACTTGGTTGGATCATTGATGTAAGTATGAGTCCCTGGTGATAGGAAAGGTCATAGAGTCATGTACTTCATTGAAAAATATGTTTGAAGATTCAGTGTGAACTCAGTGGGAGCATGGTAACTTCAGTGCACATCAGATCTACAGAGCTCTTCTTTCTACAAGAGAAGAAAAACCTTGTTTTGGTTTTGATCCGCCCTTTGCCCTTGATGTCAAAGGGGGAGAGTATCATGGTGTTTGAATAATGGGTGTTTGAATAATGGTTATATTCAATGTATCTATCTGTTTTGGTGATCAAACACCATCATGGTTGCCATCAAGTCCAAAGGGGGAGATTGTTGGCAATATGATGCAATGTGTTGTCCTTGATGGAAACCTACTTGATGAAGTTGTCCTTGATGGAAACCTACTTGATGAGTTGCGTTTTGATAGAAACCTATTTGTTAAAGATGTAAAAATGATGTATCTACAGATCAGTTCAGAAGTAGCAGAAAAAGGAATTGCAGTAAGTGCCAGAGAAATGATAAATATAATATGTCACAATGTATACACTACTTTTATGAAGGCAACCCATGTATGGATGCAATGTATACGCTAATTTTGTGAAGGAAACCTACGTATACATTCAGGGTTAGCATATACGTAGTTTTTATGAAGAGAATTTGCGTATACACACGGAAACGAACGCTCCAAGTCGCGCATGCCTTTTGCGCTCTAAAATATATGATACCTAGGGTCATTACCATGGTATTGGCCCACTGTATTGAGCACTGGATTATCAATTTGATCCCATCCAGGAATACCATCAGCGGTTGAGTGGTTTTGACTCATGGTATTGAAAAAGGCTAAATCTATATAAGGAGAAGAAGATCATAGTGCAAGAGGTGCAGAGGTCTGGGTTTTAATGAATACTTCATTCTGAAGTATATCTGCATGGAATAGGTAACAATTTATTGATTGATCTGAATTAATAATGCACCTATGAAGAAAATGATGAAGAGGGATCTCTAGATCTGAAATGACTATGTATTTTCTAGATCTGTTTATGGAATGTTTAGATCTGTGATCTGGAAAATCTTTGCTGAAGTGAAGGGTAAGATCTGAGCTATTTATCTGTTCTGAAGAGTTGTGCAGCCCTACAATGTTTTCAGATCTATATGCAGGTTCGTGGCAGAGAAAGCGCGTATATACGCGGGTTGGTTTCAGCAAAAGTGCGTATGGAATATGAGGTCAGTCCTGAAATATGTGCAGATATATACGCAGGTTTGTCTCTGTGAAAGTGCGTATATATGCAGGTTCAGTGAAGTAAAAGCGCGTATGGAATCTAGGGTTTTGTTGATGTATGAGGAATGAAATTTCTGATCTGTTTTGCTGTTTTACTGCTATCTGTCAATGATGTATTCATACAGATCTGGGTTGTTTGAATGTTGATTATGCTGCTGATTATGTTGATTAAATATCAAGTTGTTGGTTGATTGGTTGATGATTTAATAAATGAATTGATGGGGTTATAAGTTTTAGTTTGATATATGTTGAGCTTAAATGTGTGGAGTGGGTCCAATCTGAAAATATGATGAAAATTTTCCTACAAGGTATGTTGTGTGGAAGCTGTTGGATCCAGTATGAAAATCGATGAAACGTGGTCCGCAGTGGTGCTGAGGGTCGAAGCCTTCAGTGAGGGGGTTGTAGCTCCCTTCCAGTGGTAGTTAGTAAATGAGAGCAGGGGGCAATAGCTCCCTTCCAGGAGAGGCTGGTAAACGAGAGCAGGGGGTAGTAGCTCCCTTCCAGGAGAGGCTGGTAAACGAGATCAGGGGATTGGAGCTCCCTTCCAGTAGTGGCTGGAGAACGAGAGAAGGTTGCAACCTTCTGCAGGTGGGTGCCTGCGTGCTGGTATGAGTCTGTGTTAGTAAAACACTGTAAGAAGTTTTCTTTATAATAAATATTGAAGACAGAGACGATAGCAGCGGTGGTTTTCTCCCAAATTGGGTTTCCACCTTAAATACTGGTGTTCATGTGTGTTGCTTATGTGTGATGGTTTATTCTATTATTACTACACATGCTTACTGCTTACTAAACATCTGATGAATGAATGATGCAATGATCTAAGTAAAGAATTAAATGCATAATAAGATCTCTGGACATACGCAAGTTTTCTTAAGGATATCTGCGTGTATACATGAGTTGGGTTTAGTAAAGTAGCGTATGGGTTTAATAGAAAGAAAAAGTAAAAAATTTTCAGTCATATCTAAATACTGATTCACCCCCCCCTCTTAGTATTTTTCCCAATAGAAAGTACAAAGTGGTGCCAATGGTGCACACCAAAAATCATGTGGCTTCCCCCACAAACAACCAATAATATAGCCAATCTTAATGCTATAAATGGATTCAAGTACATCATCATACAATATGTAAGAAGGGATAATCCTCCTTGGTAAAACACACTGCTCATATAAAGTAAAGAAGTACAAAACATAATGTGGAATTATACATTCTCCACCATGTGCTTGGCCCCAAGAGCTGAAATGGCTCAACTGGAAATTCTCCCTCACTTCCAAAGAGTAGAAAAGTGGCTGTGCCATCCTCTCTATCATCATCCGGGCTATGCATCTCTCCATATGCTGAAATATATCATGCTGGATGCCCTCCCAAATGAACTCCTCTGCCAAGGAAAGATATGCATCAAAGTGCATGGAAAAGAAGTCCTCATGTGCTGCATGTAGCAGCTTCTCCTTGAGCTTAGAATCTCTAGTCAAGAAGACTCTACCATGAGAATAGATGACCACATCATCCACCATATATCTATCATCTCCATCTGGGTCGTCAAGAATCATGCAATAACCAAGATCCTTGGAGTACTCTACCAAGAGTTGAGACCTCCAATATGGATCAATCCTCCTAAGAGACAATGTTGATGATATGTAATGTGAAGCTCCCCACATGCTGCTGTCTTTTCCTTTGATATCCCCCATGCTAAAGTCATTCTCCAAATTGCTGCCATGCCCATCATGCATCTTCTCATGCTAAAAAAGAAGTAGGAATCTTTGGAAGTTGGCCTCCCATGAGAAGCTCTCATCCAAAAAGAATCTCCCAATCTTGGCCCATGTAAGAATGAGTGGCCTCCATCTACTCCAATGTATGGATGATTCCTTCCTTAAAGGAAGTACCCTTTGTTTCTCCAAATCCATGGAGCAGCTCCCTTGAACCATGATGGTGCCATCCTCCATCACTGCAACAACTTCTGTCAACGTAGTACATATAGTGAGAGTGGGTGGTGCTGAGAATGGGAGAGTGTCTCCCTCCTCCTTGAGTTTATCCCAAACTCTCTGCGCTGTACTAGACTCCTCCAAAGTCTTCACCTCTTCGGAATCTAAGAGGGGTGAACCAAATGAAAATATGCCTCTTACCAACTCCAGATCTGGTAGCCTCCCAGGTGGAATGCCTCCATGTAGTGAGACATCAATGTCAAGAGTAGACTGTACATATGGTTGGGAAACCTTGCCCTTGCCCTCACAGCACAAACCAGTCTGCCTCTTCTTTTCACTAGCTCTCTAAAATAGATAGGGGTGTGTGCTCCTCATCAAATGATGATGTCCCTCCTCCCTACCTTCTCCTTTCATAAAAAATATCTCACAATCATGCTGCTCCTTGATTGTGCTTTGTCTTCCATATGTGAGATCCTAGGGAACTTCTTGCAATGATACAATAAATCCTCCTGTTGGAGCATGTGCTCCTCCTTCCTCTGCATGTGGTACTAGATATGCTCTAGATGTGACAGTGTTGTAACCCCCATCCTTCTCTTCTTCTTCAATATTAATAGGAGGTAACTGCTCAATAAGAGGATCCTATTTTGACAAAGGAACCTTCATGCCCTCTTGTCCAAGGTTATGAGACAGAGATCTTGCCTTCAACAAGGTGTTATGAAAGATATGGGTTTCTCCAACAGTTTTCTGAAGTGGTTTTGAGTTTTCCAGTTCTTCCAACCCATGAAAAAGTCCTGTTTGTATTGGTTTGATTATTTCATGTTTTTTATCAAACCTCTCCACTAATATATTAGTGAAATTTGCATAAGAAGAAATATTGGCATTTTTCAATGAAAATGGCTCAAAAATCCACCAAGCATAGGCCTTACCTTCAAAGTGCAGTGCTGCAACTCTGATGGCTTCAGCTTCAGAAACTTGGTGGTGCTGCAAATAACTGTGTAGCTCCTCCACCCAAGCCCTGGCTGAACATGTTGGTGACCCATCAAAAGTAGATAGAGTAAATATATCCATGTCATGCTGCCTTCTCCTCTCCACCTTGACCTTGCAAAACTCCTGAAAAAGTGATATGATCTCTAAACCTTTCATTTTGAGATTCATATTCCTGAAGAAAATCACTAAGAGTTTCCCTCTTAGGATTTACTCATTCTTCCATCTCTTTGATGATAGATCTGGGCATCTAAATGTGCTGTGCATAATAGGGTGTAACTGCATGCTCACACCTATCATGTTTCAATCTAGATTTGACTCTAGATTCAAACTTCTCTGGAGATTTCATCTCCTCTCTCATCTTCTTAAGATATTCATTAATGCTCTGCATAGATTTTGGAAGAAGCTTTGAGAGCTTCTCCTCCTTTATACCTCCACATGATGGAGTCTTATTTCTATTCATCTCTCCTTCTCTTGATAGCAGCATGGCTAAGTTCCACAGGCTGAGCTAAGACTATGCTCTAATACCACTGTAATATCCCAAAATGGGAATGTAGCAGTGAATAAGCACAATACTAGAACAATAGGGTGAAATTAAGTCATAAAATGTGTTGAGAAACACATAGCCATCAATTTAATGAAACAACAACAAAACGAAAATGCAGCAATTTTCCTCCCAAGTGGGGAAAATGCAGCAATTTGACCCTGAAAACGTTATTTATGAAGATTTACATTTTAAATGAGAGAAATAACCCTTGGTTCCCTTAGAATGTAGACTTAGGCCCTCACATACAAAAGAGGAACTGAAAAAAATCACTTATGATAAGTTAAACAGACCTCCCGGTCTCAAATCAACTTAAAAATAACCAAATCCCATGACTTAAGCTATGTAGAATTTACTGAAGCAAATAATAGCGTTATTTTCTGAGGGTTTCTGCAGTGTAATGATAGAACAACATGGATCTGGAAATTAATTGAATAATATGCTAAGAAAGTGAAGATCTAGCCTCCTTAATGCATTATAAAGACAACCCGACAAGGGTTTCATGAAAGTACAAGTACAAAAAGAGTAGATCTAAATATTCAACTCTAAAAAACGCGGTCTTAATACAACATCATAGAAATATAGCTGAATAATAAAAATAGGGATGGAATCCATTTCTCTAGCTTTCTGGGAGAAGGGTTGGCCCTTTCCCAAGGAAACTAGCTCAAAATCAGGGGCTGAAACCCTGGTGTAGCAACTCTATGCAAAATGACGCAGTTCCTGCAAGGGACTGCGCTGTAGGAGATGAGGAATAGTCTGGCCTACTGCCAAGATGTGAAATTAGTCCAGAACTCTTCCTAGCTAGGATTCTATAAGTAAAGGTACCCCAAGGGCAAGTGAAAGTAGTATTATCCTCATCTTCAGGGCTGATTTGAATTTGGTTGTACCGACTGAACCCATCTATGAAGGAAAATGAATTCTTCCTCGCATGGCCATCCAAAACTTTGTCTATAAAGGGAAAAGTGAAATGGTCTTTCTTGGTTGCTTTGTTAAGTTTTAGATATTCAACACAAATTTTCCACTTCCCATTCTTCTTTGGGACTAGGACAAGAGGAGATACCCACTCATTGTCGGATATAGGATACATGAACCCCGCATCCAATAGTTTTTGCAACTCTTCTTTGATTATGTCCTTCAGAGCCAGGTTCATCCTTCTTTAGGGTTGTCTTATAGGCTTGAATCCTTCTATAATATTCCTAATTAGTCCTAAGCTAATTGGAATATTCAATTTTGTTTTATTTTTCTGTCTCATGAATAAAAATGTAAAGGAGGATCATAAAACTCCTAAACAACAAATAATTCAATGCCAAATGTGAAAAAGGTTAAATCTTGGCTATGTAAGCAAGCACCCTTAGGTATGAAAGGGGCTGGATGTTTTGAATGGGTCAACCATGACCAAATATACAATGCTGTCTTGGAGGAGTGGCCATCAATAAGGCACAACGCAGTTTTAGATAGAGATGGCTTGTGTGAAAGAAGCTATTTCATTGAAGGTGGTTTAGGGTTTACAAGCTCTTAATCTATATAAGGAAGGGGATGGCAGCATGAAAGGGTTGTTGATGATATTATAATTTCTAATTGTATTGTCTGTTTAGACATACAACTTTCTTTGGCTGTTTAGCATTGGGTGTTCTTGATCGGGAATCCCACCTCTTTCCTTGAGAGGCCGCTTGGAAGATACTTGTATTGTATAGTCCACTATCTGGCTGTCGGCCAAGCTTCTTATTCCATGATCCAGGTGGATATTGGTGGCCACTCGCCTATTCCACTTGGGCCCCCACCATTGTCTCTTTCATTTTTTCAGTTTTGGCATAATTTACTATTTTTAGCAGTTTTTCGAGTCCTGAACTTGTGGAGCCATTTTGAGGCCCTAAACGACGTTTTTTGGGCATCGCGCCTCCAGCGAATAGCATTCCATTTTGAAAAGATATTCAAGGTGAAAGTTGTAGTCCTCGGATAGAGCTTTCTAATGATGTATCATGTGTGTCAAATGGAGATAGTATGCCAAAGTTACGTCCCTGGGAAGTTGAAACACCAATTTACCCAAACGGGGCCCATAGTTTTGGCGCTTCATCTCCTAGGGTTAGGTTTTTGGATGTTTAGGATTCTCCATTGTTTCTCAATAATAAATAGGCCCTCGAGCCTCATTGTAACTCAGTTCAGAGGCCTGTAGCCGCAACATCTCTTCTCAGAGATAGCTACCAGCGCCCTAGCTAGTTTTATTTCCATTCTGTCTGTAACCAAATTTCAGTTCTTGATATTAATGAAATGAAGGGTTATTTCTGCTGCATTTCTGTATTTATGGTTATATGTTTATTCTGTTGCGTTCCTGCATAAATTCGGATCAGTGGTATCAGAGCGGTTTGCTTTTTCTCGATCCTTCTTTGCATGTCCCCAACGAGGTCGGGGTATAAGGAGCTAGGGCTTGATCTGGTGGAACCTTTGCAAGATCAGCCTCGTAAACCTCGACGGACGCCCATGGGGGACGAAAAGAAAGATGAGGGAGCGGGAGATCCTATCAAAATATTGCTCGAGGAGGCCCTCGAAAAACAAAGGAATGCGATGATGGATAACTTTGCTCAGATCCTTCAACGGCTACCCACCGGCGGCGCATCTGCATCCAGCAGCCACTCTGGAGGCGCGACTCCTTTTAAGGTACAAGTAAATTTTGACATTCCCATATTTGAGGGTCAAATAGACGCGGATGCCGTAGATAGATGGTTGAATCTGTTAGAAGGATATTTCTCGGTTCATGACTTTTCAGACCGGGAGAAGATTATTTTTGCACTCCTCAAAGCTACCCCCCATGTTAAGGACTGGTGGGAAACCTACTGTGAGAACAAGGACCAGATAGAACCCTCTCTATTCTCAGCCGTACCAACTTGGAATTCTTTCCGAGACGCCGTCAAGGAACAGTACTATCCCATGGGGAGCTATGAGGACAAGTACATACAATGGACCACGCTGCGACAACAAAGGGATCAAGATGTGCACGAGCTGACGAATCTGTTCCATACCCTGCACACAAAGTTGGGTATCAAAGATTCAGAGAAACATTTGGTGCTAAAGTATCGCAGCTGTCTGCACAGATACATTCAGGAGGAAATGGAGTTCCTCGACATCTCCTCGCTTGGTACGGCATACCGGTATGCTGCCAAGATTGAGCAGAAATTCAAACAGAAGAAGCGAGACTTTGGATCTGCGAATCAAAAGCAAGGGAAAGGTGCTTCCAAACCGCAGAACAAAGGACAGAGCCAAGGCATGGCGGCTAAAGACAACCCATCAAAGCCACAAGAAAATAACAGCACCATAAAGCCAAAGAAGGACACGGGAAAGTGGTGTGAGTTCCATAAGAGCTCCACTCACAACACAAGTGAGTGTCGGGCCAAGCAGTCGCTAGTGGCCGAGATGAGGGCTTCTGAGTGAGATGCATGCTCCGACTCCGAATCAGAACCTGAAAAGGGGAATGAAAAAGGGAAACAGATTATTGATGCGGAGCCCAACGCCACTATTGCCACTACAAAGATCCAGAAGGAGGAACCGGAAGATCCAGAGGAGGAGGAACGTCTCTTCCACTCCCAGATGTGGGTAAAGGGCTCCCCTGTACAGTTCATTGTCGACAATGGGAGCCAAAATAACCTCATTTCAGCAGACGCCGTGAAGCGGTTGGGCTTACCGACCACAGCTCACCCACATCCATACACCATCGGGTGGCTTCACCAAGGACGAGATCTCCGCGTCAGCCAGCAGTGTCGCCTTCCCTATAGCATCAAGCCCTTCACGGATGAGGTATTATGTGATGTTTCTCCTATTGATGTTTTTGATGTATTATTAGGAAAACCATACTTGTGGAAGCGCCATGTTGTGTATGAGTCTCGACCTCGTGCTGTCATTGTTACTTTGGGAAATAAGTTGTACAGGATACCAGAGGTACCACCTCCTACGACTATCTCTTTGGTTACTGCAAAACAATGCAGTAAGCTCATTTCCCAAACCAGGAAATTTGTTTTCCTGATGATCCGCCCCTAGGGCAAGAAGAATACTGTGGCCACGACCTCCAGATAGGGCTCCTCTACACGACAACAACAAATGGATAAGGTTGTGGAGGAGTACGGGGACATATTCACCTCACCCACAGGGGTTCCTCTGCACTGTCAGGTCAAGCACCCGATTGATCTGACCCCAGGTGTGCTGCTACCCAATGGACCGATCTATCGGTGCTCTGTTATGGAGAATGATGAAATCAAGAGGCAGATTTAGGAGTTGTTACAGAAATGTCACATCAGACCAAGTTCATCGCCCTGTGGGAGCCCGATCATGTTGGTACAGAATAAGGATGGGACGTGGAGACTCTGTATTGACTATCGGTCGCTGAAAAAGATCACTGTCCAGAATAGGTACCCAATCCCACGGATTGATGACCTTCTGGACCAACTCAAAGGTGAAAAATATTTCAGCAAGATTGACCTGAAGTCTGGGTATCACCAGGTACCAATTGAACCCTCTGATGTGTGGAAGACTGCCTTCAAAGCCAAGGAAGGCCTTTTTGAATGGCTAGTCATGCCTTTTGGGTTGACGAATGCTCCCGCAACCTTCATGAGGATGATGGACGACATCTTGCAGCCATTCACCAACTCATTTGTAGTGGTGTACTTGGATGACATTCTGATCTTCAGCAAGACTTGGGAAGAGCACCTTCACCACATCCAACAAGTCCTCCAAACACTACGGCAACACAAGTTGTGTGCCAATTTGGAGAAGTGCACGTTTGGCATGACCCAGGTTCAATATCTGGGATACATTATTGATGAAAGGGGGTGCATGTGGATCCAGCCAAGATCCAAGTCATTCGGGATTGGCCAGCCCCGACTACTATAACAGAGCTTCGCAGCTTTCTGGGTCTTGCTAATTTCTACCATAGATTCGTGTTGGGATTCTCTCATATCACTTGGCCCTTGAGTCAAGTTACCAAAGGAGGAGCGAGAGCAAAATTCTTTTGGTCGGAACCTCAACAGAAGGCGTTCAAAGAATTGAAAAATCGCCTCTGTTCTGCCCCAGTGCTCACCTTACCAGACCTGCAGCAGCCATTTGAGATCGAGACAGATGCCTCGGACTATGCTATTGGGGCAGTTCTTACTCAACAGGGACATCCAGTGGCATATCACAGTGAGACATTGTCTGAGACAGTTCGCAAGTATCCCACCTATGACAAAGAAATGTATTCCATTGTGCAAGCCTGTCGACAATGGAAGCATTACATTTTGGGGAAGAAAACAATCATCCACACAGACCACCGGCCCCTGCAGTTCATACAGACACAAGGGAAGTTGCAGAATGATCGCCATCAGAAGTGGTCCACATATCTGCAACAGTTTCATTTGAACATCAAGTACAAGAAAGGTAGCACCAATAATGTTGCAGACTGCCTCAGCCGACCACCGATCGTGGCGCTCACCACCGTGCTCAACTCTTGTGGGCACGAGACTTCTGATTGGCCGCTTCTCTATGAGAGTGACCCAGAATTCGACCACACTTACAAGGCACTCTTGGGGGGTACGCAAGTTCCAAATTTTCACCTCCAAGATGCACTTTTATGTCACCTGGGACACCTTTGCGTTCCTTCAAGCGAGCGTGCCAAGATGATATGGGAAGCACACTATATTCAAGTCGCTGGGAATTTCGAGGTCGAGAAAACAATAGCAATACTACAGAAGTATTTCTATTGGCTAAACCTTCGAAAGGATGTCAAGAAGCACATCAGATCCTGCATTGCTTGTGCCATTGCCAAACCGACCATCAAGAAGCAAGGCCTATATACTCCACTACCTACCCCTAGTCGACCGTGGGAATCCATCTCCATGGATTACATGTCGGGCCTACCTTCTACTAAGAATGGAAATGACTGTGTTTTCGTGGTCGTTGACAGATTCTCGAAGATGGCCATCATGGCGGCCTGTAAGAAGAATATCACAGCAGAAGCCACTGCTAAACTCTTCTTTGAGCGAGTGTGGGTGCACTTTGGGATCCCACAGTCTATCATATCAGATCGAGATAGCAGGTTCCTCAGCACATTTTGGTCCAGCCTCTGGTCAATGTTGGACATAAAGCTCACCAAGTCCACAGCTTTCCATCCCCAAACAGATGGCCAGACAGAGAAGCTCACCAAGTCCACAACTTTCCATCCCCAAACAGATGGCCAGACAGAGGTCGTCAACAAAATGATTGTACACATTCTGCGCATGTACAATTCAAAGCATCCACGCACATGGGACGAGAGCCTCCCCTATGTACAACATAGTTATAATCGGGCTCTCCACAGTTCAATTGGCCATAGCCCCTTTCAGGTGGGCTTGGGATTCCAGCCACTATGTCCCATTGACGTAGCCATGCCATTTGCAATGTTTGTGTTGATTCACCATGTCCAACTGCAGTTGACAAAGCAAGTAGCTTCATCGAAAGTGCATTCAACACACCTCACAAGTTCATGATATACTGACAGAGCTGAATGCAAGTGCATGTTAGCGCACAGATCACCTCAGCACACACTGGCATACAGCAAGGCTACATTTATGAGAGTCTCACCTGATCTCATCAAAGATTTCGTCGTCCATGTCGATATCTATCAATACCATTTGAGTAGCAATGCTTTCTGAGCCAGATTCTCCATTCTATTCCAGACCACTGGTAATGTGGATTGTCGTCTTTACTTCCACCTCTACCGGACACCCCTTGAGCATTGGTAACAACTTACACCAACAGAAATAAACCTGCATCGCATGGAACAGTCATCACGCATTGTATCATGGACATACCAACCAACACATCGTAAGATCCAACTGTATCGGGTTGTCAAAGCTGGCCAACTCCTGCACCAAGGAAAGTGGTTCACCAGGGACCAAGTTTAGCAGAAATTTCCTCATCTCATGGAGGAGCTTAACGCAATGGGGACCATTGCTTCCTAAGGGGGGAGGAATGATCCAGGTGGATATTGGTGGCCACCCGCCTATTCCACTTGGGCCCCCACCATTGTCTCTTTCAGTTTTTCAGTTTTGGCATAATTTACTATTTTTAGCAGTTTTTCGGGTCTTGAACTTCTGGAGCCGTTTTGAGGCCCTAAACGACGTTTTTTGGGCATCGCACCTCCAACAAATATCATTTTGTTCCGGAATGATATTCGTGGCGAAAGTTGTAGTCCTCGGATAGAGCTTTCTAATGATGTATCATGTGCATCAAACAAAGATAGTATGCTAAAGTTATGTCCCTGGGAAGTTGAAACACCAATTTACCCAAATGGGGCCCATAGTTTTGGCGCTTCATCTCCTAGGGTTAGGTTTTTGGATGTTTAGGATTGTCCATTGTTTCTCAATAATAAATAGGCCCTCGAGCCTCATTGTAACTTAGTTCATAGGCCTGTAGCTGCCACATCTCTTCTCAGAGATAGCTACCAGCGCCCTAGCTAGTTTTATTTCCATTCTGTCTGTAAGCAAATTTCAGTTCTTGATATTAATGAAATGAAGTGTTATTTCCACTGCATCTCTGTATTTATGGTTATATGTTTATTCTCTTGCGTTCCTGCATAAATCCGGATCATTCCAACTACAACGCAGACCCTGTTGACGGTTTGGTTGTCTTTGAAAGCTGCTGCAAGTGGAGGCTAGATCTACTCAGATCTTGTAATATCCCAAAATGGGAATGCAACAGTGCATAAGCACAATAATGGAATAAAAGGGTGAAATTAAGTCATAAAATGTGTTGATAAACACATAGCCATCAATTGAATGAAACAACAACAAAAAGAAGCACTTCTACATCCTCCCAAGTGGGGAAAATGCAACAATTTGACCTTGAAAACATTATTTCTGAAGATTTACATTTTAAATGTGAGAAATAATGCTTGGTTCCCTTAGAATATAGACTTAGGCCCTCACATACAAAAGAGGAACTGAAACAAATCATTTATGATAAGTTAAACAGACCTCTCGACCTCAAATCAACTTAAAAATATCCAAATCCCATGACTTAAGCTATGCAGAAATTAATGAAGAAAATAATAGCGTTATTTTATGAGGGTTTCTAAAGTATAATGATATAACAACATGGATCTGGAACTTAATTGAATAAAATGCTAAGAAAGTGAAGATTTGGCCTCCTTAATGCATTTAAGGACAACTCGGCAAGGGTTTCATAAAAGTACAAGTACAAAAAGAGCAGATTTAAATATTCAGCTCTGAAAAATACATTCTTACTACAACATTACATAAATATAGCTGAATAATACAAAGAGGGATGAGAATCCCTTTCTCTAGCTTTTCGAGAGAAGGGTTGGCCCTTTCCCAAGGAAACTAGCTCAAAATCAAGGGCTGAAACCCTGCTGCAACAACTCTATGCAAAATGACGCAATTCTTGCAAGGGACTACGCTGTAAAAGATGAGGAATAGTCTGGCCTACTGCCAAGATGTGAAATGAGCCCAGAAATCTTCCTAGCTGATCTCTCAAGAGAAGGAAGGCACCCTCTACTGAGAAAGAGACCCGAAAGTGGTGTTATCAAACCTCCATTGCAACACCCTGCAACACAACAATATTCTGCTAAAAAAATAACACTGAGGCTAGAGAATGGTGCTTGGCATCAAGATTAGATGTGGAGAAATATAGAACAAAGCTCTCCCAAGAGGCCTCTCAAGGCAAGAGGTGGGATTCCCTCTTAGGAACACCCTGTGATAAACAACACTACAACCCTGCTAAACAACAAGAGGAAGCCAAGTCTAAATAGACCAATATCAAATGATATTATCCAAAGCATGAATAAAAAAGGCTCCCATCCTCTCCATATATAGCAAGTGAAACTCTTCACATTGGGTCCCATCCATACGTTACATCAAGCTCATGCAAGTTGTCCTCCATCAAAACTGCGTTGTTCATCAAGGAGATTCAATGTATGTAGACAACTTTGTTGACTTGGTCAAAGTTGACTGAACCAGCATGATCCCATCTTTGTTCACACCCAAGGGTGCTCAAATTAGCTACTTATTCTTCTTCCTTCCACATTAGGAGTGTTATTGATCCTTCTAAAGAGGTTAATGGGCATCCCTACCCATTTATTCACCTACCTAGTGATAAAAAAACTCTAATATTCCATTTATCTTGAGGGCTAAATTTTTGGAATATTACATATCTAGACCATTTTAGTGCTCCTTTTCAGTGGAGAAGTCTTCTACTCCATTGGCAAGAGGGTATTGAACATCTTGGGCATCATATTCAAACCTTGGCATGTGGCCAAACATATCTTAAACCCTACAACGTAGTATTGCTTCCAGATCTGCATTTTTCTGTAGGTGATGTTGCAGGGTCACTTTGGCACACCTTTTGGAGGAGAAATTTTCATGTGTTGGGGATATGCCATTCACCTTTGAGATCCATTGGAGAGGATCATTTTATTGTACATATGAGATAAGTTCTGAATATTCCTGAATATCTGAAGATTTCTGTAGATTTGCAGCTTTAGATCTCAGATCTACTCCATGTACTTCATGTATTACTGAAAACCCCAAGGGGATTTTGAAGAAGAGTCTTTATAGCATATGGATTTGTCATAGATCTAAATTTTCATGCATTATTTTTCTCTAGATCTAAGATGTAATCAACAAATACTATATTCTCAATAAAATAACACTGTCCAAGTAGTTTTAGTCCTTATATGTGATTGCAACACCTCTTTTTGAGGATTTTCTTCCATTGGAGACTTATATTTCTTATTATACATCTTATGGGCCTCATTGTACATCTAATTTGCTGTTGTAAATGTTAAATAAGGGTCTCCATATTGGCCTCCTTCTATAATCTAGATGACATGCGTTATTTTTATTGCATAACTGTTATATATTGCTGCAGTCCCTATTCTGGGATACTACAGTGGTATCAGAGCATCATCCTTGCACAACCTGTGCTTTCTAAGAAGCCAATATGTATTTTCAAGAAAATAAAAGATAGAATAAAAAGATTTATTACACAGAAGAGAAATAAGACAAGGGTAAGACCCCTTCATCTGGAAGAATGAAAGAAGAGGAGTTCTCAAATACTTTTTTCTGAGCTATGCATGAGTTGAAAAGAGAAATCAAGGGATTGACGAGGGAAAGACATGGGGATACCTCAAGAAGACTTGCACATGAATGAAGCCCCAGTTATTCATACTATGTGTGTGTGCATTCAGCCAAATAATCAGATCTACAATGTTGTAGCATGCCTACATTCATGGCAAGAGAAGAAGCAGAAGGAAAAACACCTAAGGAGGAGACTCTTGGTGATTATCTCTAAGAATATGAATCTCAGTCTAGAATATTCAAGGAGCATTTAAGCTTCCAGGATTTATGTCAACTTAGAAAAGAGAGAAGATCCAGCAAAACAATAGAAGAAGAGGGTGCATGCAACACACTTTGGGTAGATTCTTTCTACCTACTTTTTATGGATCACCCAAGAGCTCAACCAAGTCTTGGGTAAGGAAGCTAGACACATATTTCCAACTGCATCAAGTTTCAAAAGAAGAAGCCATAAGAGTAGAAGCGCTGCATCTCAAAGGTAAGGCTTATGCCTGGTGGTTATTTGAATATTATTCATTAAGAAATGTAAACATCTCTACTTATATAAAGTTCACTAGGATATTAGTGAAAATATTTGATTTAAAACAATCTGAAGTTTCCTTGGGTGAGAAAACCAAGCCCAGGAATTCAGAACCTTTGCATGAGTTGGAAGGACCCATGAATCCAACTCCATTTCAGAACATTTTTTTTAAGGGGTTAAAGATCTGCTACATGATTTTCCAAGGGCAAAGGCCCCACTTCAGCAAGAGCTTTCTTCTCAAGAAGAAGACATGAAGATTCCTTTTCAAAGAGGAGATCAAGAAAAAGGATCTCTTAATGATGAGGCATTCTCCATTGATGATGAGAAGGACGAGGAAGAGTTGGAAAGATCCTCCAGCACTGTGACAATAGGAGGAGATCTAATTTTATTTGGAGATGAAAGTGAAGTAATTCTTCCACCAGAAGGGCTCTTGTATCTTTGCAAGAAGCTCCAAGGGATCAACCTCTAAGGGATCTTACATATGAAGAGCATGAGCAGCATGTGTCTATGATGATAGAAAATGAGACAAAACAATGGAGGAAGTGTGTTCCGGCATTGGATACATTCTTGGGGACACACACTATGCTAGATCATTCCTTTGTGATAAAAACTCTTGACACCAAGGAGATGTTGGGTGTACATGGGTTAATACATCTGAGGAGAGCACCTTAGTCTATGAGATCTTGCAGAAGGTAGGAGGAGAATAAAAAAGGAGGGATCACACCACTGATATGGTAAGAGATGATCCACTATTACATGGAGGGAAGGATGGAGCAATTTCTCCAATCAGAAGCACTCTTGCATCCTTAAGAGTGAAACCCCATCATCATGAAACTTCCACACAAAAAACAGAGGTGAATTTGCGTAGTGGAAGCAGGGATATGATGATCCCATCTGTTATGCATATGGGGATGATCCATGAGATATCATTGTCTTGTGGGAAACAACCTGGAAGACCACCTGATTCAAATCTGGTGAAAGAAGTCTCACACCTTGATGCTCCATTCATAGATACAAGAAGGAAGTGAGCATTAGAAGACCATACTAAAATGCTGAGAGTGTTGGGGGAGCTTAAGGAGGAGGAAAATATTTTCCCCTTATCATCATTTTCCACTCTCTCATCTCGTACTGCGTTGAGAGAAGATGTTGCAAGAATGGAGAAAGACACCATCATGGGGCAACGAGGGCATTCCTTGGCTATGAATACTCAGAAGATAATCTCACTTGGAGAGAAATATTCCATACATGGTAGGATATGGTGGCCTCACATGCATAATTTGGCAAGATCAAGGGGGTTTTGGATAGATGATAGTCTTCCATGGGAGACTAATTTCCAAAAACTTCCATCTTCATTTGAGCATGTGCATATACAAGAAGGGAAACACAGAGGGGATAGAAACCTTCCATCATATACACTTGGCATGGGATATGTCAAGGGGGAGAAGAGGGGGAGGGATGACCTTCCAGCACATACCTTTGGCATAGGAGATGTCAAAGAAAGGAGCAGCCACATTATAGAAATTTCAGTTGATAGATCATCAACGCTGTCATTTTTGAGGAGTCTAGATCCATATTGGAAATCCCAACTATTAGTGGATTATTCCAAGGATCTTCACACATGCATGATTCTTGATGACCAGCTACATGATGAGGGATATTTAGTCCAAGATGGAGTCATCTATGATCATGGTAGGATCTTCTTTTCTAGAGCCTCCAAGCTCAAGGAGAATTTGCTACAAAGGGCTTATGAAGATTTTTGTTTTAGCCACACATATTCCATGAAGCTCAACAACATCATCATGAGGAGATACTATTGGGAGGGCTTTGAAGGAGAACTATATTAGCATTGTCAAAGATGCATGCACCATGTGGAGATGGAGCAACAACATAACTCTATGAGAGAGTTAATTCATACTTCTCTTTCTACTTTTGAAAGAGGAGATAGATCTATGCACCACTCCATTTGTTTGAGGAGGATTATTGGTGAAGAGCATACTTATGTAAATCATGTTTTATTTTCTGATTGTATGTGTTTTTGTACCATGTATATGCAGGCCATGTCTCCAAGGAGGAGTGTTGTACCTTTTAAACTTCATGGCCAACTTTGGGCCAAAAATATTTATGAACATGGCAACTCCTTTGGTAGACAAAGGGAGTTTTTGTATCATGATGGGTGAATTCCTAAGGCACCAAATATATCTCACACTTTCAGCCATGGTGAGATGATATGGGTAGCAAGTAAAAACCAATTACCACATATTTATCTAATGCAGTCAGGAGATGCACTGTGCTGGTTCCACTTGTGGGACTATGAACCACCTCCATATGCACAAAAATTTGTTGGTATCCATGTTGTTTTGGTCCCCTACATTGATGATGTGCTTGTACTTTTTATGGGGATGATTGGAGGGAGGATGAAAGGAACGGATGTGTCCTTTGGGAGAGAGATTCTCCATGGTTCTTATGTTTCATATGTTTGGGAAAACATTGGACCATGATTTTCACAATGGGCCTCTTGTTTCCTTATGGGATGAGCCATTTGGGTAACTTGAGCACTTGGGAGGTGCCTCTAACATGGGAGGAGTTTTGTTATGAATTACTAGTATGGAGGGTGATTCATTTTGTATGGATGATAGCTTGGAGATTGGAGCTCCATATGGGAATGAAGGTTCCCCACATCTTCAGTTCTGTCCTTATAGTTGCTTGGGGACAAGCAATGCTTGGGAGGGGAGGACTATAATATTCCTAATTAGTCCAAAGATAATTGGAATATTCAATTTTGTTTTATTTTTTTGTCTCATAAATAAAAATTTAAAGGAGGATTGTAAAATCCTAAACAACAAATAAATCAATGCCAAATGTGAAAAGGGTTCAATCTTGGCTATATAAGAAAGCAACCTTAGGTGTGAAAGGGGCTGGATGTTTTGACTGGGTCAACCGTGACCAAATCTACAATGTTGTCTTAGAGGAGTGGCCATCAATAAGGCACAACACAATTTTAGATGGAGATGGCTTATGTGAAAGAAGCTATTTCATTGAAGGTGGTTTAGGGTTTACAAGATATTAATCTATATAAGGAAGGGGATGGCAGTATGAAAGGGTTGTTGATGATATTATATTTTCTAATTGTATTGTCTATTTAGACATACAAATTTCTTTGGCTGTTTAACCTAGATTGCAAATGTTGTTTAGCATTGGGTGTGCCTGATCGGGAATCCCACCTCTTTCCTTGAGAGGCCTCTTGGAAGAGACTTGTATTGTATAGTCCATTATCTAGCTGTAGGCCAAGATTCTTCTTCCAACTACAACGCAGATCCTGCTGAGGGTTTGGTTGTCTTTGAAAGCTGTAGCAAGTGGAGGCTAGATCTACTCAGATCTAGATCATTTCAGTGCTTCTTTTCAGTGGAGAAGTTTTCTACTCCATTGGAAAGAGGGTATTGAACATCTTGAGAATCATATTCAGATCTTAGCATGTGGCCAAACATATCTTAAACCCTATAGCACAATATTGCTTCCAGATTTTCATTTTTTTGTAGGTGCTGTTGCAGGGTCACTTTGGCACATCTTTTGGAGGAGAGATTTTCATGTGTTGGGGATCTGCCCTTCACCTTCGAGATCCATTGGAGAGGATCATTTTATTGTCAATATCAGATCAGATATAAATATTCCTGAATATCTGAAGATTTCTGTAGATCTGCAGCTTTAGATCTCAGATCTACTCCATGTACTTCATGTATTGCTGAAAACCCCAAGGGGATTTTGAAGAAGAGTCTTTATAGTGTATGGATCTGTCATAGATCTGACGATTCATGCATTATTTTGCTCTAGATATAAGATGTAATCAACAACTACTGTATGCTCAATAAAATAACGTTTTCCAAGAAGTTTCAGTCCATATATGTGATTGCAGTACCTCTTTTTGAGGATTTTCTTCCATTGGATACTTATATTTATTATTATACATTTTATGGGCCTCATTGTACATCTGATTTGCTATTTTAAATGTTAAATAAGGCTCTCCATATTGGCCTCCTGCTATAATCTAGATGATCTGCGTTATTTTTATTGCATAACTGTTATATATTGCTGTAGTCCCTATTCTAGGATACTACACCTTCTTTGATGTAAATATGATGTTTTCACACTTAAGGATGCACCCATTTCATGTCATTGTAATACCAAGAAAATACATCTATATTTTATTTCAAAATCTAGCATAGCTACTTCTATTCTTCATTTGAGAGGTTTGGGTTGATTTTCAGAGATCTGGGTGGGCCAAACTCAATTGCCTTGGTGGATTCAGAGGTTGACTCAAATGAGTGCACTTCCACCCAAGGTTGGATTTTAGAATCTTTGACTAAGGTTTCGAGAGGAATGTCAGTGAAGGACTGGTCTTGAATGGCATGGTCGATGAGTTCATCTTCATCAAGTTTCCCCCCTCTAATAATATCATCTATGGTACACATAGGGGCAGTGTTATATAACTCATCTTCTTCATCCTCCATCCATATAGGGAAATCATGATCAATGGAAGGCTGGGCTGGAGGATATAACACTAGCTGTTTAGAAAAAGGTCCATTTTTTATAGCCATGTTTCCGGCCTGAAAACTAATATAAGCGTCTGCAGTGGCTAACCAAGGTCTCCCTAAGATGAGGGGATAACCATTAAAGTTGGTTTTTGGTTGTAGGACCAAGAAATCTGTAGGATACTCCCAAGAGTCAATGGTAACCATAACATCCTCAAAAATTCCTTCTAGAGTTACTGTGGATCGATTTGCAAGTTGCAGAATTGTTATGGTTTTACTCAAAGTTCCTTGGAGATTAAGTTTCAACATAGTTTCCTTGGCCATGGTATTTATGGTATCCCCTAGATAAATCAGAGCGCTGGGGACTATGAAACCATCTATAGTCACATCAACAAATAGATTACCAGGGTCTAGGTACTTTGGAAATATCACCTTCCCCAACATTAGGTTAGACAATTGTCCTACCACATTGATGGTGGGGGTATCTCTCTTCCTTCTCCTAGGTTTCTTGAAGAAATTTTATTTGATGAGCCTATTGTAGATAGGGACACCCTTAATGGCCTAGAGAAGTGGTATATTTACACATAAATTGTCTAATTCACCCAGGAGTTTAGTCTCCTTTGGGGTGTGTTGACTAGGGTGGATCAAGCGCTCAAGAAAATGAGGTTGTTGGATCTGAGTGTTACCTTCTTCCTTTTCCTCCTCAACCTCTACAGGTGGAAATGGAGGATGGTTTTCTGGGAGTAATATTCCCAACCTAAGATTAACCTCATGTATCTCCACAACACAAGCTAGATAGGATCTTTCTCCATTAGGAGCCTGCTGTGCCTGTCTGTTGTTAGGGTTCAGATTGGGTTGTCCAGGTATCGGTAGCCTAGGTGGATCAACATGAGTAAGATGAGGTTGAGTTTGGGGTGGAGGCATTAAAGCAGGTAGTTGATTTTATGGAGGCCTCCACCCTTGGGATGGATTGTTCCACTGAGATTGTTGTGGAAAATACTGCTGAAATGGTTGGTTTATTGGCTGAGGATGATATGAAGGGTTGTAAGGCCAAGTAGGAGGTGTAGACTAGGATGGAGGTGTGGGGTTGTACCAAGGTTGCATGGGTGCACTTTGATTTTTGTGATAGTAAGAGTAAGGTGAACCTTGCATAAATTTTTGATATGGCCAAGGCCCTTGAGGCCTTCTCTAGTTGATGAAACAAAGTTTCTATGGCATTGCTTCCCCACCTTGATATACAACCTTAAGTCCAGGTAAGGAGGAAAATTTTTTTGTGGCATGATTCTCCTCATAGACTAAGCAAACCTCTATGACATTCAGTGGACACTCATGTCTTGGGTGCTTCCTGGTACATCTAGGACAAAATATGGCCAGGGTTCTCTCTGCTTCCTCTTGCTTCCTTTTTACCTGCATTGTGTCCATTTGCAAAGCAAAGGTGTGCAACATGTCACTCTTGAAGTCCTCTAGCATGTTTCCAATCTCATGTTTTATGAAGGTGGAAGAGGAAGGTGTATTGGATGTGTTTTGGCTAGCTCTTCCCTTCTTCCTAAATTCCTTGGAATGGTTCCAGAAGACATTTTTGATTGTTTCATAAGGTAGTTGGTAGATATATCCTCCTAATAGCATATTCAAGGTTTCTATCATCTCTTCATTGATCCTTTGAATAAGTACAAGTTTAAGTGATGCAGGATCAAGAGTACAATTGGCTCTCTTGTAGTTTAATTGAAACCTCTCTAGGGATTCATCGGGTCCTAGAGTCATCCTAAATATTTCATCCTTAGTTTCCTTGGACCTACAGTAGTCTTTGTATTTGTTGTTGAAGGTCTCTTCCATTTGTGCCCAAGTAGTTATGTTATCCCCAGGAATACCCATGAACCAGCGCAAGGCTGCACCCTTAAGGGTGGATGGGAATAGCTTCAAATTCTGATCATAAAAGGTGTAGTCGTAAGTCCTACAAACAAGAACAAATTCGAACATGAATGTGTCAGGATCCTGTGAGGTAATTCCATGGAAGTGTGGAAGAGCTGAGGGGATAATGTTTTTCATCTTAGTTTCCCCATCTACCTCTCTTATGGGAAAGGCTCTCTAGATCCCAACCATGGTTAAGATAGGTGAAGCAGGTCCCTCAGTTGAGACAAGGTCTTCTTAGTCTTCCCTAATAGGATTCTCAAAATATTCATAAGTCTCTCCTATAGGGGGTTCACCACCACTGAAGAAGAGTGAAGGGTGGCTAGGAGGTGATGTGGGGGTTTTAGGTAAGATTTGTATTTGAGTATTCCTACTCCTACAAGGCATGAAAATCAGATCTTTTTGTATTTTTTTAATATTTCTGAAATGACATGAAAATAAAGGAAAGAAGAAAATAATGCTAAAACAAAATCAAAACATCTACTAGAAACCTCCTCGACAATGACGCCATAAAGTGGTGAGCCCTGGTATTGCACCAACAGTGCTACAACTCCGAGGGGCTACCCTAATTTACTTTATCAACATGGGGTTCGTACAAACTTGGAGGTGACAGTGCTATATACACAACATATGCATTCTATTCTTGTGATCCTCTTCCACTTTACGAAAGGGTGCTATTTCTTAAACTATGATAAAAACTAAAAAGTAAATTGCTGGAAGGAAACGATAGAAAGGAAAATGTTAGGTCCTTGTAATTTTGCAGATTGGAAATGACCAAATAGACAAGGGTAACATCAAACCAACTTTGGAGTCCTAGGACCTAACCTTCCTGGACTGAGAGAGGGCTCTCTCTATATTTGTATAAAAAGGTATGACTTGTATGTTTTTAGGATGCTGATTTTAGGCTAGTTAAAGTGATAGGGTTTATTTGTTTTGTTTTGTTTGGTTGGGTAGGTTGTCAAGTATAACAGATAGAGTAAGAGAGGTTCAAAGCATTGGGCTATGGGGTTTGTGAAAGGCTTAAAAAGGAAAACAATGAATCAAGGGTGTTTCATAGGGAAAGTTTAAGAAAGCCAAATGGATCTTAGTAGCTTGTGTGAGTGAAATGAACATTAAATTTGTGAACATAGTAGTTTGAAAGGGAAATTAAGAATCCTTTAACAAATACTATAACAAGAAGGGCTTTCAATATCACTATGACTAAGAAATAAACAAAGGACAGGGCACACCATAAGTTTCTCTGGTCAAACTTTACCAAGCAAACTTAACAAACAACTATCCAGTAAACCCTAGAGCGCAGGGAACTTCTAAATTCTCTATTTATTTACCTTTAGAGAAAGAAAACATGTAAGATAACACATAAGTAATGATTAAAGAGAAGAGAACTCCTAAATTTCTTAATCAAAATATAAAAGACCTTCAAAGAGACTATACAAGATGGACTAAAGGACAGGGCAAACCATAAAATTCTTTAGCCAAACCCTAATTAGTAAACTTCAAAGAAAAGGCCTCAAAAAAAATGTTTTAAGCTACACCAAAGGACAAGGCATACCATCAAATTCTTTGGCTTGACTCCATTAAATCATTCTTAAGACAAAAAACTAAGTGGAACTAGAGAGAAATCAATAATTCTCCAATCATACCTAGCAGAGGAAAACATCTGAGTAATAGAAGGCAAACAGTCTTAAGGTGCCTCTAACAACATATCTTAACCTAAATTTTCTGCTCTATTTCATGAGAAAAGATGAAACAATATGAAAACAGAAGGAAACAATTACTAAATTAGAATAACATCACTATTAACGATGTTCATGAATCCTATGAGTATGCTTGCTCCATTGATGCTCAATCCAAGACAAACAGAAAGCTCCAAAACCAATTTCTTCACAACTCCAAGTCTATGTGTATTGAACTCAACAATCAACCAACAACCAATATGAAGCCTCCATGCAGTATTTAACTTGAAAATGATGAAAAAAACCCTAGCTAGAGTTCCAAAATGTCATTAATTACACCTTTAAGTCATTTTATCCAATGAGACCATGCAAGGCCCAAGGCACAAATATCCCATGTCAAACCAGGAGGTAACTCCTCAAATCAGAATGTGTATTAGCTGAAGAATGTACATGCTTTTATAGATGGGAGGTGAGGCTATTGGGATTCATCTCCCGATGACTCTTGGCCTTCCTTATTTCCTAATATTAAATAATATACAAAAATACAAATGCACACCCATCCATAGGATTAGGTGTCAACATTCCCCCCTTTAATCCGAAGGGATGGTGGTGAGTCCAAGCATCGATCTGAACTTTTCAAACTTTTCTCTTCCAAGTGCTTTGGTGAAGATGTCAGCAGTTTGCTCATTTGTGGAACAATGATGTAGATGGATGGTTTTGGCCTGAACATGATGTCGAATTAGATGGTACTTTGTATTGATGTGCTTTGTTCGATAATGGAACTTTGGGTTCTTGGCCAACTTTATTGCAGAAGTGTTGTCGATCATGAGTGGTGTGGAGTACATTTGTTTCATCTGCAAATCTTCCAGGATTTTCCGGAGCCACACAATTTCCTTTGTTTCTTCAGCTGCTGCCACATATTCTGCCTCGGTCGTGGAATCTGCTGGAACTGACTGTTTGCGTGATCTCCATGAGACAGCTCCTGATCCAAGACTCATGGTGTAACCTGTAGTAGACACCCCTGTTTCTTTGTCGCCATCAAAGTTTGAATCAGAGTATCCGATCAAGTTGAAGTCGCCTACCTGTGTATATTTGAGTCCAAAGTCTTGAGTCCCCTTCAAGTACCTTAGCACTCTTTTTGCAGCAGACCAATGTCCTTCACAAGGTTTTTGCATGAACCTTGAGAGGATTCCAACAGCAAATGAAATGTCAGGTCTGGTGGTGGTCAGATAGATAAGACTTCCTACAAGCTGGCTATACTTAGTTGCATCCTCAAATTCCTTCCCTTCAATAGATGTGAGCTTCAAGTTTTGTTCCATTGGAGTGCTTAAGGGTTTACAGTCATCCATGCCAAATTTGTTCAAGAGATATCCAATGTACTTCTTTTGAGAAATAAATATGAATTTAGGATGTTGAATTACTTCAATACCCAAATAGTAATGAACATGACCCAAATCAGTCATTTCAAAACCTTTCTTCAACTCTTTCTTCATGGATGCAATATAGCTCTCATTGTTTCCTGTTATCAAAATATCATCTGCATATACCACAAGATATACAATTGTTTTTCCAACTTTCTTAACAAACAAAGTTGCATCATCAAGATCAAAGTGTTTGAAATCAAGTTTCAGAAGATGCTCGGTCAATTTCTCATACCAGGCTCGTGGTGCTTGCTTGAGGCCATACAAGGATTTTATAAGTTTGCAAACTTTGTGTTCTTGACCCTTTATCACAAATCCTTCTGGCTGGGACATATAAACTTTCTCCTTTAGATCTCCATTCAAGAAGGTTGTTTTTACATCCATCTGATGGACTTTCCATCCACTCTGAGCTGCTAAGGCAAAGAGAGTCCGAATGGTGGTCCATTTTGTTGTGGGAGCAAACGTTTCTTCATAATCAATTCCTTCCTTCTGTGCGAATCCTTTTGCCACAAGCCTGGCCTTGTGCTTGTCAAGTGAGCCGTCTGCTTTGTACTTGTTCTTGTAGACCCACTTGCAGCCAATTGGTTTCGCTCCCAAAGGCGGATCAACTAGCTTCCAAGTGCCATTCTTATCAAGGCATCATACTCCTTCTGCATCGCTTCTTTCCATTCATCATGAGAAGCGGCTTCTTTGAAGGAAGTTGGTTCATGATCTGTAGACAAACTCAATTCACAGTTATAAGCAATATCCATATCAACAGAGGAATCAGAATTATCTACATCACCTTCGATTTCTTGAGTGGAACTTCTTGTTCCTGTTTTTCCAACCTCATCAGGATGAACATCCTCCAGTGTCTTTGTCAGCCATTTGGGAGGACCTTTCTGAGATGGCCCCGGCTGGTCACTTGACTGAGTTGGGATTGATTCAAGATTCAATCTTCCAATTCTGTCAATCACATCATCCAATGTGTCATCCGTGGTTGTTTCTTCATGCGGGGGAGAGAGTGCTTCAGGATAATTTGGTAATCATTTGACCTTTAAGGCCTCTCAATAACTTTAAAAATAACTCCAAGTGTCTTTTTTTGACTTTTTGGCAAGGGCACAGCGCTAAGGTTCAAGGGCGCAACGTCAGTCCAAGGGCGCAATGCCAAATCTGGAAAAATCACTTGTTTTGCATCTAAGATTTGGAGGCCTTCTCGGTGTCCAAATGAGCTCCATGATAGCTCATTGGAAATCCTGTCATATATAGTTTCCAAATATTCCTTTGGTTTCTATAATGGTGTCCATTTTATGGCTAAAAAATCCATTCTCCCAAGACTGCTCAGGGCGCAGCGCCAATGCTGAAAAGATGGCAGAAAGGTGATTTTTTGCTTGTTTTTGGCTCTTTTAAGGGACTAGTTATGCTCCAAATGACTTGAAAATTTTTTGGGTGATTTCCCTGGCCTAAGGATCATGAAAATGTAAAATTTTCCTCGATTGAGCACCCCAAAAAAGATAACAATGCTAGTGGTGTTGCGCATTTGGCCCTTTTTTCTACTAGGCAAACAGTCAAAAATAAAAATTGTGCACCAAGTGCCAAAATTTGGAATTTACCTTACTGATCATGTTTGGGATGCTTATACAGATACAATGGCAAGGATTTCAATTTTATTCTTCTCCTTTTCCTCATTTAGGGCTTGAATCTTTGCAAGGGCTCTTTTGAGCTTGGCCCTTGCAATCCTGTTTCTTAAGGCATAATGCTTTGCCATCTTCTTTTGAAGGTAAATGTTTCCTTTTGCCTTCTCAAGCTGATCCTCTAGGTGCACATTGGTTCTCTCTAGCCAATATTCCCTATAATAGCATATCTCCATGGCAAGCAGCTCACTTGGAGTGAGCTACTCTGCCAATGCTATCTCTTGCTCTCTCTCCCAGGATAAGGTCTTCTTCAACCCAATTGTCCTTGGAATCTTCCTAGGAAGCTGTTCTTCCTCATCCTCAATGTCATCAAGAGTTCCTGAGGTCTCATATAGCTTAGCCTTGGCCTTTCCAGCATCTTTTCGAGCTCTAATTGCCTTGATGTCACTGATGGCTTTCTTTGCCTCCAACTGTTGGTTTTCCAACTCAAAATAGATCATCAAATTATTTTCCCTTATGATCATTCCTCTTTAAAATTTGTGCCTCAACACCATTGTGATTGTCCTCTCCCTTAGACATTGTAAACTCTGTTTTTAAAAACCCTAGTGCTGATGTGAAAGGAGATGAAGGAAAGGTAATGAAAGGGCAACTTTGCAAGTGAATGAAGGGAATTGGTGTAGGGGCAAGATTAGATGAGTGACAACCCTTTATCACTCTAATAACCCTTTTTTATGACTTATTTATATCTAGGGAGATGAAATAAGCATATAGAAAGTGATTTCAAGCTTGAAATTTAGGGTTTCCTTTTCATTTAATTAAGTGATGACCAAATTGCTTGAAGATGGGTTGATGACATGTAATTACCCCTCAATATGCTTGGAGGACCTTTATCAAGAGTTTGAAATCAATTTGGAGTGATTTGAGTGGTTAGACGACCTTGAAACCCCTTATGTCCAAGAGTGCAACACCAGTGCTGAGGGCGCATCACTAATTTCTGAGCGCGCAGTGCTAGTTTCTGAGCGCACAACGCCTTTTTGCAGACCGTATGTGGAAGCCTTCCCAGTGTCAAAATTGGGCCCAAGATAGCTCCTTGGAAATATATTGAAGTATACTTTCCAAATATGCGTTGTTTTACTGATTGGAGTTGATTTGACCTGTCAAAATTTGATTCTCCCAAGACTAGTCAAAAAGTGCTGAATGATGGTGCAGAAATGCAGAGTGTTGGTGCATGCAACTTTTAGAGGCTTTCCTCAACTTGAAATTGAGCTCATGATAGCTCATTGGAAATCTCTTCCAGTATAGTTGGCATTTGAATAATCAAGCAAGTAATTTGGACACTCCAGCTATGAGAAAACATTATTTTCCCAAGGTCACTCCAGAAGTGCAACAAACCTCTTGTAGCACCTGTAAATTTGAAATTGATCCCAAACCATGATACCTGTGTAAAATATGAAGGATTTTTTTCTTCTTGGACCCATGATGGACAAAAACCTCTCTCACATTTATCAAATTCATCTTTTTTTTTTGGAAACACAATTTGAAGCGAAACTGGCCCTATGAGTGACAAATGGCTTGACTCTTGGAATGAATTCTTGGAAAATGATGGAGGCATGATAAGTTTATTTTGAAAAACTTGGGATTTTAATCACATAGTAGAATCTTCAAAATATTCTGTATTTTCCATCATAAATTTCAACTCATCTCTTCCACCTCCTTTGGCCCCTTTTGAATGCCCTAGGTCTCTGCAGTTCTTCACAACAATCAATCACTGTTGTCTTCTAGGTTCTCTATAGACCTTTCAAGTTCATTCATTTCTGTCCAGTTCACCTCACCTTTTTCCCTATTGCATCACTATTTTCTACTAGACTGTCTTCATCCTTGGCCTTGTATGCTTCCTCCATGTCATTTTCTGCAAGTGATCACTCATCAGTACCTTCTGCTGATAAATATTCTAACACTCTTGCAGAAGTGATAAATTTTATCCATTTTCCTCATTTGCAGGTCCTGAATTGATAAGAAAAACTTCTTTAGAAATTTTAGGTATTTCTTGAATAACCATGTCTTGAAATTCTATTACATCTAAGCTAGATTCTAGCAAAGGAAAATCAATGCCTGAAACAACCAATGATGACCTTAAAACATGTAAAAACCCTAATGACCTAGTGGGAGGGTCCTCTGATCTGATTTTGATTGAAATTGGACCTAGAGATTTCCAAGTGAAAATAGAGTATTTGTTATGGGTTATTGTATCCAAAGGACATGGGAATGAGTTGGCTATGGGAAACCCTAGAGGGAGGATGGAGTCCATTGACTGGAAAAATAGGGAAATGAGGTCATAGGCAGGGAAGGAAGATAAAAATGAGAGGTATAAGCCTATGATGAGTATTTTAGAAGCAACATGGTGGCTTTGGGAAGACCAACTGAGGAAAAGTGAAAATAGGTTTATAAGGATAATAAAGGTAGTGAGATTTCTGAAACTCAATATATTCAAGGAATATTTTTTTCAAAAATCTATAAACATCCTTTAGTCATCTAAAGATAGTGAAAAATACTGATGACTAGCAATGGCTCCACTTGGGGAGGGAAACTCCTTTAGGAGGTTTCAAGAACCTCATATCTCTGATTTTGCAGATGAGATGCCTCGCATGCTTGCTGATTTATTTCATTTTGCAATGCTGATATTGCTGTTGCTCCTTGAAGATGTGATCTTACAATTTGAAAAAACATGATTACTTCAATATCAACTCTACCGACCCATCATACTTTTCCTAACATTTTCTCTTCATTTGGGTGCACTTGGATTTGAAAACCTTTGACATCATTTTCTTTTGAAAGCATAGAAACTATCTATGTCTACCCTTATAACTTCTAAGAGCTCAGATTAGGCTGATGAGATCTTTTGGATTCTACCTAATCTACTTATCTGTCAAGGTTAAACAGTTTGACATAACTTCATTCTCTAATATACTGACATGAAATTCAAAACATGACCAAATCAAGGTTAAGAAATTTGACTGGCTAAGAGCTATGGCATTTTGGACAAGTTGTACACAGAGTTTATTTTTTCACAAGTAAAACAAGAAATTTGAGGGTTGTGATTTAGAATTCGTTATGCATCCTTCTCTTTTCTCTTTGGTTCAGACTTGATATTTGGGAACCAGCGTCTTTTGCTAAACTAGTCTATTGATGAGCCAAGTTTAAATGGTTTGGAAAATCTTGTTTCATTAACTTATCATCAGAAATTTAAAACATGTTCAATCATGGTTAGGCTATATGGCTGAACAAGACTTTCGTTTCTCAACAGTAGTGGCATTTAGACTTGCACACTTTTAGAGACATATTATTTTTTGGTATGGGGATTTACCTCTTCTTTTTATTTGCCCTCTTTTTTTTTTCTTCTTTTTATCTCTTTCTTTTCAAAACAATCTAAAACTAAAAATATGCTCATAGTGCTGAGCTTACTTGCATACCTATGTATCCTAATCCAACTTGTATATTATATCTACCTTAGGTGAACTCTCTTTTCCAATACAACCAATCAAGTAAGTGACCACATGATTGATTTTCATTCAGCCTTTTAGGTATGCTGAAAAGGTGAAAAGGCCACTCCCATATCATCTGCTTTTGAATAGCAGTGCTCAAAATATTATTTATACTCTGCAACAAACTATTCCTAGCATAGTTTACTCCTTTAAATGTTTCTAAGAAACCAACAAAAGGATCTCTGAATAATACCTGGCTATGAGGATTTAAACCATGGGCTTCATCCAGGACTACTTATTTTTCCATTTGGTTGTGCCTAGGATGCTTTTGAGAAAGCCACCCCACCTCTTCCTCATGATCATATGACTTGGCAGCTTCATAATGTATTGCTATGTTTTTCTCAAGCACACCTGATATGCTCTGATTGGGTGGGTTGAATTCTATCTAAAGGTATTCATTAGGAGCATCATCTGGCAATAGGTCTTCTACAGGAGGCATCACAACATTAGTATCAATATCTTCTATAGTTTCTTCTTGAAGAAAATTTTGAGTGGATAAGTCAGCCGTAGAAAAATTAGAAGGGTCTTCTTCACATAAAAGTTTGGAGGCTGGATGTATGTTTAGAATCTGATTGATTTCTTCATTGGTCAAAGGGGGAGGCAGTCATTTTTTTCTTTGTATTGGACATCAATTGTTTTCTTTTTCTTCTGAAGATTGATAATGAGGATGAAGGTAGTATTTTTTATTAATAACAATACCCAAATACTGCTGATTTCTGATTGTATTAAGGTTGTCTTTGATGAACTGAAATGAAGAAAAACATAGAGGTAAAGATCCTTCCCTTTTTTCCAAAATTTCTTCACTTTCTTCTTCACTCTCATAGCTAATTTGTATTTTCTCATTACTATATTTGAGCTGCTGAAAATGACTGTCTTTGTTCCACAAAATAGTTACTATTTTTCTGTAGTGTTAGCTTGAGTCTAGAGAACATAATCATCGTCATATTGATCATACTTGGGTAGCTTATTCATAGAAGGAATGTCATCGAATATGCATCCTAGATCAACATATTGCTCCACCATATGTTGACCTATATGTTTATTTATGATCTACGGTAGTTGGGATTAAAAGGAGAGTGTTTATGGTCAATAGATTCTTCTTTAGCAACCTGAAATGAATCGAATCACAAGGGTAGAGACTCAAAAGGTCCTAGCTCATCCTCCATTTCTGGTTCTGTAATCCCAGCAGCCACACCAAGATCACTTAAGGGGAGAAATTCTGGATTTGAAAAAGGGTTTGTATCATCCATTTCTTTCCTGACTAATTCTTTAGAGAATTCCTCTTGTTAATATTTGCAACTTTCTTTTAATGCTCTCTTAATAGTGAAGCACAGGATGTAGGAAGGCATATAGTACTTAATTGACAACTTTCTGCATCTTATTCTTTGCAATCTTGCTCAGCATGCATATTTTGATTGTTATTTATGCATTGTAATGACTAAGTTTGTTCTTCCCAAGAAAATAGTACCGGCTGTTTTAAATGATCAGCTCCAACCTCAACCTTGTACTCTTCCTCTTTCTACCAATCATATGCATAATTTTGTTGATTGTGTCTGTCAACATCTCTAGCTTTATCTCTGAAGATATCAGTTTCTCTTGATCTACTTTGTCCTTCTTTATTTCTCTTAGCTTTGCCTCCCTGTTTAGCATGTTGGATTCCACATCAACTGCCATCCTTTGCATTTCCTCCAGTGTTGAAGGGTCCATTTCTCTTATCCGGAATGCCATCTCTGGGTCAAAGTCATCTGGGTAGTGCAAGAGATCCCACCCTGAGGGTGGCTTTATCTTAGCAGGCATTGCATGATATACTTTATTTAACCTGGCTGAAAAGTGTTGTACTGTCTCCCCTGGTTTTCTTTTTAAATGGTTGTATTCCTCTATGATGAGAAAAAAATTTCCCATGAATGCCCACCTATCTAGGAAAACATGAGTGAATTGATGAAAATTGATAATGCTTGCAGCTGGAAGATTCTTAAACCAACTTTTAACTTTTCCTTGCAATGATAGAGCAAACATTTTGATACACACATCATCTTTTCCCACCTCAAACAAGTCAAGGAGATCCTCCAGACTTTGAATGTGTTTTTTAGCAGTGATATTTGTATTTTCTCCATCAAATATGGGCAAATTATTTGTAAGATTTTTAGGAAGGGCCTGAAGGATAGAAGGTAAAAACAGAGGCTTGTATATGTCTGGGATCTTTGTGGGTATAGGTAGTGCAAAAGGAGATTTATGATTGTTTGAGGTTTCAGCAAGAGTAGGAAAGGTAGCATGAGGATCATGTTTCACTAGGTCTTCCACAGGTGTATCTAGGGTAGGCATAGGTGTATAAGTATGTTCATGGTCTGCAATTTGAGGCTTAGATTTTTTAGGCTTGATATCTTTCCAATGATCAATGTAGACCTCATCAGTGTATTCTTGATAAGACTTAAAGTAGGATAGAACATAGTTATAGATAAAAACAATAATTTCTTGAATCCAATTTGGGCTTGAATACTCTCTCTTTCTAGGATGACTTGTCATGTTTTAGGTTCTTCCTTCAGTGGAGTCTTTGGGTTTATTAAGATTTTTTGAGTTTCTAGATGTATGATTTACAAATTTATTGAGGCTGGCTGTTGTCCACAATTAGAAACCAGGTATTTTGCAAGTTTTTAGGATTTTCAGGTAGGGAACTTGCTTTGTGGATAGGGCTACTAACAGTTGATTTTTTAAATCTAGGAGATTTCCTAAGGATGCTTTCAGGATCATCAACTATAGTAGGAGGGTTTGGGTTAGGGTGATATCTGGTGCTGATTCTTTGTGAAGCCAGATTTCAGACCCACAATATAGAGAGGCTGAAAGTGTATGATAGTTTTGAAAACAAAACCAATATGTAAGAAAACTGAATTCACACAGTATGTGACTGGGCTTTATGCTGTTAGGATTGATTAGTGCATTCCTAGATTAGTCTGTGAGAAATAGTGGAGTCACTAGGTCTACTGGAGAGACAGTGGAGTCACCAGGTGGATGATGCTAAGTGTTTCAAAGATTTTTTTTTGTCCACCATCAACAATTGGATACCAATCTAGAGATGTTTTTAGGTTTTCTGAGTTCTTTATGTAACACTAAGATTTTCAATAAGTGTTCCCTAGTATGTTCATAATGATGCTAGTATGGAAAATCAACCAGATATCATTCTTGGCTAACACTTGATTTATCTAAGCTTGACAGACGATTTTTGAGTTTTGAAGGAATATTCAAGCCGTTACTTACTCAGTCCCATCATGATCGCCATTATGTTAGGTCCTTGTAATTTGGCAGTTTGGAAATGACCAAATAGACAAGGGTAACATCAAAACAACTTTAGAGTCCTAGGACCAAACCTTCTTGGACTCAGAGAGGGCTCTCTCTATATTTGTATAAAAGGGGATGACTTGTATGTTTTTAGGATGCTGATTTTAGGCTAGTTAAAGTGATAGGGTTTGTTTGTTTTGTTTTTTTTGGTTGGGTAGGTTGTCAAGTAGAACATATAGAGTAAGAGAGGTTCAAAACATTGGGCTATGGGGTCTGTGAAAGGCTTAAAAAGGACAACAATGAATCAAGGGTGTTTCATAGGGCAAGTTTAACAAAGCCAAATGGATCTTAGTAGCTTGTGTGGGTGAAATGAACATTAAATTTGTGAACATAATAGGTTTAAAGGGAAATTGAGAATCCTTTAACAAATACTATAATAAGAAGGGCTTTAAAGTTCACTATTCTTAAGAAATAACCAAAGGATAGGGCACACCATAAGCTTCTTTGGTCAAAATTCACCAAGCAAACTTTAAAAACAACAATCCAGTAAACCCTCGAGAGCAGGGAACTCCTAAATTCTCTAGTTATTCACCTTCAGAGAAAGAAAACATGTAATATAACACATAAGTAATGATTAAAGAGTAGGGAACTCCCAAAATCATGAAGCAACATAGAAAGTAGATTACTGGTTAATAATAGTTAGATGGAATGAAGGTTCATTTACGAGATCATATGGAAGACTCATCGTAATTAGGAGAGGATTTGTTTCATTTTTTAACGAGCTTGACATAGGAAAATAACTATGCTCATGACCTGTTTCATTTTTTAACGAGGTTGACACAGTAAAAGAACTTTCCTCAAAGGCACTTGTTTCATTTTTAACGAGGTTGACATAAGAAAAAAGAACTATCCTCATAGGCACTTGTTTCATTTTTTAACGAGGTTGACACAAGAAAAAAGGACTATCCTAAAAACCTGTTTCATTTTTTAACGAAGTTGACATAGTAAAAGAACCATCCTGATAACCTGTTTCATTTTTTAACGAGGTTGACACAATAAAAGAACCATCCTCATTATGCAGTTGGACTAGTTATTGTGCACTAGAAAAGACGTAGTCGAATAGAGTCATCATTCAGGGAGTTTGATCAGTACCACAAATGATAAGTTATAACATATGTTGATGAGTCTTCTCTAGGGTTTTCATTGAATTTTGGAATTTAGGAGGGCAATTTCTGTGAAATCACTAGCCACCAAGGGGAATAACTGATTTCACTGAAGATGGGATTAAAGGATCAATCTATTCAATACTCATAAGGGAGGAACTAGATAGGATTCCAGATGATGACATGGGTGAAGTCAATGGAAAAAACATCAAAGATGAAGCAACAATAGATGATGTTGCATCTGAAATAGATGGTTCAGTTTGGGATGTTATCTCAACCATGGTCAAATGACCCAATGTATACCCTATAGAATCTACAAGAAATAAAAGTGAAACAAGATCAACAAAACCAGAGGAAGGTGATTGAGGAAAAGACTCATACAGTTAAATATCCTCCCCAAAATGGGTTGGGGTTAAAGGTGTCTCGTATTGTGGGATTTATTCAATAGAAATCAAACCAGGTCGAAGTATTTCGCCGTCAGGCCCAGAGTATATTTCAGGAGGTTGACTATGTGATATGGGAGACTCAATGGTTATAGAAAATTCTGGGATGACCAATGGATGAAAAACTTCCGGTTGTTCGACTTCGAGATTCAGATTTTTTGGCAAATAAGAGAGAGGATCTGGATCAACTTCTAGTTGAACAACATTGGCTTCAGGGAGTATGGTCTCACTCATTGGATGGATCATGACCACGGGTAACTATGAGGACTCCGTCTCGACAACAATAGATGAATCAAGATGTGTAGAAACAAATTGTGCCAACTCTGGTATATGGGAAGATTATGCTTCACCAGAGGTGCTGATAGTATTGGTTTCGGTAGAGTGATGTGGCCTTCATCGTCCAGAAGTAAATTTTGATGGTAAAGGTGGTTTCAATGCTAGTCTACGTGAATGACGGGGAAAAGGATTTTGTTCTTCCACGATGACTGATTTATTCTAACCAAAAAAATTAAACAAAATAAAAGGGTATTACTAGGCAAAAATTTTACCAAGAAACTGTGAATTGCAGAATACCTCCTGGTGAACCAAGAAGTACGAGTAGGCAATCTTCCCAAATGCTGTGTTCAGTGTATCAAAATTACAATACGGCTGACTCAGTTCATTATGGATGGATAACAACCTAACTTTTTCCTCCCAAATATACCCGAAGGTACGTGGATGCCCAAGTCTATATTAGTGCTGTCTAATGCGAAACCGCACAGTGAGAGCACCCCTTTATACTTTTCGTATTGTAACACCGCCTGATATACCTGAAAGTACGTGGACGAGCTATGATATACTTACGTACGTGGAGTGAGGTATCACAATCGGAATGTATCGCAGACAATTAACGACAGTTGCTATGTTTTATGATGCCAGAACAAGTCTCTAGCCTATACCTTCTAAATGTTATCGTTATGGTTCCAATGCTTTGTTAGGTAAATTGAGATAAATTTTAAGTTGATCTTGTTTATCAATTTTCCTTTCAAGGTTCACCGCTATGATGTATTGGAAATTCCTAAAATGAAAACTAAAATGATAATCAATCTTTCACTTTTTGTTTTTCAATGAAAATCCTAGCTACTAGAGAGAAAGAGCAATCAATTTCAGAGCAAACAATCAAAGAGCACAAACTAAAATGTAGCTTTCCTAAAAGTTCCTATGCAAAACACACAATCCACTACATGCAAATGGAGGTTTTTCTTTTCAGTCCCTTTAATGTGAATTCAAAAAAGGAAACTAAGTGCATCAAATAAATAAAAATAAATGCCTTTTACTTTGAGAAATGAGGAATAGAACAACAATTTCTCTTTAATAGGAAAAATGAAGAATAGAACTACAATTTCTCCTACAGGAAACGAAGAATTTAACGACAGTTTAATTTTCAAAAGAAAATGGATCTAATGCAGCAATGAAAATACTTTGAAATTAATTCATCAATGATAAAGAAAAACACTTTAAATAAACATTGAACAAACTTTTCATGCAAAGGAGGAAGAGGTAAATAGAGTTACTGCTCAATATGAGGTATCAATCTCTTTAAAACACAACAAAGAACAAACTGAAAGCAAATAAAATGACAAACTCAATGGAATTTGGTTGATTTTAGGGGGCAACCTAGTCTCTAATGAAAGACAGTGCGTTGTAACGCACCCCTAAGTGGGAGATAGTGCTATGCAAAGCACTGTGTCCTGTTCAACATTGCATTGGGTGCAACAGAGAACAAAAGCTCAACTGTAAAACACACTTCTAATGAAAATTTTGATTTCAAAAAGCCTAATATTTCAGAGTAAATGCTACTGGGTAAATAAACAAAGATAAATAGAGGAAAATACACCAAGGATGAAGGGTAAACTCTCTAGTGGAGTTGCCAATTTGTTATGCGGAATTATGGATTACGGATAAAACATTCTTCCCTAGATGTGGTGCTCATCTAGAACAACACGTTAACGACTTTAAAACTAATTTTCCTAACAATAAATAGACACACAGAACATATCAAGAAACTTACTTGGAGTCAAAGCGCTTCCAATTCTCCTTCTGTCGCTCTTGTTGTAGCTTCAAATCCAGGCTAGATTGCCAAAATATTTCCTGCAAGAATGAACACTAAACAAGAAAGAGATAGTAATATACAGATGTCTATTCAAGTTATTTAGTTAAATCAATGAAACATGAAACATATAAATCAGATAAGAATTCATAATATGAATGACATAAGCTTATACATATACATATGTGGGAAGGTAAGCATCAATATTTATTAATGGATAGAAGGGGATATTACAACCTAGTGATTGATTTGATGTCACTATCTCTAGCAGCATCCCAGCCTCATCACAATGCACATCTCTCCAGCAACATGTTACACAAATCAACTCCTCAATTTAAATTCCACCAGCATTTCTCTACTCAAATTATTCCTTCTCAAGCACTAGGATCTGTGCTCAATTTATAGAGGAGTTGAAGGTAGTTTTACAATCAATGACTTTCTAATAATAGGAAAGACATGTTCCCAGTCTTAGAGGTATCAAATGGACACATGTATTCAAATTTTAACACATATGTACTCTTCTATAAGGCATTGGCCAAGTGGATATTCTGGAACAATGAGAATTTCGTTCCCAAATGACCAAAACACCCTTGAGTGTCAAGAAGTGCTTTGAAAAGCACCTTTGAATGAAGGTACTTTCATATGCAACACACTTAGCCCCTTGAGAGACTGCATTGGTGAGCTCATAGGTGATATAATATAAAATTCAAATCTTGGAAACCTTGCAAATGGAACTCATAGATGATTTGTTCTTGTTCTTTGTATTAGGGAATGTAGCAACTAAAATGATAGGGAATGATAGAACCTATTCATCAATTTAGGGGATGATGTCCAATTAACCAGGTCATTTGGAATGGTGCCCAAATTGACCTATAAAAATCTTGATCCTTAGTGATCAAGTGGTAGAGCACCTAAATCCAACATTTGGGGAGTTAACTTTACCTTAACCAAGTCCATGATAGTCACGTCCAACTTTGGTAAAGATCACACACACCTAATACTCCTCACTCACTGGCTAGATGGGTGGAAATCCTTACAATATTAACCATATCATATGGCCCTTATTCAATAATGACACGAAGGTGACTTGTGGGTAGCATGCATAATGGGGCATGTACTCAACTAGGTCCATGGCTTCAAGGAGTACCCTCACACCCAGGATCCTCATTGCTCATCCCCCCCACCAAGTCCATGGCTAGTCGAAAGACTGGGGGAAGAGAATATGCTTACTGTTCTCAATCAACAGTGTTACCTCTCAAGGAGTGTAGAAATTATATATGTGATATGTTATACATATGATATTCTCCTGATCAAACACTATTTGACTTCATGCACAATACAAAATCTCTTCTACCATTGATCATTAATTGCGGAAATAAAATCAATTGCATGCACACATTAAAACCATAAAAATTCACACATATGAACACAGTAATTTATGGGAAATATTAAAGCTGAAAACCCCCAACTATTTGTATATTATATGTCATAGAGATCATGTAACAATCATCATACAAAGCTCCTCACAAGCTCTCAGTACAATCTCCAATTGCTACACACTAATCAGGCCCGATCTTGCAAATCCCATGCACCGATCTTTGCCGCCTTAGCTTCATCATCGCGCAATCCCCTCGCCGAAGAATGGCCCCGGATGAGTTCGAATCCATCATATATTGACCACACAATCCCTTATTGGCATCTCCATCAATGTGGAAACTCATGCAACACTATAGTCACAATCGATAGTCACATTGCTTCACTCCACTCTTTCAATCGGTCTCCACCGAAATTGTCCATGCACTGTAGTTAACTGATGTATTCTTCAGTTGATTAATGAGTTAATAATTAGTGAATTAATTAATAATTAATTCACACCACTCTCACTAGTGTATCAATCAGTTAGACTAGATACAACTAGCTCAACTATGTTTAACTTAGTTAAACTGGACACAACTCTATTAACTTCCTCAATCAACTCCACCAAACTCTCTCACATGAGTTCTAACTGAAGTATCCATGCAATAGCTCCAATTAACCCTCAGGAATAGTGTAATTCCTTCTGTCAGCTCCTGTGCCACATCTGTGCACTTAACTGAAGTGCTCCAAGAGAATAAGATAATGTTTATAGTCCAAATATTATTAAGAGCTAATAACATTCTACATATCTATTTTTAGATCAAGTAATTTAAAAATAGATTCGCCTTAACAGCTAAAAATAGAAGTCCACATATTTTTCTCTAACTTGACCAAGTATCCACAAATAAAGCATCCCCCGCAACTCATAGAATATGATCGACATGTCTAAAATTAGACATAGTCTAAAAATAGACTTTGCGACAAAAATCACCTGTGTGGGCCCCACCTAGTTTAGGTGATTATTTTCCAACTAGGATCAGGAATGATGTTTCAGGATGCCTCCTTCATTGTTTCTTGTTGCAATATTCAACACTCCCTCTCAACAAGAAAGGACTTCCTTTGCATGCGACATGCAACTCCATTCATTCACCCTACAACCTTCACAAGCGCCATGCAACTCCATGCATCTTCTCTGCAACTCCTATGAAACTGAATAGGCTCCAAACAACTCAATCAATCTGATGCATCTATCATCAAAGTCTTCGACTTCTTCTGGTACCAACTACACATGCCTTTAGGAACCACTACGTTGTTGAACTCTGCACCCATGCACTCTGCACTTGCTGTCAACTTTGAACCGTGCTCCAGTATCCGACACTGTCACTTTGATCTGCCCGCATCAATCCAACTGATCATGCTACTGCTACTCTATGGGCACCTTGTCCCAGGGGTTCAATTCATGAGATCCACACCATCCTATGAATCCCGCCTAGAAATCTCCTTCTCGAGACCGTCACTTCATGCACACGCCCCCACCTTCACTTGGTGGCATAGTTGCATGCACCTTGCCTGGTCCCCCCCGGCACGAAATTTCCTCTCCTCGCATGAGTGGTTGCTCCCACTCCACAGATACTCATCTTGTGGCTGCTCCACATCCCGAGGTTCACTCTTACCGCATGCAAAACTTGCTCCTCTCAAGCATCAATCTGCATGTATTTTTGGCACTTCCTGGGGCCGTAGGAAGCTCCGTAGAAATCCCATCTACTTCCAAGTCCGTAGAGGATTTCGCTCCTCGAATCCCAACCTTCTTGACTTGTCATTCTTCATTCAAACTAACTCCTCACACTCCCAAAAAGTTATTTGGGAGTGGACAAACTTTTATTTGTCAAGTATACTGGAATAGTGTCATTCTTCTCCATTTTTATTTTCCTGAGTTTATCCTTGAGCGCCAACTTCCTCTGGTCGCTCTTGCTTTGGAAAAAATATGTCAAAGCTTTCCACATCAAGAATGGAGAAGCTTTACCATGAAGGCTGGACACTATGTGATCCTTCATACCTTCCAATAGAATCCTTCAACATTTTTCTGTCTTCTTTTTCCATGCGTCAAGTGCAACAGCATCGCTAGAAGCAGGTTTTGGAATTTCTGCATCTATGAACTCCTTCAACCCATTGTCATCCAACACCGCCTCCATCCTGTCCTTCCATGAAATATAATTCGAGCTTCCCTCAAGGGCATATTCCAATCGCAATTCGTTGAAAGGCATCTCAACTTCAACACCAAGAAAACACTGCTGCAAATTCGAATTCCACCAGCACAAAACTCAACAGCTTCAATGCTTTGCAATTGCTCCAATGATCAATATCGCTTTGATACCATGTAGAAATTCTATAACTGATATGTTATCCACCGAGATTCTCCTGATCACACACTATTTTAGCTTCATGCATAATACATAATCTCTTATACCATTGATCATCACATGCGGAAATAAAATCAATTGCATGCACACATTAAAGCCATAAAAATTCACACATATGAACACAGTATTTCATGGGAAAGCTTAAAGCTGAAAACCCCCAACTATCTGTATATTATACATGTCATGGAGATCATGTAACAATCATAATACAAAGCTTATCACAAGCTCCTCAAGACACCTCCACTTCTACACACTAATCAAAGCCCGATCTTGCAAATCCTTATGCACCGATTCTCCATAGCCTTAGCCTGCTCCCTGTCCGCAATCCCCGCTGAAGAATGGCTCTAGATGAGTTCGAATCCATCCTATATTGACCACGCAATCCTCATTGGCATCTCCATCAATGTGTGGTGCAAACTCATGCAACACTATAGTCACAACTAATAGTCAACCTGCTCTTTCACCTACCTGTCCACTGGTCTCCACTGAAACTGTCCATGCACTGTAGTTAAATTATGTATTCTTTAGTTGATTAATGAGTTAATAATTATTGAATTAATTCACACCACTCTCACTAGTGTATCAATCAATTAGACTAGATACAACTAGCTCAACTATGTTTAACTGAGTTAAACTGAACACAACTCCACCAACTACCTCAATAACTCCACCAAACTCTGTCACATGAGTTATAATTGAAGTCTTCATGCAATGGCTCCACTTAACCCTCAGGAATAGCGTAATTCCTTCTATCAGCTCCTGTGCCACAATTGTGCACTTAAATAAAGTGCTCCAAGAGAATAAGATAATGTTTAGAGCCCAAATATTATTAAGAGCTAATAATATTCGACATATCTATTTTTAGACTGGCAATCTAAAAATAGATTCCGCCCAATATGTCTAAAAATAGAAGTCCATCTATTTTTCCAACTTGACCAACCATCTGCAAATAGCATCATGCAACTCATAGAATATGATCGACATGTCTAAAAATAGACTTTGCGACAAAAATCACCTGTGTGGGCCCCACCTAGTTTAGGTGATCACTTTCCAACTAGGATCAGGAATGATGTTTCAGGATGCCTCCTTCACTGTTTCTTGTTGAAATCTTCAACAAGGAGGGATAAATTCTCTTGCACTCCAAGTTAATATATAAAGAATAATAAATTCGCTTTCAGAAAAGGCTTGGTGAGAATGTTTGAAACCTGCTCATTTTTCGAGATGTGTTGGAGCCTCACTACTCCTCTCTGTACCATATAATATTTGATGTTGTGGTACCTAATATAGGTGCGCCTCGACTTGTCATGAAATGTTGAATTATGTGAAAGTATGATCCTGATTTTATTGTCACAGTATATCATAGTCATATATGGAAAATTATCAAACAAACCTACAAGGAGCTACCACAACAACACTGCCTCACAACTAACCATACTAGTTGCAATATATACTCTGCCTCAATTGTACAGATTTATTCTTCCTACTTATCAGGAAATCATGACTAATTCCAAGCTAAAGTAACACCTTAATGTGAAATTTCAGTCTGTAACACTCTCAACCCATTTGAATAATCATCAACAACTAGCTCAACAATAAAAACATAGCCATGGCAGACTCCAGTACTTTATCAACAAGAAACAACATCCAACTATTCAAATTCAACTAGGGCTTCTCATAGAGGAAAATAATCCAACAAATAACAAGTGGCTTCTCATAGAAGAAAATATCAACATCTTGCTTATTAGTAGAAAAAAAGTGCCATAATCAAATCCATCAGATAATAAAAGGCTTATTACAAAAGCAATTGTCAACAATAAATAGAGAATAAGTGGCTTCTTATAAAAGCAATCGTTAACCAACTTCACAACTCATCTACATTTCCAAATTCAATCGCACAACAAGAAACAAAATCATCCATGTAATCCAAAATACATCTGGTTCAGATAGAGTTAGTGTAAAAATTATATAATTGATATGTTATATGTCCAAGATTCTCCTGATCACACACTATTTTAACTTCATGCACAATACAAAATCTCTTCTACCATTTATCATCACATGCGGAAATTAAATCAATTGCATGCACACATTGAAACCATAAAAAATCACACATATGAACACAGTTTTTTAATAGGAAATCCTGAAGCTAAAAACCCCAACTATCTGTATAATATATATGTCATAGAGATCATGTAACAATCCTCATACAAAGCTTCTCACAAGCTCTTAGTACAATACAATCGCTACACACTAATCATGTCTTGATCTAGCAAATCCATGCACCGATCTCTGCCACCTGCTAGCCTGCCTCTACTGCGCAATCCCTGCTAAAGAATGGCTCTGAATGAACACAAATTGGTCCAGCCTTGCTCACGCAATCCTCATTGGCAACTCTACTTTGTGTTGGATGGAAACATGCATGAAATCCTTTAATATGAAGGGTTTACCAGACTCCCTCTCAAAGGAAATGGTCCCGATACTGGTCGCACTGTATCTACCATCATCGCCTATCTCGATGTGCACTCCAAGATCCTTCTCATCAAGATCAGTAAACAAATATTTGTCTCTGGTCATATGGAATGACGCACCACTGTCCAGAAACCACACTGATCCCATCATACTTGAGACCAAGCATGCCATCAACGAAAAATCCATCTCAAACTGCGAGGCTAAGGCCTCTCCAGCTGCAGATCCAGCAGCCTGCTTATTTTTCTTCTTCCGTGGACAATTAGTGGTGTAATGTCCATGTTGGTGATAGTGAAAGCACTTCACCTTGGACATGTCCTGCTTCTTGCCTTTCGCACCAGATTGAGAAGGATTTTTCTTTCCCTTCCCCTTCCTTGCTTTGGCAGCCAAAGCACAATTTTCTTTATCTTCATTCTTCGATGAAGATCCATCCCTGGCACTCCACCTTATCTCCTCCTGCACAAGATCCGACCAAAGTCACTCCCATCCCGGCAGTTTATCCTGACCATTGACAGAGTCCTCATAGGAATTCGAACTCTTCGGAAGCCCAAGGAGAGCCAAGCTCACCAATTCCTCTTCATCTACATTAACCCCCACACTTCCTAGCTCATCCCTGCATTGGACAAACTTCGTGAGGTACTTGGGTATATTGTCACCTTTCTCCATTTTTATTTTCCCGAGTTTATCTTTGAGCGCCAACTTCCTCTGGTCGCTCTTGCTTTGGAACAAGTCTGTCAAAGCTTTCCACATCAAGAATGGAGAAGCTTTACCATGAAGGCTGGAAACTATGTGATCCTTCACACCTTCCAACAGAATCCTTCGACATTTTGCTGTCTTCTTTTGCCATGCGTCAAGTGCGGCAGCATCGCTAGAAGCAGGTTTTAGAATTTCTGCATCTATGAACTCCTTCAACCCATTATCCTCCAGCACCACCTCCATCTTGTCCTTCCATGCAATATAATTCGAGCTTCCCTCGAGGGAATACTCCAATCACAATCCGTTGAAAGACATCTCAAATTTGACACCAAGAAAACACTGCTGCAAATTCGAATTCCACCAACACAAAACTCAACCACTTCAATAATTTGCAATTGCTCCAATGATCAACATAGCTATAATACCATGTAGAAATTATATAACTAATATGTTATATGTCCAATATTCTTCTGATCACACACTATTTTAACTTCATTCACAATCTACATAATCTCTTCTACCATTGATGATCACATGCGGGAATTAAATCAATTGCATGCACACATTGAAACCATAAATATTCACACATATGAACACAGTGTTTTAATGGGAAAGCCTGAAGCTAAAAACCCCAACTATATGTATAATATGTATTTCATATAGATCATGTAACAATCCTCATACAAAGCTTCTCACAAGCTCTCAATACAATACAATCGCCACACACTAATCAAGCTCTGATCTAGCAAAGCCATGCACCGATCTCTGCCACTTGCTAGCCTGCCTCTACTACGCAATCCTTGCTGAAGAATGGCTCTGAATGAAATCGAATTGGTCTAGCCTTGCTCATGCAATCCTCATTGGCAACTCTACTTTGTGTTGGATGCAATCAATGCATCACTATAGTCACAACTGATAGTCAACCTGCTCTTTCACCTACCTCTCCACTGGTCTCCACTGAAACTATCCATGCACTATATTTAACTGATTTATTCTTCAGTTGATTAATGAGTTAATATTTAGTGAATTAATTATTAATTAATTCACACCACTCTCACTAGTGTATCAATTACTTAGACTAGATACAACTAGCTCAACTGTGTCTAACTGAGTTAAACTGAACACAACTCCACCAACTACCTCAATAACTCCACCAAACTCTGTCGCATGAGTTCTAACTGAAGTCTCCATGCAAAAGCTCCACTTAACCCTTAAGAATAGTGTAATTCCTTCTATCATCTCCTGTGCCACATCTGTGCACTTAACTGAAGTGCTCCAAGAGAATAAGTTAATGTTTATAGTCCAAATATTATTAAGAGCTAATAATATTCGACATATCTATTTTTAGACTAGCAATCTAAAAATAGATTCCGCCCAATATGTCTAAAAATAGAAGTCCATCTATTTTTCCAACTTGACCAACCATCCACAAATAGCGTCCTGCAACTCATAGAATATGATCGACATGTCTAAAAATAGACATAGTCTAAAAATAGACTTTGTGCCAAAAATAGCCTGCGGGCCCACTTAGTGAAGGTGACTCTTTTCACTAAGCTCATCATATTGTTTCAATCTCAACAGTTAGCAATGTGAATTAGAGGGATCCATCAACAACAAAGTTTCGTATATTATTCAAATTTTCCTTAAGAAAGTGACCATGGAATCACAGTCGATTATGCCACATCCTTAGCGGATATTTTTCCAGAATCATATAATACTTTCAATCTTATAATTATTCAACTAGATCCCTTTTACACAGGACAAATAGGACCTCAATCATTGTTAGAAACATAATAGAAAATGTCACAAAATCATATTCAACAACTTTGTATCAACATCACTCTAATCATCTTCATATTGGAAGTCATAACTGAGTTCTTTAAAAACACTCTTAAATTAGCATGATCTTATCTACTCCCTTTGAGTGAAAAATATCATCCAATCATAGGTCTTCTTGTATTTGTTCTTTCATCCTTCATCTGCTACCACAACCCTAGAAATATTCATTATGTACTTTCTATCCTCACTAAGAGGCCATGGAAGAACAAATAAAACCAATATATATATATATATATATATATATATATATATATATATATATATATATATATATATATATATATATATAGCGAGAGAGAGAGAGAGAGAGAGACTCATAATTAAACATAAATATAAATAATCAAGAAAGTACTTATCTCTAGAGAGTGTGTCAACTCCCTCTTTAACTTGACATTCTTGGGTGAAATCAATCTTGTTCAACTCATCCAGGAGTTATTCTCATCCATACAATTATCATCCACATCATCAAGGAATTCACACCATCAAGGAGCTTACAGTGGAAGAAATCTTAGGGTTTGTTCATAAGTTCCAAGTGCATGTATTTCTAATAACAAGACAAAGTTTTAACAACAATAATATTCTATCCTCAGTTAGCTAGAACCATAAAAAATATGTTATTACACTCACGAAACCTAGTAGAAACACTATATATATGTCATCCATTATACTTTGGTGAATGCAATCAAGTGTAACTTGCCCACTCACCAGGACCCGTAAGGAATATATGCAAACAAAACATCAAGAGTTTCTCTTACTTATCAATAGTTTAGAATAAGGGACAAACAAATCAATACCCTAAAATTTAAAACCTTATTTAGCTAACATAAGATCAAGATTCTTAGTCTATAATATAACATGTCCTCTCATGGAAATGTCGTACACATCAATGGATACTTATGCAAAAGAATTAGATAAAAAAATAAAACAAACCATAATCATGTGACTTAAAAGTAAATTTGAGTCTCCAGTATAGGGTTTTAACAAAAGCCTTAACAATCCTCAAATATTACAATATTATAAAGGATCACTAATACATACAACAAAAAATGTTTTTGTATACTACTAGGTGAAATGAACCTCATTCTCATTGCATCCATTAAAAGAGAAATTGGTCTTGTAGATCCAAATAATCAAATCCTAGATAATCCAATTTTCAATAGTTCAAACTCTAGGCTTCCTTGTCAACTTCATTGTCTTGATCAACACCAGTTCTAGGGTTACAAACCCTAAATACTTCAATTATTTCCTAGAGATCACCTATGAGAGGAAAACCATATCAAATCACTGTTAAGTCTCAAACTTTCAACCATAGTTAGATGAGCTTATTTTAACCCTCCTAGGTCTCAACCTAGATAAGAGGCAAGATACCAAACCAAGGTTTCCAAACTTAGTCATTGTTATGCCTTTCATTTCTCAGAGAAAGAACTAGGTCTTAGATTCGTATCCAAACACCACCTTGACTCAAACACTAAGAAAAATAGAATAAAATAGGACAAGATTCACTAGCTATGTTGTTATGAGAAACCTTTTATTGTCAATGATCAATAATTATCAATGAATTTCGAAATTCAAATTCATCATGGTTTGAAAAAACTTGATACACACCTTTTTCAACCAAGAATATTTGACAAACATGTCCTCTCCCTGGGATTTAAAAAAAATATCCTTTTAAAATGAAATCACTGTAGGCGATTACACATACCTATGGTTGCAGGAAATAACTATATATATATATATAGTTATATATATATATATATATATATATATATATATATATATATATATATATATATATATATGCACTTTATTCCTTTATAAGCTCAAACCTTATACCATGAAGTCTATATGATTCAAATTTTAGCCAAAATTGTCTTCAAGGAGGCTAAAAGGCGATGCCCTAGCAACCACTATTTAAAATTTACCCACCCAAAATCTATGAACTTTCATGGAAGAAAAAAAAAAATCAATCCACTAAGAACATTCATCTACTTGTTATGTAATGAGTAGCATGTGCAATCAACAATCTAACCTTATTTATAATGATTTTTGATAAAATTAGGGCACAAAAGAACTAGATAGTTGCAATAATTCCACACATTAGACATTATTTAATGCAAAATATTTGACACAATCACTTACAAGATAAAAAGAGATACATCCAATCATAGATAAATATGATGGATCCAAGAAAGAATGCAATTTCATCTCCCAAATATATCTAAATGCATCAAGATAACTCCAATAGACATCCAAGAAAAGTGCGAAATTTTACAAGAAAAACAGATCGAAGTATGATGATGATGATCTCTCTCAATGGGAGAGATCTAAATGTATATTATCCTATATCCTAATCTAATTAGCCTAAGATTCCCCTTTAATTATTTTAATGTGAAAAATAACATATCTTTAGTGACAAACCCACCACATTAGAGGAAATTTCAGCCTAAAATTGGCCTCCTAAGGAAAAATAATAAAATAATAGTTAAAATAATAAAATAAGAATTATGAATTTTGGAGGGAAAAGAAGAAAACTATTTTTTTTAATTGTATTTTTGGTTGATCTCCTTACAGGTTTACTCAAATTTCAAGTGTTGACACTCGTTGGATGCAGAATTAAATTTCACATCGAACGAGTACCCATTATGCATGCTTTTGAGAAGACCGACATTGATAAAAATTGCGGATACATTAAAAAATGTGTTAAACACAATTTTTAATGTATATGAAATTTTTATCAATGTAGGTCTTCTCAAAAGTATGCATAATGGATACTTGTTGGATGTGGAATTTAATTCCGCGTTCAACGATTTTCTACAGTTGAAATTTGAGTAAACCTATAAGGAGATAAGCAAAAGATATAATTAAAAAGAGTAGTTTTTCTTCTTTTCCCTCCAAAATATTTACATGTCCCTCTTTTTAAATTTAAATTATTTTGATTGGTTGACATATTATGAAATGGAAATTACATCAAAATTTCATGGGCAGTTTTAGGCTAAAATTTCCTCTAATGCATAGCTCATAATGTAACAAAGAAGCCATCCCAAGTGAGCCAAAAATGATATAATGGTTATATAGAAGGCCATTGGAGGGCCTTATTGAGTCCTCCAGGTGCCATAACAAGATTCCAAGTACATCATATATCATATAATGTGGGAAATGAACAAACCATTGAAGGTGTTGAGGCTACCCATGGCATGATTTGAATGCTCTGTCACATTATGGAAACCCATGGCTCTCAATGCTTCCACTACAAGTTTCAATATGATCCTCTAGTAGGACCAGGCCTTATTTAAGTTTTGCAACCTACGATGAAGCCACTTGTTAGTCCTGTATAAGATCCAATGTGTCTCTTGACCTTCATATGCAATAACAAGTAGTGCAATTGAGTGAATAAGCTTGTTAATAAATGGTATAAATGATACTTCATAGTGGGTTTCCCTTCCAAATTGGGTGCTTTCAACATGTAATGGTGTTACCTCCCTATGTAGGAGTGGTTAATAAAAAATCCTATTAGGTTTTACCAACCCCTAAAGGGAAGTACATGTTCAAAGTACATCCTTAAAGTGGTAGGTGTCATGTGAATAATGATGAGGTGGATTGGAACACAGGGGTCTCAAGGCCAAAAAACATAGGAACAAGGGTGGTAATGATGAATTATTTCCACATATTTGGGTGTATGAATGTAGGAGGGAGCAATCGTGGAACGTGAGTTACCCTATCCTTTGTTTTTCCAACCTTATTCATTTTCATTTTTCTTTTATTTTATTGCATGTGGCTCTAAGGGATGAGAGCATGTTGTGTATAATATAGTAATTATTACACCCTTAAGGTGGGGCAGTTCATCCCCCACTAGGGCTTGGTACATGCATAGGTCCTGTAATGATGTCGAGGGCACTCAAAGGAGGCCCAAGGAACCATGGTAATGACCATAATGATAAGGGGTACAACTCATGTCTGGAATTTTCCCAACCATATTTTGCATTTTGTGGTATTATATCCTTTTGTATGTGGTCATGATATGCATTTATCCTTTTTTTTAGCTACATCAACCTCTGGGGTATCATTCCATGCTAAAGCTAGAAATGTGGATAAGGAGAGGGTGTACCAGAGCCTTGTGGACCCATCTATCATGTGGACCCAGAAAGAGAAGATGATGAAATAGGGAATATAATGTGTGGAGGGGAGTGAAAAATGTAGAACATGAAAATGGGACCATGCTAAAAAGCTTGGGTTTCCCAATCAGTTCTCATCCTAAAGATATAAAGCAGTAGCGGATATCCCATGGGACTAGGGTTGAAGATTAACCCCCCAGTTAAGGGGAGGGAACAATACTACAATCAAAACCCTTCCTCCATCCAAGTCACCCAATAATGCGCACCAAAGTGTGTCGAGGAAAAACAAGCATAGAAAACCGATTGCATAATGAAAAATTATACCTTTAGGATAGGGTGGCTCACCTTAAATCATACGTTCTTGACACATGGGTGAGAGGACATATGATTGGCTTAGGGAGTGGAGACATATGGAAAAATATTGGATACATTGGTGGATATCAGGGGCTACTGACTATCGATTGAAGAGAAATCTAGGAGAAACATTTTCCTATGGGGTCACCCACAGGTGGTGGGTAAAATTTGACTCCAACTAGGGCACTGAGATCTCTGTAGAGTGCACAAACCATGTAATCAAATAAGGATGTCATGAGAACACCAAAAATCCTCTAGGACTATAGATGTGTTATCCTGCACATCACAAACAAACATTGGAAGCATATGCCCTGGGTGTACTTTAATCACCCATGTTGTCATGAAATAATAATAAAAACATACATGAAATAAAATCTACTCTAAATTGAAATCAATATGACGAACAAAATCTACTTTGAAATAGAGCTTTCGTCCTTGTTTTCAATATGATGCAAAAATAAATATAACAGTGACAAATTTAGTTTAATTATTTAGAATATAATATTCAATTATTTAGAATATTTAATTAGATACTGGAGACGTTTTAGAATAACTAACTGTTGTAAAATATATGGCATCTAGAAAGGTGTCATTTCTTTGGAACCAATTTAGGAAAATAGTTAGTAGTGTTGTTATGAGAGCATTAAATGTAAATGGACATCTGTAAATGACATAAGTGATCTGTAACAAAATTAGGTTATGACATTAGCTTATTTAAAGCTAATTTCTCTGCTTGCAAGAATGTTTAGTGATTATATGTAAACTCTTATAGATTTTATGTAATTTTATTTTCCTTATTAATAAAATTTGTATGTCCGAGGACAGGTCTGCTATTATTATGGTATTAGAGTTTCAATTTTGCAAATGATGTGAAGAGGAGATTCCAGCTCTGCAGACTCTTGGAAAGATCCATTAAAATTTTTCAGTGGTTGAATGGTATGCAAAAATTCCCAATTTAATTAAGGAAAATAAATATTATTGTTTGAATTAGTTACCATTCATTTTTTATTAATAATTATTAAAATTATTTATAAAAAATGAGTCTTTTATCTCTCCGATTATTGAAGCCCTTCTATATCATTATTATTATTGTATCTGTTTATTAGGCATGGTTTGGCATCCATTTTTCGCCCATTTTTATGGTATATATAAGTCTCATACCTTAGTATTGTTCAAAGAACCAATGGCTTAAGGCACTACCAGTTTGTAGCAGTGCACAATGTATTTCCAAGTGTCCGTTACGAACATTTCAATTAATACTTGAAAAATTTGAATGAGAAATGATGGTTGCAAATAGCCCAGGTGCAACGGTGGCCTGCACAAGCTACACTAGAAGAACGATTTTAATTACAGTGGGAAGAGACACACTGTTTGAGAGGAAATTTAACGTGACGTGATGTTCTTTGTTGTGTATTTTTCAGGTTTGGGGTTTTGTGTAAGTAATAAATTCTTACAAAGGTATTTTTAGCATTGCAATACGGTAGCAATGCGACATCTCAAATCTAAACAACTGAACTTGGGGACACAATTTCTCTGTTGACATTGTAGACTCACCTAAGCCGGAGCTTTTCAAAGTATGCACTTTTTATTTATGATACAATTAGATTCCTAACTTTGATACGAGGAAGAACATAGGGACGAGCTGCATATAGGAGGAGGCAACCGAAATTTCAACAACATTCAAGAAGTTCGACTCCACGCTACTAGTCAAGATTTATGAATTAAAGTGTGCTGTTACCTTTCAAAAAGTAGATCCGTTCACTTTTAAAGTGACTCCATAAAATTCACTTTTTAATTCACCTTTTAAAGGTGCTTCATAAAATATTTTTAAATGGGAGTTTACAAGAAATTAAAGTTTATTAATAGAAGTTGAAGGTGCATTTTTTTATTTTGAATTTTGTAATCATAGAGTTTTTTAATGGAGAGATAAGGTGTGTTTTATTTTTTAATTTTGTAATTTGGAGTGAAAAGGTGTGAGTTTTGTAACTTTGGAGTGAGATAAGGTGTGAGTTTTGTAAATTGTAATTTTGGGGTGATAAAATTGTAACTGAAAGTAATTTTTACTTTGAGGGTGGTCTACAGTTAAAGAATTTTTTTGAAAGTTTAATTGTAAAATCTCAGAAAAGTTGACTAGAGACAAGTGCAAATCTTAGTCACTTTTCTCCTCTAATGAATATACGAGAGTCAAGGCCAACCCTCGATAGGTATTGTTTGTGTGTGTGGTGATACTTATGGTGTGTTTTCCATCTTTTTCTTATGATGCATGATCCATATTGGTGCATACATTTTCTTTTACAATGTCCAAGCTCGTAAATTTATTCTCTTAATTTGACAAACTTGAAGGTGCAAAGAATTACAAGACATGAAAAAGGCACATAGAAATCACTTTAATTTATAATGAAATTTGGCAAGATTTATGTGATGGTGATTTAAAAAAAAAAAACCTACAGCTGCAAATTTACTAGCTAAATGGGAGTTAAAACATGCCAAAACATTAGCATTAATCAAATCTATAGTTAATGATGAAATGTATGTTCACATTGAAAATTATTCAATGCATGGTTTGCTTTGAGAACATTTAAATATTTGTTTGATACACAACCTAAATCTAAGAAATTTGATCCAACAAAAATTGACAAAAGTGGGAGATGTACTTGAATACATTTCTAGACTTAAGAACATTAAGCAAGAAATAGTAAATGTTGGATTTGAAGCAATGAATGATAATTTCATGACTACTATTTTAATTTTTGGTTTGCCTTATTCATATACACATTTTTTTGAAACTTTACAAGTAACTGAGAATTAAAGAAGTTAAAATTTTATGAATTAAGTGAAATTATAGCTCAACATGACAAAAATTTTGGGAAGAAGAAACATATTGGAGAAGATGTCGTCTTCACAGAATCTAGCACTAGTAAATCTTCATCAAAAATAAAAATTCACATCCCTGCTAATAATAAAATTTCCATTTGACAGAAGATGATATCCCTTCTTTTCATCAGAATACCCAATCAATGTACAATTCAAATTTCGTGAATCAAGCTTGGTTCATTTTTATTTGGAAACTAAGGCATAACACACTGAACCAGAAACTCTAATATGTTTGACTCGAGGTTTGAAACCAAACCATGATTTATATGGTGTAATTCCATCTAGAGAAGAAGTAGCAGATTTGTTCCTTAATTTTTTTGTTGTATGTATTTCTTCTTCCCAATATATAGGACTTAAATATTTTAAAGTTAGCATGGATATTTCCATCCCTAACAAAGTACGATTCATTCTCTCTGATACTCCATTTTTCTATGGAGTGTAAACATTTGTAAGTTCTCTTTTGATACCGTTGTCCCTACAATAAGTTTGGAATTAAATGGAAGTGAATTCCCTTCCATTTTTTGTCCTTAGAGTGTCAATATTCTCTTTGACTTCATTCTCAACAAGTTGACGAAAATTTTTAAAATTTTCGAATTATTCTGACTTTTGCTTCAAAAAATAAACCAAATTCATTCTACTAAAATCATCAATGAAGAGTAAAATGTATCTGCAACCTTCTATAGAAGTTTGTAGAGGGGCACAAATGTAACTATGAACCAATTTCAAATGCATGTTTGCATGCCATGAACTTGTTGGAAAAGTTTCTCAACTTTGTTTCCCATAAGTGCAAGATTCACATTTTTCATTTTCTTTCTTAAGAGTTGGAATTCCTTTAACCATTCCCTAATTTTGAAGTTGAGAGCAACTTTCAAAGCTTAAATTTCCATATCTAACACGCCACAAAATTATTGGTGAAATATATGTACTTGTTGCACCTACAAAATCATAATTTTGTCGAATGATTGTTCCTGTCATCCTTAAAAGTTTTCCATATTAATACCTTGTCATGATTGTCTTCATATTCTATTTGATGGAGTTGATTTTTATTAAGCCATCCCCCATAACAGCTTGATTTCTTGCTTGTCGAATCGTAACTAAAGACAACAAATTCTTCTTGAAAGTTGATACATACCAAACATTTGAAATTAATTTTTCCCCAATTCGAGGAAGAGAAAATTTTACTACACCTTTTCCAAAAGAAGTGTGCCAAGTATTATCTGCAAGAAATATTGAATTGAGATGTCATTGTTGAAAATTCCAAAAGAAGTCACGTCCAAAATTCATGTGTTATGTTGCTCTTGTATCTAAGATCCAAGCATCTTCATAATCACTTTTAAGATATGTGGATACATGTAATGTTTTTTATTATTAACTTTGATGTGTAGTAAAGACATATTTTGAGCCATCGTCTTCTTTATCATTAGAAAATTGTGTCTTGTGTTGGTGAAACTTTGGAATTTTCCAATAGAATTTCGACAATCTTCATCATAATGACAAACTTTGTTACACCTTCTACAAACAATTTGACTAAAATCTCTGCCTTTTCCTTGACTCTCTCCTCTACCTCTTCTTTGTCCTCTACTTTGATTTTTTCCCCTGCCTTGACTTTGTCCTCTTCCTTTATTGTTGCCTCTTCCTTGACTGTTTCCTTTGCCTTGAATGTTGCCTTTTCCAGAACTTTTTCCTCTACTGAATTTGTTCCCTCTACTTGGACTTCTACCACAAATGTGTCCTCTATGTGCTCCTTTATTTTGATTGATGTGCCTTCTTCCTCTACGTCTAGAACTATCAATTGAAGATTTACTAGTTGTTTATTGATGTATCTAGTGAACACCATACCAAACATTTTCTACATAGTTAACCAACTGAGTCAAGCTATGGGTAAGCCTACCAAGCTCTTTTGGAAGGCAGGGAAGTGTGTCTTGAGATACCTGAGGGGCACATAAGAGTATGGTCTATGGTATAGATGGAAATAGGGAGTGAAGATTCAAGGCTTCACGGATGCAGATTGGGTAGGCAGTCCATCAGACAAAAAGAGCACATCAAGAGGGATCTTCAACATAGGATTGAAAACATTTTCTTGGTACAACAGGAAGCAATGATCTGTGGTAATCAGTTTAGCGGAAGTAGAGTTCATGGAAACAAGTCAAGCTGCAAGTGAGGCTATATGGATGAGAAAAATCTTGGTTGGTTTATTTGGTTCTCAGATGGATCCGACAATGATACATTGTGATAATCAGAGCTGAACTAAACTCTCGATTAATACTGTGTTTAATTATACGTCTAAGCACATAGATATACGATACCACCATCTCAGATATTGTATGCAGAGGAGAATAATTTTACTTCAGTACATTCCCACAGAAGACCAGGATGCAGATATTCTGACGAAGGCACTCACTAGGAGAAAATTCGAATACCATAGAGGCAGGATTGGGGTGAAGGATAATGCCTTTCTTGTTGAGAGGGAGTGTTGAAGTTCAACAAGAAATTTCAGCACCCACGCTAGTGTGGGACCAGGAGGTCCAAGAAGCACCTACACTAGTGTGGGACCACAGGTCTTAGCAGCACCTACACTGGCATGGGCTAAATTTAGTGGATGTCTATTTTAGTTATCCCTTAATTAAGATGGACAATAAAATATAATCTAATCTCAAAATAACTTGTAATAGTTAACTGGGTGTGATAAACTCAGTTAACTCATGAATTTCGAGTTAGAGGTAATTGGTGAGGTATGCAGAGTAATTCTAGTTGGAACAGAGTTCGCAGTGTAGTGGTGCATTAGTTAGTATAGGTTGTAAACAATTTAACTCAATTAAGTCAGTTAAACTCAGTTGTGTTAGTTGTAACTGTTAGATACACTAGTGAGAGATCAAGTGAATTAAATATTAATTAATTCACAATCAATGATCTCACATGAAACTGAAGATTTACTATTATTAGCTACATGCATGTCAGTTCCAATGGAGAACTAGTTGAGATCTAGGTTAAAGGGAAGTTGACTATCAGTTGTAGGATTATTGGGTTGTACCCATGCAACCAAACACCCATTGGAGTGCCCATGATACTTTTGTAGTCAAGGAAGGCCAAAATAACTACATAATAGGGATTTCATTCATCAGGTATTGCGCAAGAAAGGCAGGTTGTTTGGAGACAGTAAATTGGCTAAGTATTGGTCAATTTTAGCTAAGACAGTGTGAGACAATTAGCTGAGTACATGAGGGCTCTTGTGAGAAGAGTTGTATGTAATTTTTCCATGTATCCATTCTGAATATAAAATAGAAGATAGTGGGGTTTTGAGCAACAATCTTTCCCCGAGAAATTATCTGTGTTGTGGTTTGATTGATTCTTCTTTGCTTCATGTGATTGACGATTGTGTTTTTAAATTCCGTAAAATATTTGTAGAAGTGATTCAGTATTTAACTTTAGTACATTGTTAGATCAGATTTAATCCATGATATACATGCTTTTTTTATAATTTCTACATCCTCTATGTCTAGGTTTGACCTTATTGGTTGTCTTACATTTATTCTTCTTCTTTGAAACTAGGATTTCTTGTTCATCCAGAATATTAGGACTAGATGGTGCCTCTCAGGGTTTGTCAGCAGAAATATATTCCACAGGGGTAGTAGGCTTGGTTGCTGAGCTCGGGTTCATTTTAGAACTTGGAGGGGTCTCTACCATAAGACTTGAAAGTTTAGACACAAGGATAATAAGTGTCTATCAAAGTTTATTTGAGTTTCCTCCCCCAAGAAATTTTCAATTAATAAGTCCTCCCAAGACTTCTGTCTCTTGCTCAGCTCTACTATGATGATTATTTTAATTAAACTATGTGATATATACCAATCTTAGGGTTTCTACCCTTAGTCTGAATCCCTCTTTCCATTTTATGTAAACTTTGAAGTAAAAAGTATGAAAAATTAATTTCTCGACCTCCTGAGAAATGCAATAGTAATCTAACATGGTAGAGGAAAACAATAAGATACGTTTCCTTGCAGATAATGAACCTCTACAAAATTGTTATCAATAGATACAAAATCTCATCCAAACAATTGCGCAATACACCTTTTGACAAACTCAATGTCTGGTATTCGAGTTTGAGGAACTGTGCACACTCTATCACATCTTGGTGCCATCTCTTGAAAAACTAATCATCTGTTAGAGACAAACTCGTAGCTTTGCTGATAGATTCCTCTGTAATATTGAATTTTAAATTTCATATCTCCATGGTGTCTCCATTGAAGCTTTGTGAGAAAATCAAAGCCACCCTATCATTATACACCTATAACATCCTTAGAAACCCTATCCAATTTTCTTCCAACAATCCCATGCATCCCTCATACTCGAAAATTTTAGAGAATTGTACAAAGGTAGGTTCGTGTCTATCAACCCCCATACCTAAGTGAAGACATGTCTTGGAGAATTTGATTGCAGAATCACTCACAGTCAAATACTTAACACTCTGAACAGAGAATTTATAAACTCAATATTCGGCCTTGAGGGATTTGTAAAATACCCGTTTCAAGGATTGACAGTCTGCATGTGTGGGAGAATGCCGAATTGGTACTCAAGGGTGGCAATACCGAAAGGGAGTGGATGAAAACGGTAGTGCTGAAAGGGATGGAGATTGGTGGTGATGATGGCCTATGAATTCTCATGATTATAATGATAGGAGAATGGTTAGGAGAAGGGAAATTAAGATCCGACATGTGTCGCTATGATTATAGGGAATTGTGGGTGAAGGGAAGTTAATTATCATAGGAGAAAATGGTAAAATGATAGTGGTAAGAAGATAATAGTAGGATGATCATGTATAGTGGAGATAAATATTTACATAGCCTATAATCATATGCTTCTAATTGATCTTAAGTAGATAAATAATCACATACCTTGGTTCTATCTCATAAAAATATTGGATCCTGAAAACAAGGATAGTAATTTTTAATTTTGATGCTACTCAAAGCATAATAATACTTTAAGAACAATTTGAAAGGTTCTGTCCTGCAATCTACATTGGTTACTAAAATCTGTATATAGCCTCTGCCCTAGATATTTCCACATTCTGGAGCTCTATGACTTATGGCGGCGACCAATTAGGTACAGAAAGTTGAGTACATAATATTTTAAGTACATAATTAATCTGCACTTAATTGGAAATAGAAATCCTTGTCTGGAATATGTTCACACAACTAACTGTAGACTTTGCCTTCGATTCCTTATGTGGATTCTGAAATACCATCCCATGGATTTTGACTAGGCCTGGGATGATTACTACCTGGAGCATTTCTTATTTAGAGAGTCTGAAATGTCCCAAAGAAAAATCGAAGATGATTCTTTTACTTACTTATTCTACTAAGTTTGGAAAAGAATAATTATGTACTCAACAGATCCCTATCTACTACTACCTCAATATTTTATTGAGCCTGAAGTAGCCATGTGCTCGAGGCATTCATTTTTAGGGTGTATTAATAACCCAAAGCAGACTCCAAGAGGTTTTATTTTACATAAATATTCCTCCGAGCCTGGAAAATAATAATTCTATAATCAGGGGATCCTTAAAATACCACTGTTGCATTTAATTTTTACGAGCCTGGATCAATTTCTGCTTGAAACTTTCAATTTTTGGGAGTCTGAAACATTCAAAGAAGAATCCAAATTGTCCTTTTTCCTAAATAATCTGTCAAGTCCGGTTAAAGGAATAAACTTACCCAAGACAAATTTCTCCTTTATTCTACGCGAGCTAAGAGGATAACACATTAAGATATGAAAATATATCAACTTACTACTTAATATACTATATCCACATATATACATAAATATAGTTAAAATAAAATTAGTTTGAAGAACCACCAGTAGTTGGATTCCTCCCTTGGACCAACTCCATTTCTGGATCTTTCATCACTTATTACATAAAATATTGGTGAGAGAGTGGTCGATGATACGCCTTCAATCGATGGCCATTCACCACAAATGAGGTTTGATCATCATCAATAGTTTTGATTCAGACAAAGCCATTATCAAGTGCTTCCTCCACTTCATAAGGTCCCAACCACCAGGTTGAAAATTTCCCTATGAAATGTTTGAATTTTCTATCGTATGACAGTGTCCAATCTCCTGCCCGAAAGACATTTTTCTTGATAAACTTATCATGCCATTGGGCTCGCTGATCCTATACTAACATGGTGCGATGAAATGCATCCTGGATAATCTCATCCAGATCATTTAACTACATTAATATTTTTTCTTGGGTGTCATTCAAGTTCATTCCCAATTGAATGGTTGTTCAGAATATTTTTACTTGGAATTCTATCAGAAGTAATACTTGTTTTCCATATACCAATTCATAGGGAGAGTGCCCAGTCACATTCCTCCAGGTTATACGGTATGCCCATAATGCTTCAGGAAATTTGTTAGCCCAATCACCATGGTGAAGCTAAATGGTTTTAGTGAGGATGGATTATAAGACTTTTTTTTGTAGATTCCACCTGCCCGTTTGCTTGGGTGTGGTATGGGGTAGATTTTCGATGCTTCATTTGATAATATTCAGTGATGGCCTTCACCAATTTGGATGTGAATTGTGTTCCATGGCTAGTAAAAATTCCCCTAGGCACCCCAAATTGGATGAATATGTCTTCAAAAAAGAAATCCACTACTGCTTTCTCAGAAGTAGAATACAAAGCCTTGGCCTCCACCCATTTCGTCACATAATCAGTGCAGACCAAAATATATCACTTGTTTTTGGAAATGGGAGGAATGGGTCCCACAAAATCTAATGCCAATTTTTTGAGAGGTTCTATTGATATCTGTGTTTGGAGAGGCATATCATTTGCAAGGACTGGCCTCCCCATTCGCTAACAAGCATAAAAATTTGAAAAAAAAATTTGGCATCTTTGAAAAGCGTGGGCCAATAATATCCTGGATGTAGGACTTTGTAAGATGTTCTTTTATCTGCGAAATTCCCTCCACACGGCTCGTTGTGGAAATCCTTCACTACATCGAACATATCACCCCCCCACACACACCTCCTTATAATAAAATCAGGTCCTGTGCGAAATAAATCCCCATCTATCTAGGAATAATTTGTACTTCGTTGAGCAATATTTGTTTCTCCTTGGTAGAAATATTTTGTGGAAATTTTCTCGTTACCAGGAAATTAGCCATATCAGTGAACCAAGAGTAATATTTGATATTAAAAACAAGTCCTCATTTGGAAAGCCATCTGGAATTGGTACCGAAATTGTTTCTTGAACAATTTTCATTTGGGATAAGAAATCAACAACCGAATTATCTTTTCCAGGCCTGTCAATCATAGTGATGTTAAATTTTTGCATTAAAAGAAAGCATATGGTAATTATACCAATAGTAATAGGTTTATTCATTAAAAATATAATGGCAGAATGATCGGTATGGACAAAAGTCTCATAACCAGTAATATATTGCCTAAAATTTCTAATAGCATAAACAACTACTAACAACTCCTTTTCATTAACTATATAGTTTAATTCAACCAGTGAGAGTTTCCGGCTAACAAAATATATGGGGTAAGGAGAGTGATTTTCCCTTTGAAACAACACATCTCCAAGGGTAGTGTCAGATGCATCTGTGAAAATATGAAATGGGAGAGACCAATTAGGCCCTCTCAATACCAAAACAATTGTTAATTTATCCTTTTGTTCCTGAAAATAATTTTGACAATTACTATCCCATAAAAATTCAACATATTTATAAATAAATTTAAACATTGGTGCTGCAATTTTAGTAAATATTTCAATGAATCATCTATAGTATCCTACATGTCCCAAGAAAATTCTTACCTTTTTTGGTGTTGTGGGAATCTGGATATTACCTCTATTTTCACAGGGTCCACTTTTATCCCTTTTGCCGATATGTGATGCCCCAAGACAATCCCTTTAGTTTTCATAATATTACATTTAATACTACTAAGGACCAATTGAGCTTCTTGACAACAAATCAACACTTTTTCCAAGTTTTCCATCCCCATATACTTTGAATTAGTCCATATAGACTTATTCACAGTCATGGATCAAATCCGAAAAGATAGCCAACAGAACTCGTTGAAAAGTGGCTGGAGCATTGCATAAACCAAAAGGAAGAACACGATAGGAATAGGTACCCCATGGGTAGGTAAATGTGGTCTTCTCTTGATCCTTTGGGGCTATTTGAATCTAGTTATAGCCGCTATACCCATCTAGAAAAGAAAAATAGTTTTTCCCAGAAAATGTATCAAGTGCTTGATAAATAAATGGTAAATGAAAATAATTCGTAAAGGTGGCCTTATTTAGCTCTCTATAGTCTACAAAGATTCACCATTTCCCGTTTTTATTTGGAACTACCACCAATGATGATACCCATTTATTTTAGAAATATGATATATGAAATATGCACTCATGAGTTTCTATAATTCATATTTAACTATATCCTTCAAAGCTGGGTTCATATGCCTTTGAGGCTGCCTAATAAGTCTAATTTCATAATTTTTATAGATATGGTGTATACATGTGTTTGGATGAATACCTTTCATGTCCAAGTAATCCCAAGTGAATTCTCTTGACTACTTTTGAACCATGTTCAATACCTGTTGTTTCTGTTATGCACATAAATCACTGTCACTGTACAATTTATTCCCATCATCAATTGCAATAAGCTCAGTGCTTTCTTCATTGCTACCTTCTAATGCTACCATAGTGAATGTTGCAAATACAACTAGGTTACAAGTTTCTTGAAAATAATTTATGAAGACATGTCGATAACCATTAAAAGAGATAATATAATGTAAGTAATGCGAGACAAAAATTGGTGTAAAACATGATCTTTTGATTATTCTTGTAATCCTCGTGATTGTTCCAAAGTTATTAAGGGAAACATATAGTCTTCGTACCCATAAATAATTTCCAACCAGAGAGGTACCTCAGTAGCCATTTGGGTAGGTGGAAAAATAGTCAAAGTTTGATTGTGTGATTCTTTAGAAATGATCATTTCTCCATTTTTACACCTAATGATTGCATCAGCAGTGGCCAACCTGGGTCGTCCAAACACTACTGGATGTCTGGGTTTAGAAGTTTTCGGAGAAATTATAATGAATCAATCAGATATTTCCAGGAGGATATTGTTACCACAATGTACTCTAGGATCCCCATAGGTTTGACAACGGATTTGTCTTCCAATTCCAGTACTATGGGTGTAGGCCTAATTCCTTGTAGTTGTAATAACGTCGTTGTATCAGTTGTCATAGCATTAATAGATGATCCTGAATTTACAAGGGTGTTTGGTAAGATATTTCCTTTCATTTCTATTGTAACTACATGATTCCCAGGGTCATTGTACTTATGTGGAAAATTGGATATGATCTCTGTCAATTGACTCATTATTTTAACATTTTGATTTTTCTTTGCTTTTCTTCCTGGCTTCTTGATGCATAGATCTTTAATGATTTTGGTGTAAATGGGAATGCCTCTAATAGCTTGCAATAGGGGTAATTTGATATAAACATTCCTTAATTCAGATTCAATATAATATTCCATGGGAGTTTCTACCTTCTTAACATTAAATATTTCCAGATATGGAGGCTCCCTTGTTTCTTCATCTTTTTGATTTTCTATTTGTTGTTCGTCTTTTTTATTTTCTGTTTGATTTTCAACTTTTTTATTTTATGTTTGTTGGTGAATTTTATCCTCAAATTCTACTTGAGGATCCTCCTCTTGAATGATTATTGCTAGTTTTTCTTTGTTGATTGTTCTTCCTGATCTTAATTGAATTTCACAATCAGGGACAAAATTAATACCACATGTAGGAAAATATTGTACATCCATATTTTTCACAGGTTGAGGAGGTTTATTATTAGGGTTAGCAATGGGTTGGGCAAGAAACAAGGTAGGCCGAGGTGTTGTTGTGCCTATTATGGAGGTGAATTAGAGCTTGAGGGAAGAAGTTGATGTAATGGGGGTGAGGGCAGAAAAGGTTGCTAATAATAAGTTGGATTACACCCTTGCTGAAATGGAGGGGTTGTAATATTCCTAATTAGTTTTTAGCTAGTTAAAATTTTAAATTTTGTTTTTTTCAATAAGATAAATGAATAAGAGGGTAGAGGGACCCATAAATATCTTTAGTAGCAATGTAGATTCAGAAGTGTCCTCAGACACATAGTTTTATTGATCATGAAAAAGAGATTACATAACAAATTGCAGGAGTTTACAAACATAAACTCTCACTACAATGAAATTAGGAAACTAACCTATTTATAAGCTCTATGTTCTAACTTAATTTAGTTATGGATCACGTGGAAAACCAACAAGTGTCCATTTACAATAAATGACCTTCTAACCATCCTACTAACTTTATTCCTATTTTAGAGCCTAGGAAATGACTCTATTCTAGAGTCCTATTTTTACTAACAAAATACTATTTCTAAGTATCTCTAATATTTATTAAATATTCTAATTTAATAAATATATTTATCCTAACTTTACATTATTTAATTTATGTATTTTTGGATTTATAATTGTCTTTATGAAAGAGGCTAACAAGGAATAAAACCACTTCTAATGTTAAAGTGGATCAATGTATCTAGTAAAATAAGTCAACCCTTTGTGTGAATGGGGGTCAATGCATGTGGATGGGGTCAAGGTTGATCAAATCAACAACCCAATCATGGAGGTAGTGGAGATAGTGGAGGACAACACAATCATAATGGGAGGAATTCTCCATGAGAGCAACATCATTATTGAGTGGGATAAAGGGGGATGAGGTTCACAATGAATATAAGGAAGGGGATGGCAGCCAGAGAAGGCATTATGAATATTTTTTATTTATGGTATTTTATGAATTTCTGCATGCTTCAACTATTTATTGGAGTCTGCTGTGTTGTTTAGCACAAGGGTGTTTCCAGGTGGAAATCCCACCCTCATCCTTAGGATAATTTGATTTCCCACTTAGAAGAGGTTCCTTTGAGATAAATTCCATCATCCGACATCAGGCCAATCTTCAACCACCTTCAGCAGCGCAATCTCCTTTAGGAATTACGCAATTGAGGAGAGAAATTTCAGTGGAGGGTTGATAACCCAAGTTTTTGAGCTTAATTTCCTGTGAGGCAAGAAACCCTTCATCCAAAAAGTCAGTGGGGAGGATTATTAGATATTTTCTCATTAGATTAGCCACCTCCCAGTAGTTACCCAACTGTAAAGCATAATTCAGCCCTAGGGTTGCATTTTTCATCTTGGGTATTTATGGAAACCCTTTCTGGGTTACCTTGGATTTGTGCTAGAAAGCTCAGATCTCTAATCCTGACATTTTATGAGCACCCTATTTGTAGATCTAAGAATTCCTAGTTTCCAACAGTAGTTAATTTCAGTAGGATTACGCAGTCATGTTCTCCCAGTAGTTTATGTAGTAGCATTTTCTTATGTCTTGATGTATAGGGTCATTTCATGCTTGTTTTGCCTAGCTTGAGTGTCTTTACCTCAAGATATTATACTTCATTTTATGCTATCTTATATAATAAAATGGATCAATGATCTACTCATGTTTTTTATGTATTGATGTTTACTGCATTTTCTAGTTTTATGTTCAACATTCCTATTTTGGAATATTACAGTGGTATCAAAGCATAATCATGGCTCAGCCTGTGGGGAAATACATCTATGTCCTCTGAAGAAGAAGAAAATCTTATAGAATGGGAGAAGTGGTATATTAATATAAGTCAAAACTTTGATTACACAAACAACAAAGAAGACAAAGGCAAGTCTCCAATATGAGGAGAAATGGATGAAAAAGAGTTTCCCAAGCTTCTTCTCCAAACCATGTAAGATATTGCCAAATAAATCAAGGAGATGAGGATAGAAAGAAAAAGGGAGACCCCAAGAGGGTCTCAACATGGAGAAGGTTCCGACACTTCACATCATTGGTGTGAGAAACTAGTAATGCAGTAAGCTTCCCAATGCTCTACCATGCCTACATTCCTAGCAGTGGGAAATGGGGTTGGAGGACCCCAAGAGAAGGAGGCTCTTGGAGATTAATTTATGGAATATGAATCTCAATATCAAAGGTTCAAAGAGAAACCGAAATTCCAAGAGTTCTTTCAGATCAAGGATAATAGGAGACTCCATAATAACAATATAAGTGGAGGGTACATACAGAAAAATGATATACAACGTACTAGGGGTAGATTATTTCTACCTACTTTTGATGGGTCATCCAAGTGCACATCCAAGGCTTGGGTGGAAAAATTAGACATCTATTTCTAGTTGAAACAAGTACCAGAGATTGAAGCTATTAAGATAGCAGCGCTGCAGCTTGAAGGTGAAGCACATGAATGGTGGTTTCACGGTCTATCTACATTGGGGCATGGAAGTGTGGCTGCATATGTAGAATTCACCCAGATGTTTGTAGAAATATTTGAACGAAGAGATCCAAAGGCACACTTTGTTGATATAGCTAAGCTCAAGCAGTCAGGAAATCCAGAGACCTATATCTTTGAATTCCTGAAACTTTTCGTCATGGTGCCATATTTATCTACAACTAGGAGAGTATACATGTTCATTGATGGACTAGAGGAACCTTTGCATGGGTTGGTGAAGTCCACTAGATGAACTATGCTCCAAGATGCCATTGAGAGGGCTAGGGACTTACAATATGCTTTACCAAGGTCAAGAGCTCCATTTTAGCAAAAACCCCCATTTTAATCAAAGGGGAAAGATGTGAAGGTTCCTTCCCCAAAGGAGAACCAGGGCAAAGGACCTCCTAGTGATGATGTCTGAAGAGATTTTAGGAGGAGGAGGCTTTGCTTCACTTGCCAAGAACCATGGGCATCGGGGCATCAGTGTGATGTAGGGAAGACACACTATATTGAAGTATTCTCTTATAGTGAAGAGGAGGAAGAGGAGGATATGAAAGGAGACACCAATGCCATTGCACCAGGAGAGGATCCACCAACACCAGGGGGTGGAAATGGAGCATTTGATATAATTGGATGGGCCCTTGCATATTTGCGGGGAGTACCCAAGTATATGACTTTGAGAGCCCAAAGAACAGTTCAGGGGCAGTGGGTATCAGTGTTGATAGACAGTGTGGCTACCCACAATTTTATTGATGCCCATATAGTACAAAAGAGAGCCATACCCACAAATTATTTTGAAGGATTCTCAATTTTGGTTCCAGGAGCTAGAAACATGCAGTGTGTGAAGTATGTTATGACATTGAATGTAACTTTGGGGACATACACTTTGAATGATCACTTCTTTGTGGTCGATATTCCTGACACCAATGTAATATTGGGTGTATAGTGGTTGATTACACTAGGGAATGTCACCACAGATTGGGATACTTTGAAGATGGAATGGACATATAAGAAGAGTGGTAAGCACCAAATGATTAGGGGAATGCACACCTATCCACTTGAGGAGGTCTCCGCACATAATATGGAGGCTGATTTGCATAGAGGAGGAAAGGAAAAATAAGTTTACTCAAATATGAAATATGTTTTATATCATTATTCCTTAGTTTTTGGAGGCATTACACTAGGGAGGCCACCAGACCGAAATTTTGTTAAAGGGTTATCACAACTAGCAACACCATTCACATATCTAGCCAAGAGGGGAGCCTTTGATGGGACAAACACCACACAGTGGCCTTTGATGGGCTCAAGGAGGTGATGATAAATTTTCCGGTATTGGTATTGTCAGATTTCACCCAGCGCTTTATGCTGGAATGTGATTCTTCAGGGGAGGGTGTTGGAACAACCTTGAGGTAGGAAGGCCATCCCATAACCTTTGAGCATCAGAATATTATGCCGCATGAGAAGGTGTATTCTAAATATGAGAAGGAGTTGTTTTCCATCATACAGACATTGGCCCAATTCATGCAATATCGGGTAGGCAATAGTTTCCAAGTGAATATTGGCCACCACAGTCTTCGATATTTTCTTGAGCAGAAGAAACTGCAAGGGAGGCAGCAAGAATGGGTTAGCAGAATCTAGACATATGAATCTGACATTGAATATGTCAAAGATGAAGGTAATGTGGGAGCAGATTCCTTATCATCGAGACCAGCAACGCTGTCATTGATGAGTGTGGATTTGATTGGGAGCCCCAGGTGTTGGTGAAGTATTCCAAGGACTGTTTCACATGTGAGATACTAGATGGGCAGGTGACCGATGAGAGGTATGGAGTGATGGATGGGGTCATCTACTACCTGGACCAAATATTCTTGACTAAATATTCTAAGCTCAAGGAGAATATTTTTCATGCATCACATGATTCACCACTCATAGGTCACCAAGGTTTCATAAAGACATATCGGGCCATAAGGGAGAGATTCTCATGGAAGGGTCTCAAGGAGGATGTGCTCAAACACATCAGGGAGTGCATAGTTTTACAGCTGAATAAAGGAGAAAAAAACCATCCTGTAGGGTTGTTACAAGCACCTCCTATCCCAGAAGGGAAATGGGAGAGTATTTCTATGGATTTTATTACCAGTTTTCCAACAGTACATGGCAAGGATTATATCTTTGTGATCATTGATCGACTAACAAAGTATTCACATTTATTTTTCATTTATTCATAGTGCACTGTTTCACAAGTGGCTGAGCTCTTCTTTAGGGATGTTTTCAGACTTCATCATCTTCCTAAGACCATAGTCAATGATAGAGATAACCACTTAATGGGTGGATTTTTGCAGGAGCTTCTTCATTTGGTGGGTACCGAGTTGACACCGAGTACCAGTTATCACCCCCAAACAGAAGGGAAAACAAAGATAGTAAACAAGTGGTTGGAAGGCTACTTGCGAAACTATGTTTCGGGGTAGTAGAAATCATGGTTGCACTGGCTCCATTTGGGAGAGTATTGCTACAACACAACATTTGGGAGAGTATTTCTACAACACAACATTTCATATTTTGGTCGGTATGTCTCCATTTCGAGCTCTATATGGATATGATTCTTTATCATTTTTTGATGTGATGTTTGGAGAAAGCAAGGATCCTAGAGCTAAAGAGTGGATCCAAGAGAGTCAGGATATACTCTGTTCTCTTAAGTACAACATTGCTACAACCCAAAATCAACAGAAGTTGTATGCATATCGTGGTCAGGTGGAGAGACAGTTTGAGGTGGACGATTTAGTCTATCTTTGTATTCAGCCTTACAAGCAATCTACGCTGAAGGAGAAGGGGGCTGAGAATCTTAAGCCCTATTTGTATGGGCCATATAAGGTGATCTGTCATGTTGGAGAAGTAGCATATGAGTTGGAGCTCCCCATTAGGAGTAAGATCCACAACATTTTTCATGTCTCATGCCTCAAGAAGGCCATTGGAAAGCATGTAGTTTCTACTATGGATCTCCCACCTATTGATGATGAGGGCCATCTAGTTTTACAACCATAAGCTATCTTGGATACTTTGGAGAGGCAACTAAGGAACATGGTGATTAAAGAATATCTGATTTGATGGAGGAATCTACCAAGTGAGGATGCTACTTGGGTAGGAGAGAATATTTTGCAACATCCATCCTTGCAGTTACTTGAGGACAAGCAACATTTGGGAGGGGAGTACTGTAACACTCCTAATTAGCTTTTAGCTAGTTATAATATTAAATTTTGTTTTTGTCAATAAGATAGATGAATAAGAGGGTAGAGGGACCCATAAATCTCTTTAGTAGGAATAAAAACACTTCTAATGTGAAAGTGGATCAATATATCTAGTTAGATAAGTCACCCCTTGGTGTGAATGGGGGTCAATGCATGTGGATGGGGTCAGGTTTTGGTGTGAATGGGGGTCAATGCATGTGGATGGGGTCAAGGTTGACCAAATCAACAATGCAGTCATGGAGGTAGTGGAGATAGTGGAGGGTAACACAGTCATAAAGGGAGGAAGTCTCCATGAGAATAACATCATTATTGAGTGGGGCCAAGGGCAAGGAGGCTCACAAAGCATATAAGGAAGGGGATGGAAACCATAGAAGGCATTTTGAATATTGCTTATGTATGGTATTTTTTGAATTTCTGCACGCTTCAGCTGTGTTATCACTCCAATAATTTCCGAAGGTTGTTATGTGTGTTTAAAGAAATATTAGAGGTAACTTTCAACCAATTTTAAGATTAGGATATAACCTTCCTAATGCTCAGAGAGGTCTCTCTCTTAATGATTTAACTTTGTTTTTTTAAATTTATTTTAGGCTAGTTATGTAATATTGATTTGGTTTGATTTTTATTTGTTGGTGGAATTACTGATTTAGATGGATAGATGTTTTTCTATTTTCCATTGGGATATGGAGTCAATGTGTCAAGAAAAAAACACAAAAAAAAATGATAAAAGAAGTGTTACAGGGCAAGGTATCTGAGAAAAATAAGATCTTTGAGGCTGAATGGTGAAGTGGTTTTCAATCGGGATCAAGGAGCAGTTAAGGATTCCTTAAACCGGATAATGAAGGAAGGTGACATAGGTTAATCAAGATGGGAGAGAAATTAAGGGTTCTCAGATCTTGATATTAGAAGAAAACATTAAAATGAATAACAATTTAGAACATAGTGTACTTAAATAAATTTTGCAATAATATTCCTGTTATAACATTTAAATTTGGAAAACATGCAAGTTTATGGAATACTTAAGAAAATAACATAAACAATTGAAATATACTTCACTGAAGTGGCTCAACACATGAATCCTGTAAATAAATTCCTTTATTATTGTCTTGTCTGCAACTTGGAAATGTTACAATAAACCCTCAGGTATTTAGATCAATTACAATTATAGAAATGTTAAGGAATCCACACTCAATACTTAGAAGAGCTGAAGTATTTATACAAAATTTAGTACAAAATATCCTAAAACTAATTTAAGAATTATTCAAGGGAAATAAAATATCTTCATGCAAGAAGATAGAGACACATATGTAACGAAATGCAAGCTATCCCTGTTTATTGGTTTTTTTTTTGCTTCTTTGCTATTTTGCTGTCTTATCTCTTTGACTTGTTGCTTTCACGTTGGCTGCATTTTATCTATTAAGTGTCTTTTACACTGCTTGTTTTTCACTGTCTTCATTTTTAAACTTTGTTTCTACTGTCACTGTGAATTCTTCTTTTACTTTACTGCTTTATCTACCTACTCTGTTTTCACTTTTGACCTTGTCTTATCTTTTACCTGCTTTTACTTTTACCTGTTACAGTAAATCATACAATTTTTCCCAAGCCTATTCGTCTGGAAGTTTTATTTTTACCATTATCCTATAGATCTCATCTGCTTAAGTGTACTTGGTAAATGTGGGTTGTTTATAAAGAGATGATTTACCTCATGCTGGAGGTAAAAGAGATTTTCAAATGTTAGATAGAGTACTTTGCCTCTAGGAATTCCTTTCATAGAGGAATTGTTGGAATGTTATTTAGCCACTTATATGATCTTCTTGTCATAATATTCATGCCTCATTATTCTATCATTAATCACCAAAGGATTAGGCAGACCCTTCTGCCTCAAAACATCAAATTTGATCATGAATTTGTTCACTGCTAGCTCCATAGTTTGACACTTGTCTTCAAGTTGTGTCATCAGGTTCCTCTTGGAAATTACCTTTTTTACCTCTAATATTGTTTATGTTCTATCACTTATCCCAATTTATTCTAATTCTTACTTGTTTTTAGAATTGAGAAACTTAATTATCTCAGTGGCCTCTTCTGGATTCTTTCCAGGTTCTTCTTTGACTTTCTCAATAGCTTCACTTGCTTCCTTTATCAAATCTTTCTACTCAAATATAACTTGGATAGAAGGCCAAATATAATTAACAGAGTTAATGATATTGGCCCATAGTTGTTACTTTTCTTGGGCTAGTGGTTCTTTCAATGCCAATTCTTTTTCTAAATTCTGTATTCTGTTAGTCAATCTGTTTGACATCTGTGTTTCAGCCTTATGCATTGTTTGTACCAATTTATTTTCATCTTCAAGACTTTTTACTTGTTCTTTAAGTCTATTAATCTTAGTTGTTTGGATTGACATATCATGCATAGCTTTTATAAATTTACCTACTTAATCATTGGGATGAGCTACTACTGTAGCTAGAGTAGTAGCTGGTGTTGTTGAAACTTCTATTTTTATTGGAATTTCTGTAGCAGTTGGGACTGTTGTAGCCACTGAAGCTGAAGTTGAAGCTATGGGAATGGAAATAACAGTAACTGCTTCCATGCTAGCCTTCTTTTCCTACACCAATTTATCCATTTCATTCTCCATATTTTTTAGTTGAGTTGTCAACTGAATGATGAGATTCATCATTTCATCTTTCTTATTTTCCTTCTCTTGAACTTCTTTAGTCTGTGGATGCTCTATTGGAGGTAGTTTCTGTTCGCCATCAGTGAATTTTTGTCATGGAAAATGATGGCTAAAACAAGGCTTGAGCCTTCAAGAGATTATTTTCATAGAAAATTACTCTTTCTTGAAGCCTTCTGAAGCTGCCTAAACCCAAAAAGTAATCTTCACTCCTGTTTCATTGAAAAAATCCACCAAGAAACCATGCTGATATCCAAAAGACTGCCTTTTAGGCCATTTTCCATAATTTTCTAAGCCTATTTCACTCATTTTTCCATTTTATTGTCCTTCATTTTCCTCTGAAAAATCCCCTTTCCTCCTTCTCATTTTACCCTCATTATCCTAAAAAAAAGCCTTCAAAAAAATTCCTTTTAAACTCATAAAAAACCCTTTTTTATGGTTTAAATTACCCATTTTTACTTATCAGAACCTTAAAAACACCTCAAAAAGCCTCATTTTAGGCCTTTTTTGCTCATATAAAGGTTTTGGGTTTTTAGCCCCTTCCGGCTTAGCCCCAAAATTTTTATCCATCATATGACCAGTGCCCGTAACCTAGCGCTTAAAACCTTAGCTCTCAGCCCTTTTCATCCACCCCCAGTCCCTTTTCCTCCACAGGACCACGTTTCTATTTTACCCCTAGCCCCCTTCCCTCACCTTTTATTTTCTACGCTCCCCTTGAAAAAGGCGCGCTCCTTTATATTTTCTTTGCCACATTTTTAAAACCCCGCCTAAATCCTGGCCGTAGATCTATATGATCTGATGGCGGTGATTCATTCCCCTCTTCTCCTTTTTCCCTTAAACCACATTCCTTCGTTACTTTTCCTCCCCGCCTTATCACTCCATGAAACAATCTTGATTGTCGATCTATAAAAATCAACTGTCATTACACCGCCCGATTTCACCCTTTTATCACCTGACTAAATATATATCCTTCACCCCCATAAACATAACCCCGCCATTGATTTGTTTAATTTGACGACTCTCCTTTAAACCTGACATCCGACCCCGCCGAGCCCTACCTACCACTACCCAACCTCCTCTCCCAATCATTGCTTGACACCTGGATTTCACTATTTTTCTCCCTTGTGCACCTCTATCCATTGCGCTCCCCTATAGCCGTTGGATTTCCCCCCCAGATCCAACAGTCTACAATCAATTTCGTGCGACTTTTGCAGTCGGGGTTTAACAATAAAAATCCATGTGAGACCTCTAGTTTTTCAAAAGCCACGCGTCCTATTTTGATTGAATCGCATTTGATCAAACAAAAACCATTTACCTCCTAAGTGTCACGTGAAAACTGCCAGCGGTATTTCCAAAACCGCTAGGCCATTTTTTCGTGCCAAATACAGTTTTTAAACCAGTTTTTGTGGGTTTTCTCCTTGAAACCTCCTCCTCTCCTTTGCATAAGCTCCTCCACCTCTGCCAGCCTCCTAAGCAGTCTAAAGCCTCCCCCGCAGGTTTTAATAACATGTTTTATTGGTTTTTTTCAGGTTTGATGGCAGTTTTTAAGGCCGAAAGACCCCCTACAATCCATAAAGGAACAAGGCTGAGGGTCATGATCCCCTGGGCCTGATTAAAAGAAAAAAAGGGACAAAGGGTTGAGTTTATTGTCTTCTCCAGTGTTTCATGAGCATTGGTTTGCTTAGCGAAACCTTCCAACGCACTGAAAGCCACCTGTACATAGTAAAGAAGGGGAAACAATGAAGATAGAGGTTAAATATTAAAAGATTAAAGAAAATTTGAATATTAAAAGCTTAAATCCTAAATTTTTAAGGTAAAAACATAGTTTAAAGGTAAATGTAGCCAGAAGATAAAGTTTAAAGCTCTAAAGATGATTATAAAGGCCCAAAAGCAATATCAAGGCCTAATCAGGGTTTAAAAGTGATAAATTATGACAGATCAGCAGGAGGAAGGTTTTAAATGCTAAATCATCAAAGAAATTACTCCTTCAAAGATTAGAAATTCCAACTACAAGCTATTTCCTCAAAAGAATACAAATTGAATGCACAGTTAGAGATATTTGTCAAAGATAGCTTAGAATTAATGACCAGCCTACCAAAAGCCTCCAAAGTCAACAAAAGTGACTAAAGTTGATGAAATTTAATGTAAAATTAATTAAAACAGAGAAAAACATCTGAAATTTTCTCCCTAAGGCCTTCCAAAGGTTGAGAAACACTTACTCTGTATTAATTGAACAAATAGACCTCCTTTCACTCCACCTCCTCAATTTCACCTATAAATATCATATGAGGAGTTCATTATTATTGTTGGTTGAATACTCACTGAATGTAAATAGCTATAGAGGCTGCTGAAGCTCTGTTGGTACTTGAAGAAATATAGGCTGAGATGAGAATATTGAAGCTGTAAAAGACCCACTAGACTTGAAGATTGTAACTGGTTTGAACATCAAATACACAAGGTGATTTATGGGATCCTGGTTTATGTCATTGGTGATGTTTTTCTTACTGTAATTTTCATTTTTCTCATGTTTTCCATATTGTCCACTTTCTCTGATAAAGAACAGTAAATATAGATTAAGATTTACTGTCAAGTACCCTAAATCTCACTAATAAGCTTTATCTTTATGTTTTATTCTAATTGTGTATTTGAGGATAATTCAATAGAGTGTGATCAGTCAAGGAATGTTGGTGAGCCCATGTTTTGCTGAGTAAAACTTGAGATTTTGTTCATGAATTTTCTTGAAAAGTCTACTAAGTAAAGTTGAACTATGGAAGTCTATGGTTAGCCCTGTCCTCTAGTTTATCTCCAATAGTTGCTTTGAAAATTTCCCTTAAGAGTATGCCAAAAGCAGGATAGGTTCAAAGTCCTTACCTGATCTTAGGCTACTTTTTATGTTTATCATGAATGTTTTCATTTTAATATGCTGAAAGTAGGCTAGGTTAAAAGTCCTTACTTGATCTTAAGCTATTCTTTGTTTTTCTTTAGTGTTTTCTATTGAGAATATGCTGAAAGAAGGATAGATTCAAATTTCTTACTTGATCTTAAGCTATTCTTTGTTTTCCTTTGAATATGCTGAAAGAAGGATAGGTTAAAATTCCTTACTTGATCTTAAGCTATTATTTGTTTTTCTTATATGTTTGCTTCTCTCACTACACTTTAATGTTCCATTCCATAAATCAACTTAAAAAGATATTTTGACATAGATGACTTGCCCCATAGACCACTCTTGAAATTTTTTGTGCAATTAAATCCTCTT